>CM061753.1:241376697-241835205 GCA_030979885.1 Lolium multiflorum | reverse complement strand
TCCACAGTTCACTAGAGGTGTCTCTCCCATAAGATAAAAGCATGTTGGGTGAACAAATTACAAACGGGCAATTGACAAACAGAGAAAGGCATAATAATGCATATACATGACATGATAAATATAGTGAGATTTAATCCGTGCAAATGCGACAAAGAACATAGACCGCCATCCAATCGCATCTATGCTCTAAAAGTCCACCTTCAAATATCGTCCTAACCCTCCAAGATAAGTTGCAAAGCAAATGGCATACTGCATTGGCATTAAAGTAATGTAATCAATAACTACATCCTTAGACATAGCATCAATGTTTTATCCCTAGTGGCAACAGCACATCACAACTTTAGAACTTTCTGTCACTGTCCCAGGTATCAATGAAGGCATGAACCCACTATCGAGCATAATTACTCCCTCTTGGAGTTAAGAGTAAAAACCTGGCCAGAGCCTCTACTAATAACGGAGAGCATGCAAGATCATAAACAACACATGAACAATAGATTGATAATCACCATAATCATAGTACTCTCTTATCCATCGGATCCCGACAAACACAACATATAGAATTACATATAGATGATCTTGATCATGTTAGGCAGCTCACAAGATCTAACAATGAAGCACAACAAGGAGAAGACGACCATCTTTAGCTACTGCTATGGACCCATGGTCCAGGGGCGAACTACCTACTCATCACTCCGGAGGCGATCATGGCGATGAAGAGTCTCTCCGGGAGATGAATCCCCTCCTCGGGAAAAGGTGCCGGAGGCGATCTCCGGCATCCCCGAGATGGGACCCGCGGCGGCGGCGTCTCGTAAGGTTTTCCGTATCGTGCTCTCGGGGTTTCGCCACGGGAGCTTTAAGTAGGCGGAAGGTCAACCCGGGGCCACACGAGGGGCCCAGGGGGCAGGTCGGGGCGGCCAGGGCTTGGGTCGCGCCGGCCACCCTCCTGGCCGCCTCGTGGCCCCACTTCGTTAGGTTCGGTCTTCTGGAAGCTTCGTGCAAAAATAGGACCCCGGGCTAAGTTTCATCCAATTCCGAGAATATTTCTTTACTAGGATTTCTGAAACCAAAACAAGCAGAAACAACTGGCCGTTCGGCATCTTGTTAATAGGTTAGTTCCAGAAAATGCATAACATAACATATAATGTGCATAAAACATGTAGGTATCATCAATAAAGTAGCATGGAACATAAGAAATTATCGATACGTTGGAGACGTATCATGAGGTTCTACACCATGCATAGCTAATAAGCGAGAGGCGATAAGACCTCCACAGATTCCTCCCTTCTCACGGTTAGTAGCAAGTCTACAAGCTATTAAAGCACCCAAATTATAAGTCCTATGCTGTTGCAAAGCGGCAGCTAAGAAAGCCATATCTTGGACAGACAACTTACTTGCATTCTTTCTAGCAAGAACGAACTTTGTAACGAAATAAGCAAAGTAGCGGATAGCTGGGAGTTGAACATTGATCTTACCACCATCATCGGAGAAGCTTCTCCCATGAAAATCATTGTATAAAGATTCGAGAGTTCCCGCGGCGTTCCCCTGACCTTCTCAGGATCCCCACTGCGGCACTCTAATTGCCGCACAAAAATCACTAAAAGGCAAGTTGATAGTTTTATGAAATCTTGTATCGGACCATGGGGTTAGTTTGAGACCGATGAAATTCGAAATTCTGCACAACCGACATCGTTAGTTTAGCATATTGGTAAGGTTCACTAACAACAAAACCTTCCAACCCCGCATTGAAATCGCGTTTGAACATCTTGGCAGATTCCCCGCATTCGCATAAAATCGCATACATGGGTAATAAGAGGTATAATTCTTCACATGAACTCATGACTGTTGCACCCTCCAATTCTTGTTGGTTTAGTTGGTGCATACTTCCTTCCATTTTCTGGAATTTTTTTCAACCACCATTATAAAATTTGATTTCAAGGTGTATAAAGGAACTACTATAGGAACTTGCTAGAGTACTAAACATGCATTAAAAACTAGTTTCTACCACTGTTAGAACAAGCATGCAAGCTCACTAAACATGTTACCTGCAGCAGCGAAAATATTCAATATATACTTAACCAAACAAAATTTAATTGGACAATCAAAGGAGTCACATAATAAGGAGATGTGTCAAATTTCAGACAGAAATCTGGGCTGAGCAAAGAGACGAGAAATCGCGAGTTCTTGAGCAAGAAACACGAGTGAGGAAAGTGAGTACGAGTTTTTTCTGGAGAGAGAGTGCAATGAGTGAAAGAGATGACGAAGTCGACGCGAGGGGCCCACACACCAGGTGGCGCGCTCTGCTGGCCGCGCCGGCTCAGGTGCCACTCGGGGTGCCCCACTGTCATCCCTGTGCTCCCAGCCTCTCGAAAAATAAGACTACCAAAAGATAATTTTTGTAAATTTTTTAGAACTTCGAAAAAGCACATTTTCGGGTGTTAAATTAATTATTATTACAGAAAATGATTTCCAAAATCTAAACAACTAAAGCATATTGCAAAACAAAAGTGCTACAGCAAAACAAGTGGAGGGAGAAAGAAAGAAAGAAATGTTGTTTCTCGGCTCTCTTATGCATTAAAATATACTTGTTAACAAGTGTCGTGGATGTCTTGTTACCAAATAAATTTTATATGACATAAGAAGAAATAAATCCTAAATCAATCATGTTACCTTATATTGAATTGATATAGATCCAATCACAAGAGTTTGATATTCTTCTTTAGGCTCATATAGGACAATCAATGGATCCCACTTTGATAGTTTTCACATTAAAAATTGTATTAACTCCATATACTTTATCAATCCTTTTTGGAAAATAGACAGTATGTTCCTTGTCATCAACATTGAAAGTAACCTTGCCTTTGTTGCAATCAATAACAGCCCCTGCAGTATTAAGAAAGGGTCTTCCAAGAATAATGGACATATTATCATCTTCGGGCATTTCCAACACAACAATCAGTTAACATCAAGCAATGTTGAGTAACTTGAACAGAACATTTTCACATACACCAACAGGAATAGCAGATTTATCAGCCATTTGCAAAGATATATCAGTTGGTATCAACTTAATCTAAATCAAGTCTCTTATAAAGAGAAAAAGGTATTACACTAACTCCCGCTCCCAAATACATAGAGCACTTCTAACATAATTATTCTTGATGGAACAAGGAATAGTCGGTATACTGGGTCACCAAGCTTCTTTTGGAACCTTACCATTGAAGGAGTAATTAGCGAGCATAGTGGAAATCTCCCTCATTAGGAATTTTCCTTTTGTTAGAGACAATATCTTTCATACTTTCAATAAGGAGGCAAATTTAATGCATCACCAAAGGATTTGCAAAATAAAGTGTCCTCACTGCCGTTTGATGTCGACGCACGCCTATGTTGGGCCTCCAAGTGCGTAGGTTTGTAGAACAGCAGCAAGTTTTCCTTAAGGGATCACCCAAGGTTTATTTAACTCAGGGAGGAAGAGGTCAAAGATATCCCTCTCTAGCAACCCCGCAACCACAAAGCAAGAAGCCTTTGTGTCCCCAACACACCTACTAGGTGCACTAGTTCGGCGAAGAGATAGTGAAATACAGGTGGTATGAATATATATGAGCAATAGCAACGGTGCCAGAAAATTTGCTTTTATCAAATCTGGTGTAGTATTGCAAATAAAGAGGGTAACACAAGAAACAAGAACAAGCAAAGAGTAACCTGTGCAGATTTAGGGACAAGGCCTAGGATTACACTTTCACCAGTGGACACTCTCAACATTGATCACATAACAGAATAGATAAATGCATACTCTACACTTTTGTTGGATGATGAACACATTGCGAGGATTACACGAACCCTCAATGCCGTGAGTTAAGCTCCACAATAATGCTTATGTTTAAGTAACCTTAAGTGTAAGATAGATCAAAACCACTAAAACCAAGTACTAGCATAGTATGCACACTGTCACCTCATGCATATGTAAGAGGAATAGATCACATCAATATTATCATAGCAATAGTTAACTTCGCAATCTACAAGAGATCATGATCATAGCATAAACCAAGTACTAACACGGTGCACGCACTGTCACCTTTGCACACATGCAAGAGGAATAAAACTACTTTAATAACACATCACTAGAGTAGCACATAGATAGTAGTGATACAAAACTCATATGAATCTCAATCATGTAAAGCAAATATTGTGATCATTGTATTGAGGTACATAGGAGAGAGAGATTAACCACATAGCTGAAGGAACAGCCCCGAGCTCGATGGAGAACTACTCCCTCCTCATGGGAGCAAAAGCCGATGATGATGGCGGTGGAGATGGCAACAAAAATGATGGACAGCCTTCCGGGGGCATCACCTCAGGTGCCGGAACAGAGGGACTCCGTCCCCTGCATCTTGGCTTCGCGATGACTACGCCTGAACTTTTCTCGTATCGTGGCTTTTCTCCGTAAGGGTTTTAGGTCAGGGGGCTTTATATAGGCGAAGAGGCGGCGAAGGTCGAAGAGGCGGCGAGGGGGCAGCGGCGGCGCTGGCCAACCCTAGGCCGCGCCGGCCACCCTCCCGGTGGGCCTGTGGCCCCCTCTCCGGTCCTTCCCGGTGTTCCGGAAGCCTCGTGGAAAACAGGAACTTGGGCGTTGATTTCTATCCGATTCCGAGAATATTTTCTTAGGATTTCCTGAACCAAAAACAGCAGAAACAGGAACTGCACTTCGGCATCTTGTTAATAGGTTAGTTCCAGAAAATGCGTAAACACAACAAGTGCATAAACATGTAGGTATCATCAATAAAGTAGCATGGAACATAAATTATCGATACGTTGGAGACGTATCGTATCATAGTGCTTTCTGCTCGTCCCGAGCAGTAAACGATAACAAAGATAATTTCTTAAGTGACATGCCATCATAACCTTGATCATACTATTGTAAACATATGTACTGAATGCAGCGATCAAAACAATGGTAATGACATGAGTAAACAAGTGAATCATAAAGCAAAGACTTTCATGAATAGTACTTCAAGACAAGCATCAATAAGTCTTGCATAAGAGTTAACTCATAAAGCAATAAATCAAAGTAAAGGTATTGAAGCAACACAAAGGAAGATTAAGTTTTGGCGGTTGCTTTCAACTTATAACATGTATATCTCATGGATATTGTCAACATAAAGTAATATAACAAGTGCAATATGTAAGTATGTAGGAATCAATGCACAGTTCACACAAGTGTTTGCTTCTTAAGGTGGAGGGAGATAGGTAAACCGACTCAACAATAAAAGTAAAAGAATGGTCCTTCAAAGAGGAAAGCATCGATTGCTATATTTGTGCTAGAGCTTTTATTTTGAAAAAACATAAAGAGAGCATAAAAAATAAAGTTTTGAGAGGTGTTTGTTGTTGTCAACGAATGGTAGTGGGCACTCTAACTACCTCATCAACCAGACTTTCAAGAGCGGCTCCCATGAAGGACGTTATCTCTACCAGCAAGGTAGATCATCCTCTTCTTTGTTTACACATGTACTTTAGTTTAGTTTTTCATTTACTTGGTGACACCCTCCCAACCTTTTGCTTACACAAGCCATGGTTAATCCTCGCGTGCCTTCCAACATTCACATACCATGGAGGAGTGTCTATTTGCAAAATTGATTTTGGCGATGAATCACAGCAAAACATGTGAAGAGAATTATTAATGCAAGTTAATTAATTGAGGCTGGGAACCTCATTGCCAGCTCTTTTTGGAAAATTATTGGATAAGCGGATGAAGCCACTAGTCCATTGGTGAAAGTCCACAAAAGTAAATGACAAGATCGAAAGATAAAACACCATACTTCCTCATGAGCTATAAAACATTGACACAAATAAGAGGTAATAACTTTTGAATTGTTTAAAGGAAGAACTCAAGCAATCTTGGAATGGCTGACCATGTAGTAGGTAGGTATGGTGGACACAAATGGCATAGTAGTTGCTCAAGGATTTTGGATGCATGAGAAGTATTCCCTCTCGATACAAGGTTTAGGCTAGCAAGGTTATTTGAAACAAACACAAGGATGAACCAAAAGAACTCACATAAAAGACATATTGTAAACATTAGTCATTATTCTACACTGTCTTCCTCTTGTTGTTCAAACACTGGAATACTAGATATTATCTAGATTCTATAGAGACCAATTATGCAAACCAAATTTTAGCATGCTCTATGTATTTCTTTTCACTAATAGGTGCAAAGTATATGATGCAAGAGCTAAACATGAGCAAATAATTGCCAAGTATCACATTACCTAAGACATTATAGCAATTACTACATGAGCATTTTCCAATTCCAACTATATAACAATTTAATGTAAGAGGAAACTTCGCCATGAATATTATGAGCTAAGAACACATGTATTCATACGAACCCGGAGCGTGTCTCTTTCCCAAACAATCATTTATTCAAACAAAAACAAAAACAAAACAAAAATACAGACGCTCCAAGTAAAATACATAAGATGTAACTCGAACAAAAATATAGTTTCACTAGAAGAACCCGATAAGTTGTCGATGAAGAAGGGGATGCTCAGCCCCAAGCTTAGATGCTTGAGTCTTCAAATATGCAGGGATGAACCACCGGGCATCCCCAAGCTTAGACCTTCACTCTTCTTGATCATTACATCACCCTCTTCTATTGACCCTGAAACTCACACCAAACTTCAAGCAAACCATTAGATGGTTAGTGCATAATCAAAATTCACATGTTCAGAGGTGACACAATCATTCTAACACTTGGACATTGCACAAAGCTTGAAAGTTAATGGAATAAAGAAACTCATTCAACTTAACAAAAGGGGCAATCTTGTAGTGGCAGAATCTGTCAAAAACAGAACAGTCCGTAAAGATGAATTTTAAGATGGCACCAGACTTGCTCAAATGGAAAACTCAAACTAATGAAAGTTACATATCTGAGGACTGCTGCCTGAGATTTTTTAGAATTTTCTACAGAGAATTGTGCCCAGACTGTGACAGACAGCAATGCTGTTTCTCACAGCGATCCCAAATATAACATCAACTTTGACATAGAAACTTTACTTGGCACAAAACATGATAAGGAGAGGTTGCTACAGTAGTAAACAACTTCCAAGACTCAAATATAAAACAAAGTACTGGAGTAAAAAAAACACATGGGTTATCTCCCAAGAAGTTCTTTCTTTATAGCCATTAAGATGGGCTCAGGAATTTTGGTGATGCACCCGCAAGAAATAGTATTTGAAGCAAAAGAGAGCTTCAAGAGGCAATTCAAAACACATTTGAGTCTAACATGCTTCCTATGAATAGGAATCTTGTAAATAAACAAGTTCATGAAGAGCAAAGTAACAAGCATAGGAAGATAAAACAAGTGTAGCTTCAAAAATTTCAGCACATAGAGAGGTGTTTTAGTAACATGAAAATTTTTACAAACATATTTTCCTCTCTCATATCATAATAACTTTCAGGAGCATCATGAGCAAACTCAACAATATAACTATCACTTAAAGCATTCTTATCATGAGTCTCATGCATAAAATACTTACTACTCCCAACATACGCATAGTCATTCTTATTAATTGTAGTGGGAGCAAATTCAACAAAGTAGCTATCAAATATAGGAGGTATATTGTAATCATAATCAAATTCATCCTCCATAACAGGTGGTAACAAAAGACCAATATCATCATAAATAGGAGGCAAAGTATCATCAAAGTAAATTTTCTCCTCAATGCTTGGGGGACTAAAAATATCATGCTCATCAAAGCCAGCTTCCTCAAGCTTAGAATTTTCCATAGCATTAGCAACAATGGTGTTCAAAGCATTCATACTAATAACATTCCCATTATCATACATATAAAGTTCCATGGGTTTTTTAATTCTCTCTTCAAACACTCATGTCCTAATTCAAGATAAAGTTCATAAAGATCTCTTATTTTATTGTTGTCTTCCATTAAGCCTAACTAGTGTAAACAAGAAACCAAATGTCGCACTTGCATAGTCTAAAGGAAATAGCTTCGAGTACTTACACCCAGCTGGAAAATAGCTTAGTACGAGATCCGGAGGTGAGTACCTTTTGGCTCTTCCTGCAACGTGCGCCAAATAGCTTGATGTCTACGTTCCCCTCCTTTCCCGTACGTTGCTGGGCCCAAGCGTAGGCTGTAGAACAGCAAAGAAGTTTTCCCTAAGGATCACCCAAGGTTTACGAACTCAGGAGGAAGAGGTCAAAGATATCCCTCTCATGCAACCCTGCAACCACAAAGCAAGAAGTCTCTAGTGTCCCCACACCTAATAGGTGCACTAGTTCGGCGAAGAGATAGTGAAACACAGGTGGTATGAATATACATGAGCAGTAGCAACGGTGCCATAAAATAGCTTGGAAAAGCGTGTAGTTGATGGTGGTAGTATTGCAGCGGTAGTAACACAGTAAAACAGTAGAAACAAGCAGCAGAATCAGCAAAGATTTAGGGACAAGGCCTAGGGATTACACTCTTCACTAGTGGACACTCAACATTGATCACAAAAGATTAGATAAATGCATACTCTACACTTTTGTTGGATGATGAACACATTGCGTAGGATTACACTAACCCTCAATGCAGTTAACAAGCTCCACAATAATGCTCATGTTTAAGTAACCTTAAGTGTAAGATAGATCAAAACGACTAAACTACAAGTACTAGCATAGCATGCACACCGTCACCTTCATGCATATGTAGGAGGAATAGATCACATCATTATCATAGCAATAGTTAACTTCGCAATCTACAAGATCATGATCATAGCATAAACCAAGTACTAACACGGTGCACGCACTGTCACCTTTACACACATGCAGGAGGAATAAAACTACTTTAATCACACATCACTAGAGTAGCACATAGATAGTAGTGATACAAAACTCATATGAATCTCAATCATGTAAAGCAGCTCATGAGATCATTGTATTGAGGTACATAGGGAGAGAGATTAACCTCTACCGTGACAGCCCCGAGCCTCGATGGAGAACTACTCCTCCTCATGGGAGCAAAGCAGGGCGTGAAGATGGCGCGGGAGATGGCAGCGGTGTCGATGGAGAAGCCTCTCGGGGCCACTGCCCGGCAGGGTGCCGGAACAGAGACTCCCGTCCCCGTATCTTGGCTTCGCGATGACGGCGGTTCTGGAACTTTTCTCGTATCGTGGCTTTTCTCCCGTAAGGGTTTTCGATGCAGGGGGCTTTATATAGGCGAAGAGGCGGGCGTCAAGGCCGAAGAGGCGGCGAGGGTACATGTGGCCAACCCTAGGGGGCCGCTGCCACCCTCCTGGTAGGCCTCCGTGGCCCCCTCCCGGTCCTTCCCGGGTGTTCGAAGCTTCGTGGAAAAATAGGAACTTGGGCGTTGATTTCGGCCCGATTCCGAGAATATTTCGTTACTAGATTTCTCCGAAACCAAAAACAGCAGAAAAAACAGGAACTGGCACTTCGGCATCTTGTTAATAGGTTAGTTCCAGAAAATGCGTAAATACGACATATAATGTGCATAAAACATGTAGGTATCATCAATAAAGTAGCATGGAACATAAGAAATTATCGATACGTTGGAGACGTATCATTCATCCAATCACAAAATTTATTATAATGTTCCTCCTCCTTTGATTTTAGTTTCTTAGCAGGAAAAGGCATTTGCTTTTGAACCCAAGGTTCTCTTTCATTACCATGTTTCTTTGTAATAAATTCCTTTAGTGTATGTTTTATTTTTATCATGCTTTTCTGCAAGTTCTTTTTCAATTTCTTCTTTATCGAGTATCATTCTTATCATTATCTTTTATCATCATTCATTACCACTTTCAGCTTCAAGCATCGTAAATAGAAATACTATTAGGATCATTAACAGGCCTGGAGGATTCTACAACAGTTTTATGTTTTCTTTCTTCTTTTTCTTAGAAGGGACTACTAATTTCTTTAGTTCGTTGAGAATCTTGTTCAATTATTTTGTTCTTCAGGATATAAAGGATCCCGAGTAGACACCACTTCTAGTTGTTACTTCATAAACTTGCTTTCATGATTATTTTTAACAAGTCATTTTGCACTTTAGTAAGTTGGATCAATTTGAGTTTGAATCATATGAAAATGTTTAACAAGCATCTTAACATCATTGGAGGTTCTCTCCACAATATCATGCAATTTAGTAATAGCTTGAGAATTTTCCATTAGATGATTCTCTACTCTCAGATTAAAATTACTTTGCTTAACAATATAATTGTCAAATTCATCTAAACATTGATCAGGAGGTTTTGAATATGGAATATCTCCTCTATCAAAGCGTTGAAGAGAATGTACCTCGATTGTGGATGAAGGGGGAATTATATTACATAGGTCTTCTATAGGAGGTAAATTCTTCACATCTTCAGATTTAATACCTTTCTCCATAAGATATTTCTTGGCTTCCCTCATATCTTCATCATTTAATTCAATCATACCCCTCTTCTTCAATATAGGTGTCGGGGTTGGTTCATGTGTAGACCAATCATCATGATTTTTGCTTATTTTAGCCAATAATTCTTCACTTTTCGGAGTTCTCTTCCTGAAAACACAATCAGCACAACTATCCGGGCATGCCCTAGACTCAATGGTTAGTCCACTATAAAATATATCATAAATCATGCTTTTCCAAATCATGTTCAGAAGGCCGAGCTCTAATGAGAGAGCAAAATCTCGCCCAAGCTTCAGGTAATTTCTCTCCATCTTCTTGATCAAAACTATAAATTCTCTCCAGAGCCATATGTTGAGCACTAGCTGGAAAGTATTTCCGAAATAAAACATCAAGCAAACAACTTGGACTATTAATAGAATCAGAGGCAAATTATTATACCAAATCTTAGCATCATCCTTTAATGAGAATGGGAAAATCTTAGCAACAAAATAAGTACGCATCTTAACATCATCGTAAAACAAGCTACTTAAAGTAGAAAGCTCATTCATATGTTCTACAACACTTTCTTTTCAAAGTACCACAAAAAGGTGTTTTCTCAACAATAGATATATGAGATAAATCAAGAGAAAAGTCATAATCCTTATCCTTAATGTTTATAGGAGATGTGGCAAATTTAGGATCAAAACATAGTTTATATCTAACAGCATGTTGTGCAATAAGCTTTTTTAAGGTTACTTGTACTAGTAGTAGCATTGCATTTATCAATAAAATCATCATCAAGTTCCACATAATCTTCATCAAGATCATCAATCTCAGGTGAATTAACAAGTGTAACAGTATTTATTAGAGTTTCAAGAATTTCAATTTGTCTAGACCTAGCAATTGTAGCATCTAGAAAAGACCTAATGAACCAGTATTATCTGCTACGTGAGAAGCATCATCAAAATTACCAGAGGAATTTTCAGATTCAGCAGAAATACCAACACGCAGTTTGTGGTGGTGAAACAAGTTGACTTATCATAGATGGTGAATCAAGAGCAAGAGGTACTCATAGTTGTACCTTTTCTTGTAGTGGATGGTAATATGGCGACTTTAGTATCGCGAGGTTTACCCATGATGGGAGAATTTGCAGCGAACAATATCGATCCAAGTGAACTTGCAACGAGAGAAGCCCAAGATCACAGAAAATAGTCTTGATGACCCACAAGTATAGGGATCGCAACAGTCTTCGTAGGAAGTATTACCCAATTTATTGATTCGACACAAGGAGACAAAGAATACTTGTAAGCCTTAATAGCGAATTCAGCTGCACCTGAAACAGACTTGCTCGCAAGAGTTTATCGCAGCAACAGCTTTATAGCAACAGGAATAGTGAATAATGTTACATGGAAATAAAGACAAATATAGTGATTATAGTAAACAAAAGAGGATTAAAATACCGTAGGCACATGGACGGATGAACGGGCGTTTTTTGCATGGATGAGAGAATTCATATAACAATCACGGTAGGGCATTGGCAGGTAATAATAAAGCGGTATCCAAGTACTAATCAATCAATAGGCATGTGTTCCATATATAGTCGGACGTGCTCGCAATGAGAAACTTGCACAACATCTTTTGTCCTACCAGCCGGTGGCAACCCGGGCCTCTAGGGAAACCACTGGAAATTAAGGTACTCCTTTTAATAGAGTACCGGAGCAAGCATTAACATTCGTGAACACATGTGATCCTCACATCACCGCCTTCCCCTCCGGTCGTCATTTTTCTCACTTTGGGGCCTCGGTTCCGGACAGCAACGTGTGTATACAACTTGCAGTAAGATCATAAAACAATGCATATCATGATGAAACAATAACATGTTCGGGATATGAGATCATGGCACCTGCCCTAGTGACAAGCATTAAGCATAACAAGTTGCAACAATATCATAAAAGTGACAGCTACGGATACTAGGCACCATGCTCCTAACAATCTTATGACTATTACATGATCAATCTCATCCAATCCCTACCATCCCCTTCACCTACACCGGGGGAATTACTCACACATGGATGGGGGAAACATGGTTTGTCGATGGAGAAGCGTTTCGGGGGCGGTGATGATATCCTCCAATTCCCCATCCCGGCGAGTGCCGAACGGAGCTTCGGGTCCCAGGCGGAGGCTTTCTGTGATGGCCATGGTGCGCATCGATGGTCTCTCCGGAAATATCGACGTGATCACCGGCGTTTTTAGGTCCAAAGACGTATATAGTCCGAAGGAGAGCTGCCGGCCGCCGGCGCGCCCACACGCGCGCGCCGGGCCGCGCCGACTAGGTGTGTGGGGCCCCTGGGCCTCCCCGCTTGCCCTTCTCGGCTCCGTTAGTATTCTGGAAAAATAGGGCCCTTCGCATAAATTCCGAGGATTTTCCCGAAAGTTGGATTTCTGCACAAAAACGAGACACTGGAGCAGTTCTGAAAACAACGTTAGTCCGTGTTAGTTGTATCCAAAATACACAAATTAGAGGCAAACAATAGCAAAAGTGTTCGGGAAAGTAGATACGTTTGACGTATCACATGCCTACATGATTAATAATCTTGATGTTCTGTCTTAATGCTATTTCAATCCTATCAATTGCCTAACTGTAATTTGTTCACCCAACACTTGTTATTGGAGAGTTACCACTAGTGTAGATAGTTGGGAACTCCTACCATCCGGCATCATCATATACTCGTTCTACATGTCATGGGAAGTAGTATCAACTATTTTTTGGTGCCATTGCTCTCATATTGGCCACACGCTGCCGTGCTACCGTTACCACTCGTCCCATATTATCACGCTTTCACATCACCCCGTTACTAGTGCTTTTCCGTGGCAAATTGAATTGACAACTCAGTAGTTAAGGCTTATAAGTATTCTTTACCTCCCCTTGTGTCGAATCAATAAATTTGGGTTTTACTTCCCTCGAAGACTGTTGCGATCCCCTATACTTGTGGCTTATCATTAGGCAGCTCACAAGATCTAAACAATGATAGCACAAGCGGAGAAGACAACCATCTAACTACTGCTATGGACCCATAGTCCAAGGATGAACTACTCACGCATCAATCCGGAGGCGGGCATGATGATGTAGAGCTCCTCCGGTGATGATTCCCCTTCTCCGGCAGGGTGCCGGAGGCGATCTCCCGAATCCCGAGATGGGGATCGCGGCGGCGTCTCTCGGGAAGGTTTTCCAGACGTGGGCTCCTGCATGTGGGTATTCTTGCGACGAAGGCTATATGTAGGCGAAGGGTAGGTCAGGCGACAGGGGCCTGCACCACAGGCCGCGCGCCCAGGGCTCGGGGCCGCGCCGCCCTATGGTCCGGCCACCTCGTGGCCCCACTTCGTTATCCCTCCGGTCTTCTGGAAGCTTCATGGAAAAATAGGACCCTGGGCGTTGATTTCGTCCCAATTCCAAGAATATTTGCTGTGTAGGATTTCTGAAACCAAAAACAGCAGAAAACAGGAACTGGCGCTTCGGCATCTTGTTAATAGGTTAGTGCCGGAAAATGTATAATAATACTGTAAAGTATGTATAAAACATTCAAGTATTGTCATAAAAGTAGTATGGAACATAAGAAATTATAGATACGTTTGAGACGTATCAAGCATCCCTAAGCTTAGTTCCTACTCGCCCTCGAGTAGGTAAACGATAACACAAATAATTTCTGAAGTGACATGCTACCAACTTAATCTTGATCAACATTATTGTAAAGCATATGAGATGAATGGAGTGATCTGAACAAAAGATTGCTAAGATAATGACTAAACAAATGAATCATATAGCAAAACTTTTCATGAATAGTACTTTCAAACAAGCATCAATAAGACTTGCATAAGAGCACTCATAAGCAATAAATTCTAAGTAGAATGCATTGAAGCAACACAAAGGATGATTAAGTTTCAGCAGCTTGCTTTCAACTTGTAACATGTATATCTCATGGATATTTGTCAACATAGAGTAATATAACAAGTGCAATAAGTAAAAATGTAAGAATCAATGAACACAGTTGACACAAGTGTTTTCTTCTAAGATAGAAAGAAGTGGGTAAACCGACTCAACATAAAGTAAAAGAATGGTTCTTCGCAGAGGGAAGCATGGATTACTATTTTTGTGCTAGAGATTTTGTTTTACATAGAAACAATTTTATTAACTGGTAATAATTCATATGTGCTATGCATACTACACAAGTTGCATGTCTCATGCATAGAGTACTAATAGTGCTCGTACCTTGTCCTAATCAGCTCGCTTGGAAAACACGGATTATCATCGTATAACATATATTTCAACCAAGTGTCACAAAGGGGTACCTCTATGCCGCCTGTACAAAGGTCTAAGGAGAAAGCACGCATTGGATTTCTCGCTTTTGATTATTCTCAACTTAGACATCCATACCGGGACAACATAGACAACAGATAATGGACTCCTCTTTTAATGCTTAAGCATTCAACAACAAATATTCTCATAAGAGATTGAGGTTGTATGTCCAAATCAAACTTCCACCATGATACATGGCTTTAGTTGGCTGCCCAATGTTCTTCTCTAACATATGCATACTCAAACCATTTGATCATGAAATCGCACTTACTTAAGACAAGACGAACATGCATAGCATCTCACATGATATCCAACAAAGATAAAAAGTTGATGGCGTCCCCAGAAACATGGTTACCACTCAACAAGTAACTTATAAGAATTAAGACACATAACTACATATTCATCACCACAATAGTTTTTAAACTATTTGTCCCATGAGCTATATATTGCAAATATAAAGAAATGAAATTTTAAAGGTAGCACTCAAGTAATTTACTTTGGAATGGGCAGAAAAATACCACATAGTAGGTAGATATGGTGGACACAAATGGCATGGGGTTTTGGCTCAAGGTGTTTGGATGCACGAGAAGCATTTCCTCTCAGCAAGGTTTGGGCTAGCAAGGTTGTTTGAAGCAAACACAAGTATGAACAGGTACAGCAAAAACTTACACAAGAACATATTGCAAGCATTATAAGGCTCTACATTGTCTTCCTTGTTGTTCAAACACTTTACCCGAAAATATCTACACTTAGAGAGACCAATCATGCAAACCGAATTAAACAAGCTCTACGGTAGTTCTTCATTAATAGATTGAACTACATGATGCAAGAGCTTAAACATGATCTATGAGAGCTCAAACAATTGCCAAGTTACCAAACCATATGCAGCATTTTATGATTCCAACCAAATAGCAATTTAACGAAGCAATTTCAGCCTTCGTCATGAACATTAAAGCACAATTAAGAACACAAGTGTTCCATAAGAAAAAGCGGAGCGTAATATCTCCAATATAAGAATGATGGGATCCAACTTTATTCAAACCAAAACGAAAATAAAAGCAAACCGACGCTCCAAGTAAAGAACATAAGATGTGATGGAATAAAAATATAGTTTCACTAGAAGTGACCCGATAATGTTGTCGATGAAGAAGGGGATGCCTTGGGAATCCCCAAGCTTAGATGCTTAAGTCTTCTTAAAATATGCAGGGATGAACCACCGGGGCATCCCCAAGCTTAGACCTTTCACTCTTCTTGATCATAGTATATCATCCTCTTCTCTTGACCCTTGAAAACTCCCTCCACACCAAACTTCAAGCAAACTCATTAGAGGGTTAGTGCATAATCAAAAATTCACATATTCAGAGGTGACACAATCATTCTTAACACTTCTGGACATTGCACAAAGCTTCCGAAAAGTTAATGGAACAAAGAAACTCATTCAACATAGCAAAAGCGGCAATGCTAAATAAAAGGCAGAATCTGTCAAAACAGAACAGTCCATAAAGACGAATCTGGCAGGGGCACTTAACTTGCTCAAATGGAAAAACTCAAAACTAATGAAAGTTGCGTACATATGAGGATCACGCTCGTAAATTGGCAGATTTTTTCGAATTTTCTACAGAGGCCTGTGCCCAGACAGACAGCAATGCTGTTTCTGCGCTAGTCATCCAAATCTAGCATCAACTTAGCATAGAAACTTTACTGGCACAAACATGATAAGGAGAGGTTAAGCACAGTAGTAAACAACTTCCAAGACTCAACAATACAGTAAATAAATAAAACATGGGTTATCTCCCAAGAAGTGTTTTTCTTTAACGCCTCTCAGCCCAGATAGTGCAAATCAAGTAACATCAAGAGAAGAAGCATCAACATCATAGCTATTCTAATAATAGAATCAAAAGTAACTTCATTCTTTGGAAGTGTTCCATACCTTTTCTTGAGAGGAAATTGATATTTAATATTACCTTCTCCCATATCAATAACGTAAGACTAACGATCGAAGAAAAAGGTCTTCCCAACACAATAGGACAAGATGCATTGTATTTAATATCCAAGACAACAAAATCAACTGTATATTATTGTTAATCATAATGCTAACATTATCAATCCTCCCCAAAGGTTTATTTTTAACATATCGTTAAGATTAACATCCAAATAATAATTCTTCAATGGTAAGTTAAGCATATCATAAATTTTCTTAGGCATAACAGAAATTACTGCACCAAGATCACATAAGGCATTACACTCAAAATCATTGAATTTCATTTCACTGATGGGCTCCCAACCATCTTCTAACTTCCTAGGAATAGAAGCCTAAGTTTTAATTTCTCTTCCCTAGCTTTAATGAGAGCATTTGTGAATATGTTTGTAAAGGCTAAATTTATAGCACTAGCATTGGGACTTCTAGCAAGTTTTTGTAAGAACTTTATAACTTCAGTAATATGACAATCATCAAAATCTAAACCATTATGTTCTACAGCAATGGAATCATTGTCACCAATATTTTGAAAAATTTCAACAGTTTTATCAGGAGCAGTTTCAACAGTTTCAGGCAATTTTGCGCGCTTTGTACTAGGAGTAGAAACATTGCCAACACAAATTATTTTACCATTGATAGTAGGAGGTGTAGCAACATGTGAAGAATCAACATTACTAGTGGTGGTAATAGTCCAAACTTTAACTACATTATTATCTTTAGCAAGTTTTTCTTTTTCTTCTCTATCCCACCTAGCATGCAATTCAGCCAACATTCTAATATTATCATTAATTTTAACTTGGATGGCATTTGTTTTAGCAAACCTAGCATCTTTAACTTCCTCAGGCATAACTTCTAATTTTAAAAGATCAACATCAAGAGCAAGACTATCAACCTTAGAAGCAAGAACATCAATTTTACCAAGCTTTTCTTCAACAATTTTATTGAAAGTAGTTTGTGTACTAATAAATTCTTTAAGCATCACTTCAAGACCAGAGGGTACACTTATTATTATTGTAAGAATTACCATAAGAATACCATAACTCATTACCATTATTAGAAGATATGGTCTATAGTTGTTGTTACCATAATTATTCCTATAAGCATTGTTGTTGAAATTATTATTCTTTTTAATGAAATTCACATCAACATTTTCTTCTTGAGCAACTAATGAAGCTAAAGGAACATTATTAGGATCAATATGATCTACCATTTGCAAGCACAGACATAATAGCATCAATCTTATCACCTGATAGAAGAGGTTTTCAACAGAATTTACCATCTTACTCCTGAGGGAGTTCTTTCTCAGTGTGCCATTCAGAGGAATTGATCATCATATCATCAAGTAGTTTGTTGCGCCCCAGGTGATGGACATAAAAGTACCTCCAGCAGCTGAATCCAATAGGTTCTACGAAGAAAAGTTCAGTCCTGCATAAAAGGTTTGGATGATCATCCAAGTAGTCAGTCCATGGGTTGGGCAATTCTTTACCGAAGATTTCATTCTCTCCCATGCTTGAGCAACATGTTCATTATCAAATTGTTTAAAATTCATTATGCTACTTCTAAAAGATATAATCTTAGCAGGAGATAATATTTACTAATAAAAAGCATCTTTACATTTAGTCCATGAATCAATACTATTCTTAGGCAAAGAAAGCAACTAATCTTTAGCTCTTCCTCTTAATGAGAAAGAAACAATTTCAGTTTTATAATATCACCATCTATATCCTTATACTTTTACTTCACAAAGTTCAACAAAATTATTACATGCAGCAGCATCATCGCACTAAATAATTTAAAAATTGCTCTCTCAGTAACAAGATTCAACAAAGCAAAGTTTAATTTCATAGAATCTCAATAAGAGTATAGTATAAATAGAGCAAGATATAAAATCATTATTACTGTGCTAGTGAACCACAACTTAGTATTTTCAGGAGTACCCATTATAGCAGTAATAAAAGTAAACTAGGCAAATAGAATAAAGACAAGTAACTAATTTTTTTGTGTGTTTTGGATATAGAATCAATAAAACAAGACATAACAAAGTAACTAATTTTTGTGCTTAATATGAAGCAAACAAGATAGTAAATAAAATAAAAGTAAAGCAAGACAAAAACAAAGTAAAGAGATTTTGGAATGGAGACTCCCTTGCAAACAAGTAGTCTTATTTTCAAGCCGTACGCTGCGGGCGTGTAGTCGACACGTCCGTTGGGAACCCCAAGAAGAAGGTGTGATGCGCACAGCGTCAAGTTCCTCAGAAGGAAACCAAGGTTATCGAACCAGTAGGAGCCAAGAAGCATGCAAGGTTGTTGGTGGAGGAATGTAGTGCGGCGCAACACCAAAGGAAAACCTAGCGACGGGGAACCTGCACAAAACAATCAAGATACTTTTGCCCAACGTAAATGTAACAGGTTGTCAAATTTCACCAGCTAGTTGAAAACAAAGGATTACGACGAGTGGAAGATGGTGTTTGTTTCAAAGAACAGTAAAGTAAAAACAATGATTGCAGAGAATGTATTCAGATGTAAAGAATGGACTGGGTCCACAGTTCACTAGTGGTGTCTCTCCAATAAGATAACTAACATGTCGGGTGAACAAATTACAGGTGGGCAATTGACAAAACAAGATTCAATACATATCAACGATGATTACTATGTGATTTAATCGGGGAACACAAAGTACATAGACCGCTATCCAAAATGCATCTATGCCTCAATAATCCACCTTCAGGTTATCATCCAAACCCCTCCCAGTATTAAGTTGTAAACAACTGTATAATTGCATTAAGTATGGTGCGTAATGTAATCAACACAAAATATCCTTTAGACAAAGCATCAATGTTTTATCCTAGTAGCAACACAGCACATCCACAACCTGAACTTTCTGTCACTTCCCACATTCAATGGAGGCATGAACCCAATTCTAGCAGCATAAATACTCCCTCTTGGAGTTACAGTATCAACTTGGCCAGAGCCTCTACTAGCAACGGAGAGCAATGCAAGAACATAAACACATATATGATAGATTGATAATCAACTTAACATAGTATTCTAGATTCATCGGCGGATCCCACCAAACACAACATGTAGCATTATAAATAGATGATCTTGATCATGTTAGGCAGCTCAAGAAGATCTAAATAATGATAGCACAAGGAGAAGACAACCATCTAACTATCTGTAGTGGACCCATAGTCCAAGGATGAATTAACTCACGCATCAATCCGAGGCGGGCATGATGATGTAGAGCCCTCCGTGATGATTCCCCTCTCCGGCAGGGTGCTGTAGGCGATCTCCGAATCCCCCGAGACGGGACTGCATGCGCGGCGGCGGCGTCTCCGGAAGGTTTTCCGTATCGTGGCTCCTGCATGTGTGTACTCGCGACAAAGGCCATATGTAGGCGGAGGCTGCAGGTCGTGGGGCGACGCAGGCCCGTACCACAGGCCGCTGGCCAGGTCAGGCCGCGCCGCCCTATGGTCTGACCACCTCGTCCCACTTCGTTATCCCTCCGATGCTCTCTGGAAGCTTCGTGAAAATAGGACCCGGGCGTTGATTTCGTTCCAATTCCGGGAATATTTCTTTACTAGATTTCTGAAACCAAAACAGCCGAAATGAAGATCAAGGCTGCAAGATCTTGTTAATAGGGTTAGTGCCGGAAAATGTATAATAATGCTGTAAAGTATGTATAAAACATTCAAGTATTGTCATAAAAGTAGAATGGAACATAAGAAATTATAGATACGTTTGAGACGTATCAGTAAGCAATTTACACATGATATGCAAGGACTATCAACACAAGCATGTAGACTATTTTCAATGCTCGATGTGTTTAAGTCCAAAGAGGAAACATTGCAATGATATAGAGATGAAGAGTCATCAATATTGAGCACAATATCAACATTGCAATTTCCCTCACCACTCACCATATCATTACCTTGTGTCTTGCAACACGTTGGTGAAGTGGAAGCAGATCAGCACGACCGGAGGTGGAAGCAACTTGGAGCTCTTCATGATGTGAAGGGGAAGAGAGCTCCTCGGAGACACCATCGACAAAATGAGAAATGGATCCACCAAACATTTCTTTAAGCTTGATCCACATCTCATGAGATGACTTTCGCTTTATATATATCAAGAATCTACGAAAATCGGGTCTCAAGGAGAACAAAAGCTCATTAGATACTAGAGCTTCAAGATGTAAGTTTTTCTCATCCTCTAAAGATAGATTTTGGAAATCCATCGGAGGAGAAAAACCCACATCTAGAAATTGCTCAATGTTTGGACACAAGGTCCGAAAATTGCAAGCCAAAAAAGATAATTTGTGCCAATAAAGATAATTGTGTCATTGTGCACCAAATTACTAGCCGACATCTTTACTCTCAAGGCGCTGAGCCTCAAACAAGGAGAGACCTTGCTCGGATATCAATTGAAAGATCGAGATGTCGCCCAGAGGGTGTAAAAGTAGCTAGCAATTACAAACTCTTGCGCATTTGTCTTGTAAGAATGCGGAATTAAACTAACTTTAGTTTACAACACAAACCCTAAATACGCTAAGCTCAACTAAGTGTAACAATGGCAACTAGTGTAGGATAACGTAGCATAGAAAACAAAAATTTTCCTACGGCGAACACGCAATCCAAGCAACACTAGAAGACGGTAGCAACGAGGGATTGTCGAGACCACCCTTGAAGAGATTCCAAAGCCTACAAGAGGAGGCTCTTGTTGCTGCGGCAGACGTTCACTTGCCGCACAAAGCGCGTAGAAGATCTTGACTGCTACGGTTCCGGCGCCACGAACGGCAGCACCTCCGTACGGTCACACGTTCGGTTGTTGATGAAGACGACGTCCACCTCCTCGCTCCAGCCGGCAGCTGGGCGGCAGGCCTCTGAATCCGACACGACCCGCGGGTGTCGGTGGCGTGTAGAAGTCCGGCGGAGCTTCGCTAAGCTATGCAGGCCTAGTGGGAGGAGCAAAGCTAGGTTTGGGAGTGTGGTGGCCGCCACTTCCTATGGGGGCGCAGCTTGTATATCTTGGGGTGGCTGCCTCCTTTGGCCCCCATTATATAGGTGATCCCAAGTGTTGGTGTCCAAGTCTTCGAATAAAACTCAAACCAAAACCTTCCATATGGTGGAAACTTTCCCTCCCACTAGAGGTGGGAATTCCACCTTCATGCAGTGGGTGGTCAAGCCCCCTGGCTGCAAAGAGTCCACTCTGGGACTCCTCCCCACTAGGTTGGTCGGGTTATGGAGGTGGAGTCCCATGATTCCACTCATGGTGGTTTCCTTCCCACTTTTCTAGAACCTTCTAGAACCTTCCATAATCCTTCCGCATCATTTTATTCACATAAAATGACATCCTATATATGAATCTTATTCTCCGCACCATTCCGGAACTCCTCGTGATGTCCGGGATCCCATCCGGGACTCCGAACAAATATTCCAACTTCATTCCATATTCAAGTACTACCATTTCAACATCCAACTTTAAGTGTGTGACCCTACGGTTCGTGAACTATGCGGACATGGAGTACTCACTCCGACCAATAACCAATAGCGGGATCCGGAGATCCATAATGGCTCCCACATATTCAACGATGACTTTAGTGATCGAATGAACCATACACATACGATACCAATTCCCTTTGTCACGCGATATTTTACTTGTCCGAGGTTTGATCACCCTGGTATCACACTATACCTTGTTCAACCTCGTCTCCCGACAAGTACTCTTTACTCGTACCGTGGTATGTGGTCTCTTATGAACTTATTCATATGCTTGCAAGACAGTAGTAAGATTCCACCGAGAGGGCCCAGAGTATATCTATCCGCCATCGGGATCGACAAATCCCACCGTTGATCCATATGCCTCAACTCATACTTTCCGGATACTTAATCCCACCTTTTATAATCACCCATTTACGCAGTGGCGTTGATGTAATCAAAGTACCTTTCCGGGATAAGTGATTTACATGATCTCATGGTCATAAGGACTAGGTAACTATGTATTGAAAGCTTATAGCAAATAACTTAATGACGTGATCTTATGCTACTTAATTGGGTGTGTCCATTACATCATTCATACAATGATATAACCTTGTTATTAATAACATTCAATGTTCATGATTATGAAACTAATCATCTATTAATCAACAAGCTAGTTAAGAGGCTTACTAGGGACTCTTGTTTGTTTAATATATCACACATGTATCAATGTTTCAATGATTACAATTATAGCATGGTATATAAACATTTATCATAAACACAAAGATATATAATAACCACTTTATTATTGCCTCTGGGCATATCTCCAACAGTCTCCCACTTGCACTAGAGTCAATAATCTAGATTACATAGTAAGGTACCTAACACCCATGGCATTCTGGTGTTGGTCATGCTTTGCCCTAGGGAGAGCTTTAGTCAACGGATCTGCTACATTCAGATCAGTGTGTACTTTGCAAATCTTTACTTCCCCATCTTCGATGTACTCGCGAATCGAGTGGTAACGCAACTTGATATGCTTCAGCCTCTTGTGTGACCTTGGCTCTTGTGCATTGGCGATGGCACCATGTTGTCACACAGGAGATGACAAATGGGTCCAATGCACTAGGAACCACCGCAGTTCCAATGAACTCCTTTCATCCATACCGCTTCATGAAGCCTCGGCTTATGTACTCCGATTCCCGTTGAGGATTTCGCCACCGTGCACTGCTTCTAGCTTGCCCAGCTGCAAGACCATTCAATATAAACACGTACTCAGATTGTGACTTAGAGTCATCGGGATCGTTGTTCCAACTTGCATCGGTGTAACTTGTTACAACGAGCTCTTGGTCACCTCCATAACAAAGAAATATATCCTTAGTTCTTTTCAAGTACTTCAGGATATTCTTGACCGCTGTCCAGTGTTCCATTCCTGGATCACTTTGATATCTCATGAATAACCAATGGAAGATGTGCTATATCCTGGTTTGTACATAGCATGGCATACATGATAGAGCCTACTGCCGAGGCATAGGGGATTTGACTCATCCTTTCTTCTGTCGTAGCCGGTCCTTGAGTCTTACTCTAGACTGCCCGGTAACATAGGTAAGAATCCTTTCTTACTTTCACCCATTCTAAACTTCTTTAGAATCTTGTCGGTATGTACTCTGAGATAGCCCTATTAGACGTCTTGATCTATCTCTATAAATCTGATGCCTAATATGTATGATGCTTCACCAAGGTCTTTCATTGAAAACTATTATTCAAATAACCCTTTTACACCGTTTAATAGTTCTATATCATTCCCAATCAATAATATGTCATCTACATATAATATCGGGAATGCTACATAGCTCCCACTCACTTTCTTGTAACTACAGGCCTCTCCATGACACTGTATAAAACCCGAAGTCTTTGATCACCTGATCAAAACGCGTTGGTTCCAACTTCTCGATGCTGCTTCACCATAGATTGAACACTTAAGTTTGTATACTTTGTCGCATTTTTAGATCGTACAAAAACCTTTGGGTTGTACCATATACAACTCTTCCTCAATGTCTCCATTAAGGAACGCCGTTTATCCATCTGACAAATCTCATAATCGAAAAATGCAGCCATTGCTAACAAAATCCTCAGATTTTAGCTTCGCTACAGTGAGAAAGTCTCATCGTAGTCAACACCTTGAATTTGCCGGAACCCTTTGCGACAAGTCGAGTTTATAGACAGAATATTACCATCAGCATCTGTTTTCTTTGAAGATCCATTTATTCTCGGCAGCCTTGCGTGCGGCTATCAAGTAATTCTACCAAAGTCCATACTTTGTTATCATACATGGATCCCATTTCGATTTCAGTTTCTTGCCATTTGTTGGAATCTCGGGCTCATCATCGCTTTCTTCATACGTCGGCAGGTCCTCATCATTGTTATCCACAATCATATGACATTTAGACAAGGATCATACCAATCCGGAGTGGCACGATCCCTTGTCGATCTCGCGCGAGGTTCGTAGTTGTCTCATTTGAAGTTTCGATGATCATTATCATTAGCTTCCTCTCTTGTCCGTGTAGGTGGTACAGGAACATTTTCCTGTACTGCGCTACTCTGATCAACGAGTAGAGATTCTTCAATCTCATCGAGTTCTACTTTTCTTCCAGTCACTCTTTTAGTGAGAAATTCTTTCTCAAGAAAGGTTCCGTTCTTAGCAATAAAGATCTTGCCTTCGGATCTGTGATAGAAAGTGTACCCTATAGTTTCCTTAGGGTATCCTATGAAGACGCATTTCTCCGCTTTGGGTTCTAGCCTGTCCGGTTGTAACTTTTTTACATAGGCTTCGCAACTCCAAACTTTTAGGAACGACAGCTTAGGTTTCTTATTAAACCATAATTCATACGGCGTCGTTTCAACGGATTTTGATGGTGCTCTATTTAAAGTGAATGCTGCTGTCTCTAATGCATAACTCCAAAATGATAACGGCAAATCGTAAGAGACATCATAGAATCCATTCATATCTAAGAGAGTTCGACAACGTTCGGACACACCGCTTCGTTGTGGTGTTCCCGGCGTGTCAATGTGAAAGTATTTCGCATTTCTTTAAATGCATGCTAAACTCATAACTCGGATATTCACCTCCGATCAGATCGTCGAAATTTAATCTTCTTGTTACGTTGATTTTCTACTTCACTTTGGAATTCCTAAAACTTCTCAAAGTTTCGGATTTATGTTTCATTAAATAGATATACCCATATCTACTCAAATCATCTGTGAAGGTTAGAACATAACGATAACCAACGCGCGATGCTACACTCATGTCCACATACATCTGTGTGTATGATTTCCAATAAGTCAGTAGCTCGCCCCATCATACCCGAGAATGGAGTCTTAGTCATTTTTCCCATCGGACATGCTCACATCTATTAAGTGACTCAAAGTCAAGTGATTCAATTAATCTGCATGGAGTTCTTCATGCGTTTCACTCCAATATGACCAAGACGACAGTGCCACATATAAGTAGAATTATCATTCAATTTAACTCGCTTAGCATCAATGTTATGTATATGCGTATTACTACTATCGAGATCTAACAGAAATAAGCCATTCTTTTGTGGTGCTCGACCATAAAAGATATTATTCATAAAAATAGAACAATCATTATTCTCAGACTTGAATGAATAACCGTCTTGCATTAAACAAGATCCAGATATAATGTCCATGCTCAACGCGGGTACATAATAAAAATTATTTAGGCTTAAAACTAATCCCGAAGGTAGATGTAGAGGAAGTGTCCCGACTGCGATCACATTGACCTTGGATCCGTCTCCAACGCGCATCGTCACTTCATCTTTCAGCAGTTGTCGTTTATTCTTTAGTTCCTGTTTGGAGTTACAAATATGAGCAACCGAACCAGTATCAAATACCCAGGTACTAGAACGAGAACTAGTGAGATAAACATCTATAACATGTATATCAGATATACCTTGTTTCTTTTTCTTCTTTGATAAGGCCGCTCTTCGCATCCTAAGACTGGAGCAATTACGCTTCCAAGGTCCCTTCTCCTTGCGTATTAGCACTAAAGATCGCTTAGGCCGCACTTTGGTTTGACAGAGGCGTGGCAGCTTTCTTTGCCACTCTTTCTTGTTCTTGGCCTTTAGACTTGCCCTGTTTCCTGAAGCTGGTGGTCTTGTTGACCATCAACACTTGTGCTCTTTCCTCGATCTCAATCTCAGCAGCTTTTAGCATGCCAAAGAGTTCAGTAGAAACTCCTTGTTCATGTTCGGGATATTGTAGTTCATCACAAAGTTCTTATAACTTGTTGGCATTGATTGAAGGACACGATTAATCCCTGGTCATCCTGTTAGGAATCACTATTCCAAGTCACCGAGTTTCTTCGCATGCTTGCCCAGTCATAACGAGCATGTGCTCACCGATGGAGCTGCCTTCTTCCATCATACAACTGAAAAAGTGTTTCGATGCTTCATAGCATTCCACTGCCGCATGAGTCTCAAAAATAGTCTTCAACTCTTTTATCAACTCATGAGGATCGTGGTGCTCAAAACGTTTTTGAAGATCGGATTCCAATAAGATGGCACACTGAACTTGAGAGTACCGAGTTTTCCGAGTCATGTAAACATTCTTTACTTCATCGGTTTCAGTTTCTAGGAGGGTCACCTAGCGGTGCATCAAGCACATATTGCAGATTTCCGCCATTGAGGAAATCCTCACAGGACGGAACCAGTCGGTGAAGTTGCTACCGTTGCTCTTAAGCTTTTCTTTCTCTAGGAACTGGTTAAAATTGATTGAGGACGCCATATCTACAACATATTTGCAATAGTTTAGACTAAGTTTATGACAATTGAGTTCAAATTTTAATTCTACATAATTAAAAAATCTAGGTGAACTCCCACTCAAAACAATATCCCTCGCATTGTCTTAGTGATCACACGAACCAAATCCATCACACCTATGCCCGATCATCACGAGACAAGATGTAATTTCAATGGCGAACACTCAAAGTGTTCATCATATCAATCATATGATTCATGCTCTACCTTTGGTATCACGTGTTCCGAGACCATGTCTTTACATGCTAGACTCGTCTCAAGGCTACCTTAGTATCCGCATGTGCAAAACTGTTTGCACCCGTCATATGTACTTATCGAATCTATCACACCCGATCATCACGAGATGCTTCAAACGATAAGACTTGATAACGGTGCTACTAAGGATGAACACTTTATTATCTTGAGATTTTAGTGAGAGGGATCATCTTATAATGCTACCGTCGCGATCTAAGCAAAATAAGATGCATAAAGGATTAACATCACATGCCATTCATATGTGATATGATATGGCCCTTTTGTCTTTGCGCCTTTGATCTTCATCTCCAAAGCACTGACATGATCTCCATCATCAACGGGCATGATCTCCATCATCGTCGGCGCACCAAGGTCAATGGCGCCGTCTTCATGATCGTCCTCATGTAGCAACTATTACAACTACTTTGAAATACTACTCAACATGAAATTTAAAGACAACCATAAGGCTCGCTGCCCAATACAATAATGATCATCTCATACATATTCATCATCACATTATGGCCATATCACATCACCAAACCCCTGCAAAACAAGTTTGGACGTTCTCTAATTTGGTTTGCATATTTTACGTGGTTTAGGGTTTTCGAGCAAGATCCAATCTACCTACGAACATGAACCACAACGGTGATACTAGTGTTGTCAATAGAAGAGTAAATTGAATCTTCACTATAGTAGGAGAGACAGACACCCGCAAAGCCACTTATGCAATACAAGTTGCATGTCAAGCGTGGAGCAAATCTCATGAACGCGGTCATGTAAAGTTAGCCCGAGCCGCTTCATCCCACTATGCCAAAAAGATGCAAAGTACTCAACTAAAGATAACAAGAGCATCAACGCCCACAAACCATTGTGTTCTACTCTGCAACCATCTATGCATAGACACGGCTCTGATACCACTGTAGGATAACGTAGCATAGAAAACAAAAATTTTCCTACGAGCGAACACGCAATCCAAGCCAAGATGCAATCTAGAAGATAGCAACGAGGGGATTGTCGAGACCTCACCCTTGAAGAGATTCTAAAGTCACAGAGAGGCTCTGTTGCTGCGGTAGACGTTCACTGCCGGCAGAAAGCGCGTAGAAGATCTTGATCACGACGGTTCCGCCGCCACGGCGGGCAGCACCGTTCTCCGGTCACACGTTCGTTGTTGATGAAGACACGTCCATCTCCCCGTTCCTGGCAGCGGAAGTAGTAGCTCCTTGAACTGGCTAGCACGACGGCGTGGTGTGGTGGTGTAGAAGTCCGGCCGAGCTTCGCTAAGCTGCGGGCAATATGAAGTGGAGGAGCAAAGCTAGGGTTTGGGAGGGGTGGGCTGCCACCTGGCAGGCGGCCAGCCTGTGGTCTTGGGGTGGCCGGCCCCTCCCTTGGCCCCTCATTATATAGGTGGATCCCAAGTGTTGGTGTCCAAGTCTTCGAATAAGACCCGAAACCAAAACCTTCCATATGGGAAACTTTCCCTCCCACTAGTGGGAATTCCACCTTCCATGGGGGGGTGGCCGGCCCCCTAAGGGAGTCCACTTGGGACTCCTCCCCACTAGGGTTGGCCGGCCATGGAGGCGGAGTCCCATGTGGACTCCACCTTCCTTGGTGGTTTCTTCCGCACCTTTCTAGAACCTTCTAGAACCTTCCATAGAACCTTCCGCATCATTTTATTCACATAAAATGACATCCTATATATGAATCTTATTCTCCCACCATTCCGGAACTTCGTGATGTCCGGGATCCCATCCGGGACTCCGAACAAATATTCCAACTTCATTCCATATTCAAGTACTACCATTTCAACATCCAACTTTATTGTGTCACCCTACGGTTCGTGAACTATGCCATGGTTGAGTACTCACTCCGACCAATAACCAATAGCGGGATCCGGAGATCCATAATGGCTCCCACATATTCAACGATGACTTTAGTGATCGAATGAACCATACACATACGATACCAATTCCCTTTGTCACGCGATATTTTACTTGTCCTAGGTTTGATCATCCGTATCACACTATACCTTGTTCAACCTCGTCTCCTGACAAGTACTCTTTACTCGTACCGTGGTATGTGGTCTCTTATGAACTTATTCATATGCTTGCAAGACATTAGACGACATTCCACCGAGAGGGCCTGAGTATATCTATCCGTTCGTTGGGCAACCCCACTGTTGATCCATATGCCTCAACTCACTTTCGGGATACTTAATCCCACCTTTATAACCACCCATTTACGCAGTGGCGTTTGATGTAATCACCTCCGGTATAAGTGATTTACATGATCTCATGGTCATAAGGATAGGTAACTATGTATTGAAAGCTTATAGCAAATAACTTAATGACGTGATCTTATGCTACGCTTATTGGGTGTGTCCATTACATCATTCATACAATGATATAACCTTGTTATTAATAACATCCAATGTTCATGATTATGAAACTAATCATCTATTAATCAACAAGCTAGTTAAGAGGCTTACTAGGGACTCTTTGTTTGTTTATATCACACATGTATCAATGTTTCAGTTAATACAATTATAGCATGGTATATAAACTTTTATCATAAACATAAAGATATATAATAACCACTTTTATTATTGCCTCTTGGGCATATCTCCAACAACTAGAGCTAAGCAAGATAGGCACAAGATATATGTAGCACAAGTGATAGCAAGATATATGTACTTCAAGCACGATGGCTATCACAAGGTAAGAGAGCTCGGGTATAGAAATAACCGAGACACGCGGAGACGAGGATGTATTCCCGTGTTCCTTCCTTTGCAAGAAGGTACGTCATGTTTGGAGGAGGAGGTCCCATGAAGATTCCCCACGCCACGAAGGCTCACTCTATTCTCCGAACCACACCCACGAAGGATAATGGCCCTTTCCTTATGGTTAGCTTTTCCTCCACTCCGGAGATGGCAAGCTCCACAACCACTTCACAAGCTCCACGTAGGAGAAGCCCGGCCTCTTCACAATCTTCTTGAAGAGATCACCGAGCACCAACCGCCAAGCCAACTAGGAGGTTTCCTCAAGAGTAACAAGCTCACGCGTCTCTCACTCGAACTAATCGTTGGATAGCTCAACACTATGCAATGATGCAAGCAAGAACACTAGAGGTGTCCCACTCAAATCCCACCCAAACAACAAAATGCTAGGATGAGATTGGAGAGGAAGAACAATGGGGAAAAGTCAACAAAAGACTCCAAGATCTAGATCCAAAGGGTTCCCTCACTTAGAGGAGAAATTGATTGGTGGGGATTGTAGATCTAGATCTCCTCTCTCAAATCCTCAAGAATCATGGGGGGAATCAAGAGGGGAATCAAGTTCTTCCAAGAGCAACAATGGAGGTAAAGAAAGGGGAAGAACTAACTCAGCCCAAGGTGGAAGAAGGGCTATTTATAGCCCAAGAGAAAATATAACCGTTGGGGCTGGGCTGAGTCAACCATCGAGGCCGGTCAACCGGGCCTGGGGCCAGGCCGGTTCGTCCAGGGCCCGGTCAGACCGGGCCACGGACCGGACTAGCCGGTCCAAACCGGTCGGCAGGCCGGACCCCGACCGGGTCACTTTGTGTCGTCCAGGAGGTCACCCGGTTGGCGACCGGTCGACCGGACAGCACCGGCACATGGGCAGGTCCGACCGGGACCCTGACCGGGTGAGCAGGAAAACATATACAAAAACTGTGATAACTTTTGTGTCCGGACCCCGATTGACATGAAACCAATTTTGTTGGAAAGAGATGGAGACTCCTCACAGAAAATTTTAGATGATTTTAGAGAGGGAGTCTCCCACCGTCAAGAAATGGTGAAGACGTCCAACCTCGAAAACGCAATAGAAGATGCATCCGGATTCCGTTTTCGATGAACTTGGGCTTGTTGTAAAGCTAGCAACGGGATAGAACCTCACATAGAGAAACACCAAGAAGCAATAAGGATATGCAAAGTATGCAAAGGATGAGCTCCCTAAGACGACGATCAAGTTACTCAACCGAAAGCCCCTCTTGATAGTGCGGCTATCTATCCTATAATCCGGTCTCCCAATAACCACCTTGAGATAAAAGGAAAACCTATCAAGGTCATACCTTGCCTTGCATCCCGCTTGATCTTGATGATAACTCTTCAACTCTACACTATCCGGAATGCCTTACTTGATCATCGTTGATTCATGAAGACTCACAAATGCTCCCCATACACCATGATGGGAAAGCTCCATTGATGCACATCTTCACATGTCCAATGTCACCAAATGGACGGCAAGCTTCAAGCATTTGATCCACCTGAGATGCTCATCTTGAACTTGCACGACTCAACCTTGTATCTTCTCATACTCACTTAAGATAGAGCATGGCTAATATTGAGTTCCACATAAGAACTCCATCTTCATTTCTTCTTGTTGAACATCACATATTTATCTTCAAACCGATGATCTTGATGCCAATACACAAGGTATATCTTTATCTTCATGGCATCCATACTTGAATCCAACACATGGAGTACAAGTAGTACCTATGGAATATTCCTTCATATAAACTCAATGAAAACATTAGTCCATAGGGGTTGTCATTAATTACTAAAACACACATAGGGGCAATATACCCTTACAATAGTTGGAGCTTGTTGCCGTGGGGCTTGTGTGCTTTGAGCTTGTTGTGCCGGGGCTGTGTGTGCTTGGAGCTTGTTGGCTTGAGGAGGTTGACGCGGAGACGGTTGGCTTGGAGCTTGTTGGCTTGGGGTTTGTTGGCTTGGGGTTTGTTGGCTTCGAGGTTGATTTGAAGCTTGTTGGCTACTTGATGCTTGACTTGTGCTAGCATCATTGCCCTTTGATTTTTTGCCGGATGTGCACTTCCTTTTATTGTGGCCCTTACTATTGCACGATCCACAATTAGTTGGCTCGCGAGCTTCTTGGAATAACCTGTTTCCCGAATGACCCCTTCTATCCATATCTCCGTGATACCTCTTTGTCTTTCTTCTTCCACGTTTCACAACCTTCCATTCCGGATCTGACCAAACTTGCACACCGTGATACTCCGGCCATTGTGATTGATCCAAGTAAGGAGAAAACCTTGGAGCCCATGTCCTCTTTATGGCTTCAATTGAGAACTCGGACTCCCGAACGGTGAGCGGGTTATTGTAGTCGACACGTCTAGTGCGTGCCGCTGTTAGAAAGTGGGAGCAAGCCAAATGAAGCAAATAGGGCCTCTTACATGTGCATTCACATGTCTTTAGGGACACACGGAAAGCCCGGCCTTCGTGTTGGACACCACCTTGTGTGGTGCCTTCCGGCTCATTCACTTGGTAAACCCAGTCAACATTGTCATAACATGTAGCCGTTTGGGAGTCGGCCTTCCTCGCCTAAAAATCCATGAACTCTTGAACCTTCGTTGGGAACTCGCAATTCATAGCAATTTCCTTCTCCGTTTCATCCGTGTAGTTCTGGAAATAGACATTCAACTTCTCGAATGTGTATTGAATGATTGCCGTCACGGGCAATGCACGGACACCCTTCAACACATTGTTGAAGCACTCGGCCATGTTGCTTGTCATTTGGCCATATCTCCTCCCATCCTCATCATAAGCTTTCGCCCACTTTGAGTTAAATATGAGGTGTCTATGAAGAAACTCTTGACCACCCGCGTTGAGGTCTTTGTGCTTCAGCAAGCCGTTGTATAGGTTTGCGAAGCGGCCTCCGAATAAGCGAGGCAACAATCTTGAAGAAGGTCAGACAACTCTTTGCTCTTGCATGCCCGGTAGAAGTTTGCACAAAAATGCCTCATGCACCATCGGTGATGCAAGGGAGCATGCCCGGGAATTGCAAGCTCCACCGCATTGAGAATTCCTTGATGACGATCGGAGATGACACACACTTCCTTTGAGGGTGGTATGACCCTCGTCCTCAATATGTGGAAAAACCATTCCCAGTTATCATTGTTCTCAATCTCTACCAATGCAAAAGCCAGTGGTACTAAACGGTTGCTCACATCATTTGCTATTGTCACCAATAGTGTGCCCTTGTACTGCCCAGTCAAGAAGGTACCATCCACGGCTATGACGGGCCTACAATGTTCGAATGCCCTCGTGCATTGCTCGAATGACCAAAATGCACAGTGAAATACCCTCACTCTTTTACCATCATGCAATGTCATTTTGGTTGCGGAAGGCTCCACCACATGCACCATGCCCGGGTTAGTTGCGGCCATCGCTAACAACAACCTAGGGACTCGGTTGTATGCTTCCTCCCAATCACCGTACAACATCTTAAATGCGGCTTGTTTGGCCTTCCATGCCTTCCCGTACTTGACGTCGTAGGCAAACCGGGATTTGACCGTATCTTGCACGGACTTAATGCTCATGATAGGAAGTGATGATATCTCCGCCGAGAGCTTGTATGCAATGAACTCGGATGTGAGTTGACGGTGGTCCGGCTGCGCATCCTTGCCATCAAGCTTCGGCCCCCGGCACATGTGAGTGGCTACACAACTTGTTATGTGCGAAGAGGGCCCTTTTTTGAACATACACATACACACATGTGTTCATTAGTTACCATAATCAACATAATCTATCCATACAAACTAGCGCACTACCATTTCTCCTACTTCAACAACCCCAACATCCAACCAAATCCATCTCCACCCTCAAATCAACCAAATCCACATCTAGGGTTTGACATTTAGATTCAACCAAATACACAAAATCAATGGATGAAAAGAAGGGGAACGGAGGAGATTACCTCAAGGAACGAGTTGGGAAACGATCTCCACGGACAGATCTGATGATTTGGTGGTGGATTTGGGCGGGGAGAGGGGAGAGAGAGAGCCGGGCGCCTGTGGAGAGGACGCACAGAGGGAGAAAGAAAGAAGGGTCGGGCTGGCCGGCGCGCGCGGCCAAACTTAAGGGGCGTGTGGCGCCCTTGCCACGGCCGCCACACTTTCAAGGTGTGGCGCCGGCGAGAGCACGCCACATTCTCACATCATCGCGGCTCACCAGCTCGCGTCGACGGGCCACGTCGGATGGGTATGTGGCGCCGCAGCAGGGCGCCACATGGGCATGTGTGGCGCCCATGGAGGCGCCACACAAAAGGGTTAGATGGGTAAATAGTTTCGCCGGAGGGTCGGTCTGTGCTTTTCTTTCACTTTTGGGTTATTCTTGTGCAAATCGTCGCTGAGAGGGACGAACCCCTCGCTTCGTTTTCTCTCTTTTTTTTTTAAGCAACACGTGATTCCATCTAAAGATAACATTCTTCCACCCTATGAGCTCCATCCAGGGCACATGAATCCTGGTCGTCCATTTCAGTGATGTGGCACGCTGAGAGCCGTCCGTTTTTCTGATCGAGATCTCCTAGCCGTCGGATGGACATCTCGACACTGCTCATATGGTCCCGACCGTCCGTTCCTAGCGTCCCCTTTTCACCATACGTGCTATACCTGCCCAGCCACTGACGAGGGGGCCTGCTTTCCGTGGGGCCTTGAGGTCACCGACGGTGGGTATGTGGGCGTTTGTGTGTGTTCGTCCAAACAGTAACGTGCGGTGGCTGGATCTAAGGTTGCAAGTGGGATGGGCCTGCCGCCAAGTCCCGCCTCCCACCCCGACAGGAGATCCAATTTATTCTGTCCATGATATCCTATTTAGCCCCGACGGGATTAACGCTCCCATCCCACTAATCCCGTTTGTAGTCGCTGCCGGGAAAGAGCAATCTGCGGAACGCTCCCATCCCACTAATCCCGTTTGTAGTCGCTGCCGGGAAAGAGCAATCTGCGGAAGAGCGTGCTGGCGTGCCGCTGCCTGACTCTCCTAGTCTGGCGCTTGCCTAGGAATTAACGCGATTGAATAGTCAACGGGTCCCACATGACCCATCTATCCCGCCGTCCTAAATCCTGCTAATCCTGCCAGTCCCGACGGGCCAGACACGCGGGAGGAGGGATATCCCGTGACCGCCGTTTGAAACGTTAGCTGGATCTGCAGTTCTGCTCAACTGAGAGGGGCATTTTCGACATTTCGCGTCTCATTTGCTTCTGCGTGACTGTGGAGAGGACGGGCATGGAGACTCGCACTTCGTCGCCGGGTACGGGGCAGGATGGTCACGGCGGGAGCCCTTGCTGGCCACAGCCACAGAGGCGTGCGTCTCACACGGGCTAGAGAGAGGTGCGGATTTGACCCAGCACAAACCCTAGGGGCAGCCAAATCCCAGGCGCAGCGGCGGCGTTGATCCCGAGCGAGGGATGTCGACCGGTGGCGACGAGGAGGGGTGCGAGGTGGAGGTCAGCGAAGGAGGAAAGCCGGCGGCCACCCCAACGGCCTCCACACCGCTCTTCGTCGGGCTCGACGAGCTCAACCTCTGCAGGTGGGTTTCCGGACAGGGGCGGAGCTCCCAGTAGGGCAAGGTAGGGCAGCCGCCCTATCTTGATTTTTGGTGAATATACTTAGATGCGCGTGTTTTTTCTGAAAATTTTGAGTGCTCATACATTAAAAACGGACTCCGTATGAGAAAGTTATGCATGTTTCAGTAAAAACACTACGCAAAATCGATTGCAGGCCAAAAACATAGACTATTTTTTACCTCCAACTATAAACTCGTATTCTAGATTTAATGTGAATAATATTGCTTGTATTACAGAGATTTATCATTGAATGTACCATGTATATACAAGATAAGCTCGAGTTATTCATTATACATACTTGTAGAATTGAAGATTTTTAGTTATTTTAAAGACATGTAATACTTTCTCCGACCTCATTATTACTCCATTAAGATGACATAGGGTTTACCCGTGACGACATCAACAATTGAAATAAATTTTCTAGCAACAAAAATAATCAAAATCGAGTTGCGCATCGAACGAAGGATTATCAAACGTCTTGATTATTTGAATTACATCATATTTTTTCAGAAGATGTAAAGCTTTGCCGTTGAGTTAGCATTATTGGTATGTTTTTCAGGTTATACTTGTACTCGAATATTTTTTATTTTTATTTTATTAAGATATTACTATTTTTTTAGGATTATTTGGTGTTCGCATCATTCAAAGTTCGCCCAACTTTAGAATTTTTTCGTCCTTGGCCACTGTTACCGGATCCATGGCGACCAACAGCGCCGACGCTCGCCCGCAAGTACGCCTCCCGTGCCGCTCGTCCGGCCATCTCTCCTCCCGTGCTCTATCGAACAGCCGGCCTCCTCCCCTTCATCTCATATGCAAGTGCTCCGCCTCATTCCCCATCTCTATCCCCGTCCATTTGTTGAGGACGAGGGAGGAAAAGGGCTACACAAGCACTACTAACCCTCCCCTATTCCTTGTTGCCTCCTCCACAGGAGATCCTCTAGCCTGAAGCTCCTCCTTCTTGTCTCCTATTTTTGCCTGCATTGATTTTCCTTTCGATTTACCTGCAGGGATCAAGTAGACAGAGAAGGTGAGAGGAAGATAATCACAGCAAGGAGGGTTGGCTCATCATCATCCATGGGCTCGCACCCACCACCACCACCTTGTCATCGTTCATTTCGGCTCTTATGTTGCCAGCTCTATAGATGATGCCTCCATGGATGAATCGATTGTCAAAGGCCCAGGTGAATCCCCCCTCTACTTTGATTTGGTTTAGTTTTGCTCTGTAGGAAATGTACTGGTTGAATCATGAATGGCTAAATCCCTATGTGCCTTGTTATGAGGAAATAGCTATGTTCCTGAATGTTGATAATTGATCTCCCTATAAATGAATTGATGTCTTGATTATATAGATCAATTATTTTCATAGGGTTTTGGAAGTCTCTGTCAACCCCTTTAGTAATCAGTGTGGTTCAGATGCATCGCATTGTTAGAGTACGTCATGGCCCTGGCACTGGCTGTCATAGTAAAGCAGCACGGAGTCGTAAACCTCCCTATATATGAGGAGGAGATCAATCTAATCAAGCCAGAATTAAGAAGGAAATCCTTCCTTCTTGCCACTGTGGGCAGGCCCCCGGCCGTCCTCTCGCGCCATCCCTCTAATGCGAGACCATAACATTTGGTATCAGCTTTCCGGGTTCAATCATGTCCAGCCCTCCACCGAGTTCTTCCCACCCACCGCCGCCGCACTCCGATGTCCCCACCGTTCTCTCCCGGCGGAGATCACCGCAGCCCTCCGCGATCTCACCACTGCTGTCCAGGAGATCCGCCTCTTCCTGGCCGATCCCTACGGGCCGCCACCACCGGCAGCGCTGCTGTCGTGGCAGCCGACGCTGCTACTGTCGTCGCTGCCACCCGACATCGGGCTGCTGCAGTCCCCGCTGCCGCTGTCCGTCATCTCCGGGTCGGGCCATACCTCGGCGCCGGGGGTCCCTCTTCTCCAGCAGCCGGCCGCCTTCTTCCCCACCGGGACGCTACAGCAGCAGCTGCCGCCGCCACCAACGCCACCGCTGCAGCTGCTGTCCTCACCGACATTGTCCTGTCGTTCGGTGGGCAACTGCAACAGCAGCAGCTGCTGCCGTCGCCACCAACACCGCAGCAGCAGCTGCTGCGCCACCGACGCCGTCCCTGCCTTCGCGATGTGGGAGCGACCTTGGCCCCGGGCTTTACATCGACACCGCCCGGGATGCCCTTCCACCAGGTCTGTTTCCCTCCGTCGCCGTCACCGCTTCCAGCTTGGATCGCTATCCGCCACGTGTCGGCGGCGGTGAGGCTGCAAGCTGCTACGCGCGGCCTCCTAGTGCGTCGGCGTGTGCGGGAGATGCGTGATCTGCAGCTGCAGCCTTCAAGTTGCGCTTCATTGCGCAACGGACTTCGATCTCGTCCGCTGCGTCGTGGATCTTGGGCGTACGGTTTCCCCACGGGCGCGGACATGCTGAAATCCGGCGAATCAAAGTCTCGCGCCATCGGCGGTCATTCGGCGGGGAGAAGGCATGGTGTCACCGACAGGAGCGCACCGCGTAGCACCACAGCATTCCGCCGCCGGCCGCGCGCTCCTTTTGTCCCGCTGGTTTCCATGGGATCCAGGTGGCTGTACAGTGCACGTCCGACGAGCGGACGGTGTCCACTTTATGTTCAGGGGTCAACAATAAAGCGTCCAGTCCATTTCAGGTTGAGAGTAATAAAACAAGCCGAGATGTAAAAGGCTCGTTTTTAGGTGTTAGGTTTGTGTTGCGTCGAGTCATGGTTTGTTTAGGTTGCAGCTCGAGGACGAGCTGCGTGTCCAGGTGGGGTGTAGTGTTAGAGTACGTCATGGGCCTGGGCCCGTTAGTCTTATGGTTTGCTTAGGGGTCAAGTAAGCCTTGCTTGGGAGTCAAGTAAACCTCCCTATATAAGGAGAGGAGATGTATCAATCTAATCAAGCAAGAATTAAGAAGGAAATCCCTTCCCTCTTGCCACCGGCCGTGGGCAAGGCCCCCGGCCGGCCCTCTCGCGCCATCCCTCTAACAGCACCATAACACGCATATTGTAAGAAAACTCCTTACCATGTAGCTATGGTCAGTATGATTCTGTCATGGTATCTACAGAACATAAACAATCTATAGTACACAATAAGGATTGAGGTGTTGCGGGTTGCAAGGTTCAGAGAAAAAGGATCAATCACCTTCAAGATTGAATATGTGCTTCTTTTAGCATTTTTCTTCCTTGGAAGGATCAATCCTCTTCCTTACTATGTTCTCTTTCTTTCTTATTATAAGCTTGTATCTTTTGTTCTTAAGTTTGTTTTCGTGAATTGCAAATATTTTCTCCTTGCTTTGTGTGTTCTCCCCTTTTATAGAGATATATGTATTCTTGAATTTGTAGTACCCGTATGAGTTCAGTCCTTCAGTTAATAACTAAACTTTTTGTGCGTTGATGAGCGACTCTGATTTTCTGCTTGCTTTGTATGTCTCCCTTTTACAGACATATCTGTTCTTGAATTTTAGTAACCGTGTAACTATAGTCCTTTAATCATAGCTAAACTTTTGTGTGCCGATGAGCTACTCAGGGTGATATAAGATTCTTCTTGCAATTGTGTCGTTAGCTTTTCGTTGTTACTGTCCTGATGATTTTAACTTGCTCTGCAAATGCTATTTATTTTGGCATGTCATAGTAAATTGTGTAACGATGTCCTTTTGTGCCTGTACAGAAATAATGCCACCAGTTTCTATGGAACCCTTTCTGCGTTCAATGTTGTTCTAGCATCAGCAAATTACTCATTTAAGAGCTATGTGTTTCTTTGTCAAAAATACAATTGTGAAACAAGATACAGACAACAATCACTGATGTGTGTTTCTTTTTCAAAAATGCAAGAGGCACTGCTTAGAGACAGGCAGGCCTATGAAGAAGACAGGATGATCCAGACAGATATCAGCGACGAAATGATGAATGCTGAAAAGAATATCTTGGTGGGTGCTCATTGGATTTCTCTATGAGGTATTCTCACTAACCACTATAAAAACAATTTAGAACCCTGAGTGAAGAGTGGCTCTTTTCTCTTCTTTTACATAGATGTTCTATTTTAGTTTGGCTTAGTGATACTTTTCTAGCTCTGGGCAAGAGTATTTGTTTCTACAGAACATGAAAAGTAAAAGCTGATATAAAATGAAGATAATTTACTATTTGATTCACACTGTAATTGATTGGAACAAATTTGGTAATTGCAGTTTCTATAGATATATAACAGTAGTAGTCTTTGTTAAGGTCACTTGTCAATATCATTTTAATATGTTATTCCACATTGATGAGGGAAGATGTTATTGAGGTCACTTTCTCCTCGTTGTAGTTCTAATGTGTTCAACTTCCAAGCATGTACTACGACTTTTTTGTTCCTTTTCTTTCCAGATAAAAAGTAAAAGGAACTATCCTATGATCATAAATCATGATTAGACGCTCTTCTGTGCAGTTTATCTGGAAGTCATGCCCCTCCTTTGTTTCAATGTTCTTATGTAATATTAATCAGAGGGATTTCATAGATCAGGTCTTAGATAGAATCATAGAATGGTCCAGGCTGTCCATTTTTCTGTAATATTTTTCAGTTACATACATTGCCAATAACAGTTGATGTTTACAGGAGGTTGTGGTAAGAGAACGACGACAACTAATGCAAAAGAATTCATAGTAGAGATCACAGCAACTAATGTTAAAGTAAGGGGAAGGTTACACGATATAAAATCTGTTAATTTTGTATTTTCGTGTACTATTATATATAGCAGTTTACATACTGTAATGGAGTTAGATAAAAAGACTTTGTCATGTTGATGCATTCATTTTTCTGTATCTCTCACGCCACACATTCTTCATTTTATTAGAAGTTGTTCTTTATCCGAGTCAACTAGGATAGAAGCATAGAGGTTTATCCTTTGTTAAAGTGCACCAGTGTGCTCCATTGATATTTTAGATGCACGATTCTTTGCTTCAGAATCATTAAGTTGATTTCGATTTTATGGTGATTGCATTAGCATTACAAAGTTGTGGGTATGCTACTTTCCTGGAATCCAGCTATGGTGTGATTCCCACATAAATTACAGTAGTGCCTGATTGTTTGAATCTATTATGCATGCCAGTTTTGTGCTGATTGGGTATTTCGGGTGAAGATAAGAAATGGACGCTGATGTTGATCAAAATAAATACATGTATCATTTTAGTCCCAATCAAACAATCATGGTCATTTGATTTGGCAATACATTCTCCTCAACAGCATATATGATGTCGCTGCTGATGGATACCACAAGTATCAGGTACACACTTCTAAATTTTGCCATTTTGGTTATCTATGTTGTTGATTTCCCCTGATGATTGTACCGATGTTTACGAAAGTATTAAGAGTATTGTGTTGTCCTTCACACCAGATTGTATCTAACAACCTCAGCATACTTCGCTATCTCCGTTCTCTGCAAGAACAAAATAACAGCCTTTGTATGAATTGTTCTGATGGATTCAATGATGATAGTAATATTCCTGAATAAACCTATGAACTGGGAAAGTGTGAACTTCCTGTAACTGTGCTACCTTTTAAAAAATATCTTGTGTTGCATCTCTCTTATTGCTAAATCATGCTTTAATTGGGTCTCTAAAAAAGCTGGAAATTTCTTGTGCTACTAGCTTTTTTACGTATGACAGAGTGAGAGGGGTATTACTTACCATACCCATGTAGCTCATCAAAACTATTGAATAAAAATCATAATAAGAAATTGTTATGTTGGCATGCAATTTCAGCCAGCAGATTCTAATAAGGATCAATCATTCTCCATTGCGGTTCTCTCCAGTTGATTCTTTTCAATGCCTTTTGGAAGAAGTTTTAAAATTCTTATTCTTTGTGATTCTTACCTATTATATGTTTTCTGAAATTATGTTTGTTTATTATTTATGGTGCCTTCCGTAATGTGTATTAGTTCTGGTCAAGCCATGCAGCCATTCCTTCCAAAAACCCAATGTTGGTAATTTACACATGATCCTATAATATTTGATTACAGTAAAAAAAAGTAAAAACAGTATGCTTATAATAGTAAAAGCAATATGGAACCTCTTTATAGTTTATATTTACTTGGACACTGTTCTTCCTCAGTGTGTATCCAGAAAAGGAAATCCTAGTTTTTTTTTTCGAAATGGGGTATATCCCCAGCCTCTGCATCAAGCGATGCATACGGCTTCTTTTATTAGAATCAAAACAGTCTTACAACCAGCATCGTCAAAACTTATTACAATTCATGGATCACTTAAAGTCTCAACAAAAATAAGCCATCTAAAAAAATGTAACATGAAGCGCCTTTGCATAAACATGTCAAACGACGATCAGCACGCCAACCGCACCGGCTGTAAAAATCCCGTGCTACCGTTGCCAGTCGGTTGCACCCAGTATCCATAGCATGACGCTCCTCTTCTGGCTGGAGATAAGACCACATATAGATCCAATGAGTAGCTAAAGGGATAACCTGCAAAAATGATGGAAAACTTTTTCTGTTAAAGATACAATCATTGCGCACATTCCATATAGCCCAAACCAAAGCTCACACACCAACTCTAATGTGGATTTTGTCTTTTTTTGCAACACCATTTAACCAATTGCCAAACATATTTGTAATATTCGAGGGAGGAGGTATGTTGAAAGCCATATAAACAATCCTCCAAATCATCTGAGAAAAAGGGCATGAAATAAAAAGATGTTGTATTGTCTCATCTTGATCACAAAAACAACGTTTAGCACAACCATGCCAATTACGCTTAGCCAAGTTATCTTTTGTAAGAATTACTTTCTTATAAAGAAACCACATGAAGATCTTTATCTTTAGTGGAACTTTCATCTTCCAGATATATTTCTTAAGGAAAACAGTATCGTCATTTAATAAATCAATATACATAGATTTGACTGAGAAAATGCCCCCAGACGTAGTTAAATTCCACTTGAAAAAATCCTCAGTAAGTTAGCTATATGACAAGGTTACCAACTAAGCAAGATATAGCTACGCAATATATAGGAGATAGAGTGGGATAGAGGTAACGGAGAGTGGAGCACGATGATTCCCGTAGTTCCCTTCCTTTGCAAGAAGGTACGTCTACGTTTGGAGGAGTGTGGTTGCTACGCAAGCCAAACCAACAGCCACGAAGGCTTCACTCAGATCTCCTGTGAGCAACGCCACAAAGGCCTAGCCCACTTCCACTAAGGGATTTCCTCGAGGCGGAAACCGGGCCTTTACAAGGTTCTTGGGGCACACATCCACAACTGAATTGGAGGCTCCCAAATCTGTAACAATACAACAATCAACAACAACACATCAACACAAATCAACTAGGGAACCAAATAGGAACACTAGCATGAGATCCCTCAAACAAATGAAAAAAAAAAAAAAAACGCTTCGGTGAGGATGTAGATCGGTGGCTTCTCCTTCGAATCTCCAAAGATCAAGAGCTTTGGTTGGGGGAGGAAGGAGATCTTGCAAATCTTGTGTTTCTTGAGGTGGCTCTAATGGTGGTGAAGCTTGGCAGATTTCTTGTGCAATGATTGAGCGACTTGTCCCTTTGGAGGAGAGAGCTATTTATATGATTGGAGCTCTCAGATCTGACCGTTTGAACCATTCCTCGTAACACCGGAAGTCGCCGAGGGCAGGAAGTTCCAGCTGGCACCGGAAGTACCGGCCGAGAGAGCCGGAACTTCCGCCAGAAAAATCTTCGTCAGGCAACCTGTCGGAAAAGATGGGGGCGAACTAGGCGGAACTTCCGGTGACCGGAAGTTCGGCCAAGTTCCGGCTAAGTTCCGAAATAGCGCGAAAACCATACTGGATGTTTCTGAGCCACAATCGCGGACTTTCGGAACTTGTCCGGAAGATGGGCGGAAGTTCCGCTGACCGGAAAGCTTCACCGGAACTTCCGGCCAGGGAAGAAAAACTGTAACCAGAACAATGATGAAGGCCTTCTGCAGGAAGCACCAGGGCGGAACTTCCGCCAGAACCAAAAATACCTTCAGAACTTCAAAATTGCCATACCATTTTACCGATCAACAATGTTTACCGAAAACTTGTACCTGTCTACATCAACACACATAAATATATACCTAGTGTTGACATCAAACACACAAAACCTAAAAGGGCGGGAAATGTTCTTTCACCTACGCGCCACCGCCGCCACCTCCGCCGGCTGCGCCCTTCGTGCCACCACCACCGTCGCGCCCTAGGGACTCCCAATCACCCAGATCAGGTTCCCTCGTCGCCGTCCCCGCTGCCGACGTGGATCGACACGCCGACCTACACGATGGCGCCGCCACAGTCGTCGGTGCTGCAGCCGCCCGCCACCACCTTCGGGGGGTTCAGCGGGTATACTGACCCATACGCCGGGAGCTCCATGGTGCCGCAGTACTCTCCTCCCGCCACGATGGATCACCATGAGGGCGCCTACACGGCCTCGCCTCACGTGCAGTAGCCGCCTCGCTTCACCAAGCTGGAGTTCGCCACCTACGACGGCACCGTCGACCCCCTGAACTGGCTCAATCAGTGCGACCAGTTTTTCAGGGGGCAGCGGACCATGGAGTCCGACCGCACGTGGATCGACTCCTACCACCTCCGTGGTGCCGCACAGACGTGGTATTACGCCCTCGAGCAGGAAGAGGGCGGGATGTCTCCGTGGGAGCGCTTTCGCGACATGTGCCTCCTCCGGTTCGCCCCCCCCATACGTGGGAGCCGCCTGGCCGAGCTTGGTCGCCTCCCCTTCACCACCTCGGTGCAGGACTTCGCCGACCGCTTCCAGACGTTGGCCTGCCATGCGCCTAGCGTCACGGTTCGCCAGCGCGCCGAGCTCTTCGTCGGCGGCCTCCCCGATCACATCCGCGTCGACGTCGAGATGCGCGACCCACAGGACCTGCAGACGGCCATGTACTACGCGCGCGCGTACGAGCAGCGCGCACGAGCAGCGTTCCCGGGCCGCGGCGCACGCTCCCCAACCCGCCCCGCACCGGCGACCGCCACCCCGACGCGCCCCGCCCTGCCGGCCACTGCTGCAGCATGTCAATGGAAAGCGAAAGAAAATCCAAAATACCATGCAGAAGAAGGCATGTGTTGTGCAATGAAGTTGTAGATAATTTACAGGTACATTCATAATTAATCAATACTGCATATTCAGATACTACCTTGTGATACATATGTCCTAAGTCGCAACTCTTTCCTATTTTCAGGCAACAAAATTACTGCTTTGCTTGTCATCTGAATTACTTCGTAGATGGTGTACATACGAGTGTATCTGCAGTGCATTTGATTATCCAAGGTTTATGAATAATGAATTTCTGATCTACTTATATTTTGCAAAATTGAGCCATCTGTCCAGGCTCACTTGATCTGAGTGCAGCACAATCTGAAGGTATTAACTTGCAATCCCTGGATTTTGTAGCATTTGGTTCTTTGTCCCTATTTGTACATGCTCTGTTTGTTTGCATATATTGAATATCAGACTATTTCTGTGTGTTCAGCTTCGTATCAGTATCAGACTATTTGTTTATGTGCCCTAAAAGAAGATGATAGCATGCTGTAGATGAATGTCAGTTGGTGTAGATAAAGTGCAGGATCGTTTGTTTCTGCGCCTGCTGCTTAAACGGTTTGTGAACTTAGCTAAATTATTATAACTAACTTGCAGTTTGTGATCAGTACATAGTCGGATTCTTGTAGTAACCAGCCTGAACTCTGGAGCGATACTTGTCTTATCTGTAAATGGGTAGATCATGCTTTATTGGTAGATGTTAGAGCATGTCTAACAGGCCCCGTATTTTTTCGCCCCTTAAAACGCGACTAGAGGGCCCTGTATTCACTTTTCGCCGGCCGAAAACTCGGACGAGCTAGTAGAACCCGTATCCCCACCCCTCAAAACAGGGTTTTAGACAACAATTTGCACAACAATTTTAGATCAAACATAGCACATCCAAAATATGTGATGCATAATTCATAGATTTTAACATCACAACGCGATCATAGGCAATGTTCAAGCCACGGAAGTTCCCAAATGTGATCAACCATCGACACCGGCGCCACCACTCGCCGGAGACTCACCTTGAGCACTTGCATCACGAGCTTCACGCGCAGCCTTCTTCCTCGCCATGATGTCCGCATTGGTCTCCTTCCACCAAGCCAGCTGATCCTCGTCCATGCCGTCGGTGCGCATCATCATGATGTCCCTCTCCTCGGCCAAGAGCTCCTTCATGGCCTTGGCTTGTTTGAGGTCGAGCATCCTCGAGTCGAGCTCGGCCTTCCGCTTGGCATCTTCCCTCCTTGCTTCCACCTTGGCAAGCTTCACCTCCTTCTTCTCGGTGATGAGGAGCTTGGTCTCCAATGTCTTCATCGTCAATGCCTCCTTGGACTTCATGAGTTGATCCAACTTCTCCCGGAAGCTAGCTGCTTCGGCTTCCACCTTCACCCTCTCCTTGTCTTTCTTGTTGCCCTCGGGCTTGCCGGCGTTTCTCGCACTTATGTCCTCCGCTTCATCATCCATGGTGAGCAGTGCCTCCTTCTTGCACTTTGATTCGTTGTCCCTCAACTTCCACTTAGCAAGATGTTGAAAAATGGAAAAGCAATGCTGAAATTGAAACTCCTTGTTCTTGGAGCCGGCCATGTCCTTGTACCGGGCTTGAGCAAACTTGGGCTGCACAACAATATTATGTGATGTTTGCACATGATCAACACATATGGATAGCCACAAACAAGGAAAACTTACATAGTCCTCCGGCACGCTTCCACTAGGGGGTTGTCGGCCACTTGATCCATGGCAGCACTCCAACGAGAACGAGCTGGTTTGATGATGTTCCATAGGCCTTCAAAGGAGCGGTAGGATCTGTCGGCCATGCTCTTGGTGCGAGGCTTGAGCTGGTGGTAGAGATCTTCAATGCGCTGCCAATAGCGCTTGCCGCCTTGGTCCACTCCGGTGCACACATCCATCTCCACCTTGCTCCAAGCACGAACCAAAGTAGCGTCTTCGATCTCGGTGTAGTTGGCGGTGCGTGGCTTTGGCGTCGACGATGAACCGGCGGCAGCCGGATCAACCTCAACCACCTCCTCCTCGTCACCCTCATCCTCTTCCTCGTCATCAATATCTTCGACGTTGCACTCCCCATCGAACCCATCGATGCCGGCGTCCAAATCCACTGCCGAGTCGTTGAGCATGTCCATATACGATGTTGTGGACTCAACGTCGAACACCTTGTCTACGTCCATGGTGGGTGGCGGCGGCGCGGCATCGACGGAGGCGGCCGAGGCCTTGGACGACGCGGAGGCGCGAGGCCGATGCGGCTGACCTGCTTGGTCTTCAACTTGGGCTGCGGAGCACCCTCGGCCCGGCCGCCGTCTTCATCCTGCCCCCTTTCTTGGCAGCCGGCGGGGCTGCGGCGAGAGAGCAGCGGCGGCGGAGCCGCGGCCGGTGGAGCTGCGGCGGCGAAGGGCCTTCGAAGAATTGCTTCGGAAACCTCTTCCTCTTCGACGGGATGGTGGCGGAGATCATGGCCGACACGTCGCCGGCGTTGGGCGGTCCCACGACGGGGACATCAACCACCGCGGCCGTCGGAGATGGACCGCCGGCGGATGGCGGACCTTGCGGAGGATCCATGGCAGCGGGATCCGGCCGCGACGTGGCCGGGAAGGGCGGGGCGGAGGAGATCGAGCGGCGGCGGCGGCGGTTGGGTTTCGCTGAAACCGTTCGCGCGCAGTGGAAGGGGGATACTGGTTTCGCCCTCTATTCCCGCTCCCACCCCGCACAAGTAGGGGGCGAAAGCCCGCCCCGTAATCAAAAACAGCAAAAATCGGTGCGGGGGCCGATTTTACGGGGTCTGCTAGACGGCCGGGTAGAGCCGAAACCCGTATAACGGCGGTTATTATACGGGTTTGCCCCTTTTAAGGGGTCTGTTAGACATGCTCTTACAAAGCCAAATGCTTTGTTTTTACCCTGCTTATGTGGTTGAACTTTATTTTGTATTCTACATGATCTCTATATCATATGATGCCAGATTTATACCTGTATAAATGTAGCATTCTTGATAGCCTTACATTCAGTTCTCTCAGAGTTTGAGTTCCTATTGACTTAAGAAACCGTTTAGATTCATCATGTCCTTTCTAGGTCCCATGATTAACCATGGATTAAACCTGGATTTTAGGGATAATTTGCTTTTCATTTATGAAAGGATTGAAGGCAAAGTAGTAGAACAACTAAAGTGTGTGCCCAAACTTGATCCTCTGTGACTATGTATCTGGATAGTATTTTCTCTGAACCATCTACCCAGTTTTATATGTACTTCATATTGTATTGTAAAACTATGCTCCTTTAGTTTAACTTCTTATGGAACATTTTTTCTGACATCCTTTCTCGCCGTAAAAACTGAAGAAGCCGAGCAATCTACTGGCGTACAACATCCCGAGGTGTGTCTCTTCTTTCAGGTGATGGTTGAGTTTCATTGCTTGCTCCTTGGCCGATTTATTTGTCCCCTATTTACTTTCTATCATTGGCATATTCAAGCCTAAATTATGTACCCCCTCTGGTCTTTTTTAATTGACTCGAATTTAGTACAAAGTTATTGTACTAAATCCGAGTCAATTAAAAGAGACCGGAGGGAGTACAAGACAATAGCTTTAGTACGTTGAAACAGAGGATTAGATGTGTAGAACTACAATTAAAATTGGAGTGAGGATTCAACATGATGAACTGTTCTGCTATTTTTCGCGTGTAGATGTATGAGAAATATCCACGGTTTAGATAGTCGTAATTACATCCTCATATCTACTTTGCATTTATTTTTCAAATATCTCAGAATTCATATTTTTAAGTTCAAACTCAGCTGCTGGTTAGTAATACTAAAAACGGATTTGTTCTTAAACTGTTGCAATATGTTACCAGTATGGATGTTTGTTGTTTAATCGGAGAAAATATTTGAGCCTTAGTGTCTCCAATGACTTCCATGTATGTGGTAATATTTGTTCATAGGTTGCTTAAATTTTCTTATGCAGTGCATCATAGCCATCTTGTAGCTTTCTCTACTGATATCTTCTTAGATTAGCTCAAGTTTATCATGTCCAAAACATAGAGCCTCAAAATAATTACTTAAATAAAGAAGCTTTGTATCTTGCGAAGTAATAGAGCCTGTGTAACCTTTCCAATTGTAGATGAAAGTTGTGCAAATACCACTGCTGGTTCTTTAAAAGCTATACTTCCATCAAACATTTCAGAATCTCTTCCAGTTGTTCTTTTTGCAGTGTTTACACCTTTATGATTATATATACAACTACAGGTCTCTTCAAAATAACGTTGACGAGTCTAATGCTTACTAAGCTACAGAATCTGGAGAAACTCCTGACAGTTGATTTGAGTACTGCAAAATCCAAGAAGGTACACTTTACTGGCTTTGTTGACACTTGTGAGAAACTTCTGAATCAGTGAAGCAAGTATCTAGGTCTTGTTGGACTCTTATGCCATCAGAGAATGGCTTTTTTTTTTTTATGTTCCCTGTGAAGTTTTAAAACGGAACCTACCAGGAGAGCTGCCAATTTTCGTTTAAGAGGAGAGTTGCAGCAAGAGTATTTGCAAGGCTATTAGTATTTTGCTTCATCCTTTGCTTAATCTTTCAAGAATATTGCTGAAGTAGTCGTGGTAGCAATTTTCTCTGTACTTCAGTTTTGTTGCTTTTAGAATGATGGTTTTGTCATCTTTTTTGATATATTGCTTCAGTCTTTTGTTTCTCTTGTATGAGATGTATGTACTTCAGTATTTAGTCAACAAAAACCTGAGCCCTAGATGTACTTTTGAATACTGAGATCTCAATTTGACACTTCTTCGTGTCCAATATATTTCTGACTACCTTGAGTACCTTGACATGATGTAAAGTGATCACACAGTACATTTTGCATTGTTGGATAAATCGTCTTTCATATTGGCTACATTAGCATTTCGTATGTGCATATTAGAGAAATATGGAGATAACACAAATTTTCACTTGCTAATCTAATGGTAATTATAATCGTTCATTTTCACCGGTTATTCATATTTGCTTGCAGCGCGTGGCAAGCCGCGCCTTCCTACCTAGTTACTCAATAGACTCAGCAGAAATGCTGGTCACCGGGACGCAAGCCAAGTTCGGGAGCGCCTCCGGCCAAAGAGACCGGGCCTCCACACAACGAGCACCTCTTGCTACAAGAGCATGTGCTAACTTATTACAACCTATTGGGCAAAATGAAAAAAACAACTGAGACATTTTAAAACCCAATTAAAATAACCGAGATATTTGATAATCATCTCTTGGGCTCTTTTGATAATCATCTCTATTGTTTCCTCCATTATTTCCTCGGAAGCCAGCCGATATTTGGCCGGGAACGTCATAACCTGAAAACTGGCGAGAAAAACGCCGTCTATTTTGAATGTTTCTATTGCGATCCTCCTTAGCCAACCTGTGTCGCTTGTTGTTGACAGCATCCTCTCCATCTTCCCAATGATTCGCTATTTCCATGAGTGCTGCTATTGTTTTTGGATTGGTCCTTCCCAAGTCCTCGATGAAATCCTTTCTTCGGATCCCACCGACAAAAGCATCTATCGCTCTCTCATCAGATATGTTTTTGCCGAGTTTTTGATAATGTTCCACCTCTGGATATACGCCCTCATCGACTCATCATACTTCTGTCGACATGCTCTCAATTGCTCTATTGACGCAGGTTTCTTGCATGTAGACAAGAAATTTTTCACGAACAAGTCCTCGAAGGTCTCTCAGCTGTCGATAGATCCAGGTGGTAACTTTTTAATCCATGATCGAGCTGTGCCACTTAAGTACACTTGGATACTTTGCATCGTTGTTGCCTTGGTTCCACCCGTCAGTTTTACCGCCCAACAAGCCATCGCGCCCCCGGGGCCTCGCTGAACTTGCAGCTCCGCCACGCGAGCAGGAGATGGTCGTCGCGCCGCCATGCCTGCGCTGGAGCTCCGCCGCGCATCCACGCCCGCAGAAAACGCCGCCGCCGCGCGAAGTCCCGCCGCCAGCTCATCCTTCCCGACCGCCACCTTCGGAGCGGAGGGGCCCGCCGCCATCGTGGCAAGGGCCAGCGGCAGCGGCGGCGGAGAAGGGCGCCGGTGAGGGCCTCTTTCGGCAGCTAGGGTTTTCTCCCCCGGGTCGCCGCATGCTCGGGCGACACGGGGGTCGGTTTTTGTTTTAAAAAATCTATTGAACTCTGATTGCTTCTCAATATTCGGTTCCAATATTTTGCATTTTTGTTAGGGAGCCAAGTAAGGATGGCAATGGGCAGGATATGAGCAGGGGAGAGCAATACCATACTCATACCCGTATAGTTATTGGGTACAAACTTCTACCCATACCCGTACCCATGGGTATAAAACTTACCCATACCCATACCCATACCGGCGGGTACCCATACCCATTGGGTACCCAATGGGTAGTTTAAATTATACACAAGTCAATCATAATTTCACATTTATCGATAACAATTTTGATAAAAAAATTTAATTATCTCAACTTAAAAAATAGGTAGTTGAGTACATAACAATTAACATAATATAAAAATCACATTCTCATATTCTAACTCATAAGTCAATAGAAATAGACGTGTCACGTAAGAATTTAACAATAAACGGGCAGGGTATGGGTATACCCGCGGGTGCGATGTTATACTGTGCTCTGCCCATGACTTAACGGGCAGGGTATGTGTACTACCTATGGGCATAAAATTCTACCCATACCCTACCCATGCGGGTACGGTATCCGCGGGTAATATTGCCATCTTTAGAGCCAAGAGCAAAACTAAAAAATTGATTTAGGGTATTTATGAATTTTGTCTTCCATTGCAACGGACGGATAAATTTGCTAGTGGTAGAAAAAAAAACCTGAATATAACCCCTCAACTTCGGTTAGCCACTAGTAGAAAACGAGCCTTTCGTTCGGAACTGCCCAGAGCATTAGTCTCGGTCGTGTTTGGATCTGGGATTAATGTGAGCATTAGTTCCGGTAGGACGCCCGCACGATTTTAGCCCCAGTTCAAAGGGGACCTTTAGTCCCGGTTGGAGACACCAACCAAAACTAAAAGGGTTGCGACGAGAGACTCTGGCGTGAAAACCTTTAGTCCTAGTTTGTAACACCGGATCAAAAAACTCTTACCTATAGGGACGGAATTCTCTTCTTCTACTGGTAAGGGAGGAGCACTGAAGCATGACTCCGTTTCTATATGGAGTGAGCTGCGATGATATTTTAAATGATCATATTTTGAGCTTGATCTAGTTCAGATTTTGCTGCCGTTTTTTTTTTTACTGTGTCGGCCGATGGCCTCATCTGGACATTTACTGTGTTGCATGCCTTAGACCGTTTGGTTGCCTGTTTGTGAGTTTGGCAAAGTTCTCTTCTCTGTACCCATGATAGCAATCTGCAATTAGACTCGACTGGGAATGATCGGTAGCCGTCACCAATTTGCAAGGCCAGGTAAGTATTACCTTTCATTGAGTCAGAAAACACTCCTACATGAAATCGGGCGTGAAACATACACATGTCACACAAAGTTCTGCTGCCAACGATTTTAGTGTCGCCCTGAGATCATCCTTTAGATGGGAATGGATTTGCCGGTTGCGTTCGACACGAATGATGAATCCGATCGTGGAAGATTGAAATAACATCTACCGATCTACTGGGCTTCTTCCTCCTCGAGGTACTTCATGTACTCGGCGATCTCCGCTTCCATCTCCTTGGGCGGTGGGTGGACCCTGGCGATCCTGGCAGCGCGCTTCGGCCACTCCTTTTTCCGGTCGTACTTGCGGAGCTTCCTTGCTTGCCAGTACTCCTCCACCAGGTCCTCCTCCGTCATGTAGATGTAGCGCAGCGCCTCCGCGTACAGCGCCGTGAGGAACGCCATCCCTGGCGTCGTCTCCTCTGTTTCCTCCCGGGCCTGCTCTGTCGCATCACCGGCATCGGTTACGGTTGCTGTGGACGGCACGTGAGGCCCCGACATTGCTGATCCTTTCTTCTCCATGTTTCTTTAGCTTGGGTCTCTCTCTTGGCTCTTGCGAGTTGCGTGCTGGCTCTGCACTGCAGTCGTCGCCTGCGTAGGTATTTGTAAAGGAGACCCGGCCTGTCGCCCTGTTCCAGTACAAGTCCAACTGGATACCTAATCGGATTTCAACTTGGATCGCACAAGGATTCCTGATCTTACGCGCGATGCAGCCATGGAGATGGATGTGGTTACAGAAAATATTACTTGTATCTATTATGCTTTCAGCCCAACTCATGCATAGCCCATGTATAATGGTCTGGCCCATTAATATGTTTTTCGCTAATCACGGGGAAAAAATCTTCAAGCGGCTTGTCACAAATCCATTCAATGCATTTTGCAAAGGACGATGCTGAGCGTCCCCCGGGGGATCAAATTTCCGGTCCCCCGGGGGATCAAATTTCCGATCCCCCGGGTCGAGAGGCGTACGATCTCGTGATCTAGACCGTCCACACCGGTCAACGCTGCCAGCGAACCAAAAAAAAGAGAGGAAAAGAGGCTGGATCCTGCATAAATGGCCGTCCGCACGTAGCATCGACGCCGCCGCGGTGGCCCTTATAGCAAGGGCGGCGGACGTATATAGCAACGGCGGTGGCCGCATGTAGCATCGGCGCCGCCACGGTGGCCCTTGTAGCAACGACGACGGCCTGCTGTAGCAACAGCGGCGGCCACATTTAGCAACGACGCCGCCGTGGTGTCCCTTGTAGCAATGGCGGCAGCCTGCTGTAGCATCAACGGCTGCCGTATGTAGCAACGGCTGCGGCCGCATGTAGCATCAGCGCCGGCCACAGTGGCCCTTGTAGCAAACGAAGTTGGCCTGATGTAGCAACGGCGGCTGCCGCATGTAGCGACGGCGGCGGCCCTTTGCAGCAAGCCCGTTCCGGACTTGAAGCCTGTGGCGAGCGCGACCGCGAAGAGGTCGCTTGCGAGGGAGGGGGCGAGCTTGTCGTGGTGGTCGCCTTCTTCAAGCCATCACCGACGCTGCGCCGCGCATCCTCCATGAACGACGGCGTTGGTCTTCCGTCGGCCACGGCCATCGTCGCCACTTGTAGCAAGGTCGCGAGCCCCTTGTAGCAAGAAAGTCGTTCGCAAGCAAGGAGCAACCGTGCTTGCCGATAGCAGCAACGCCCATGGCGGCGACCGCCTCGGCGAGCTGTGCGTGGCGGAGCGGGTGAGCCCAGGTATGGAGCAGGCGGGCGCCGTGATGGAGATGCAGCATCAACCTGGTCCATGGATTCCCCGGCGCGCGACCTCGGCAGCAGCGGCCTGGTCCCCGGTAGCCGACCGGACCGCGCATCGTAGGCGGCAAGGAGCCCAGATCGAGGTGGGCAAGCTCCGGGCGGTGGGGCGGGCTATCTCGACCGGCGAGGCGGCGGAGCTTCGGAAGGCGGAGGTGGACGATGCGGAGGAGCGCTGGGAGGTGGAGGTGGAGTGGGGCGAGCGGAGCTTCTAGAGGTGGAGTCATGGAGGCAGACGACCGGCCAGAATTGGAAGAAGGAAGAATGGGGAGAAAAGAGAGAGACATGAGAGAAGATAAGGTGGGCCCCGGGGGGACACACGTCTTCGCACGGATGCGGACGATGGGAGAGACTTGTTCCCCCGGGGGAACACCAGCGTTTTCTTTTTGCAAAACCCGTTCACGCTGCTAACAAAACATGTGTGACTCACAACAGAAAATAAACCAAACAAACATAATGGCCTAATCTATTAATGTATCAACTCATCATTGTAGATCTTTATATATGTTGAAGTTGACTGAAGCATCGTTGCTAGATACGTATTTATTCAGTTGGTCAAACATTCAAACCAACATGTGTTGACCTTTCAGATGACCTTCCCAACTATCCGTTTCTAGGGAATCTTCAGGCAACATCGTAAACTTAAATAAAATGCTTAGTAAATGGTTATTTTAGCAATCACCAGAGGGGGCAAAAATGCCCTTTATAAGACTGCGAGAAAAAAACAAAAATCACGATCACAACGCACACAACAGAATTAGAGTCGCACATGGAGGAGGTCCGTGTGCCAAACATCAATCTGCGACGGTTGGCGTGGTGATGGTGATGTCCTTTGATCATTTGGATAGCAAGCAGGGTCATACCATCGTCTCGTATTGTACAACAACGGTTCGTGCCCTTAATTTCCACTAACTGAATGCTTCGTAGGCATGTGGAATTCAAATCCCTTCGGAACTTGCTCGACACAGTCCTTAGCACGATGACGATCTCTTAAGATGGACCACTTTCTTAACGAGAAAGAGAGCGTAGCCTTACCCCTTAACAATTGGTTGACTGACCCCTTACCACACAGAAATCAAACTGGTGGTGGCGGCGCTTAGGCAATATCATCTCCCAGATCGTGTTTTGAAGGCTGGGCTCAGGGACAGGCTGCAGACCCATGGCCGGGGTGGGTAAAAGTTATTCCCGAAAAAAACTCCGTGTTTCGACGCCAATGGCAGTGAAGCTTTCTTTATTATCGTGGGGGCGGCGTTATGGGTACTGTTGAAGGGTGAAAATATAAAAATAGAATAGTTAAGGGATAAAGATAGAAAGTAGAGTATTATAGGTGAGATCGTGAGAGTTCCAGAGTCTTCTTCTTGGCTGTAAAATTTCCCCATGACCAGTGAGAATGAATAAATCCTCTTTTTTTGGTGAGTTCTTGGTTTCCTGAAGCTAGAAACAGCAACATGGTATCAGAGCGGTAAGATCCGGTGCGATCTCGCTGCAAGCTAGCTCCTGGTGGTGCTGTGTCGCCGTGATTTGGAGCGATTTTGGGAGTCTTCGTCCTCGCTTTGGCTGAATACGGAGCTGTGTGTCGGAGCGCCGCTGCCGCCGACCTCAGCAAGCGCGTGTCAAGCTGTCGTGAACTGGGCGTGCATACCACACCGAAGTAGTCAGCTAAGTCATCTTGCTCTGCATCTCTTCTGCATTAGATTGCGCTGTGAGGGATTCTGCAGTACATACGATCCTGTGAGGTTACAAATAAAGGAGTTACTTGTGTTGTCACGGGAGCCCCAAGTGCACTCCTAGTTTGGTGTTGTATGCTTGCTGATTAAAGTGAAAGCAAGAAGAAATTGCTTCATACTGTGTCAGTTTGGGCATTCTTTGGCTGCATCCAGTTGGTTGCTTGAGTGCCAGTCGCGGCCGGAGTGTGTCGCGTTTGATTCAGCAGGATTCTCTTCGTTAAGCAATTCATCACCATCCCGTGCAGCAGCAGCACATGCTCGTCCCCAACTGGAATTTGTGATTTCTGCTCTGTATCAAGCTGCCTGTGACAAGCAGATAAGTTACTCGAGCAGTCCTCTAGCTAGTTTGATCTAGAAAGTATTTATTTTGTTTTTATCAGTCCAAACTGTTGCAGTCTCTTTTGTCTGGCATCACCCATATCTTTCTTGGAACAAGCCAAATTGATTTGCTCTTCTGTAGAGCCTTGTTGTGGCGCTTCCTGCTATTGGAGCCGCTGAGCCAGGGGAGATAAGATGCAGAAATCCATTGAAAATATGTTATGTAAAATACTTGGCAGGATATGTGAAATGCAACAACAACTAAAGATGGTCACTGAGGTTTTCAAGCATAGACCCGAGCCTAACCTCGTAAAATTATTTGACATGTTAGAACTGTCAATGAAGGAACAGATTGAAGCTATGACCACCATTATTAAGAGAGATCAAGTTAGGAACAAAACCAGGATAATATGTGACTATTGTAAAAGGCCGGGACATATCAAGAGAAATTGTTTTGAACTAGTGGGGTATCCCGCTGGGTGGCAGGCGCGACAACATAATAAGTCCTTGGCTAATGGTAATACTGAAAGGAGACAGAGCAATGTGCACTTCACTCCAGCTGTATCTACTAGTAAACAATCTGGAAAAGTCGCTAAAACTCTTGAAGAATACAAGTTTAAGCTCATGTCTGTCTCTGATGATGGTTTGACTGAACATGCCGCAAGTTTCCATTCTACTGGAGGCTCAAATTCTCTACATCCTCAAAATAACAATAAAGGTGATCCTTGGATAATTGACTCTGGTGCTACAAATCATATGACGGGCTTATCGGGAATATTTTCGTCATATATGCCTAAATCTGGGAGAGATAAAGTACGTATTGCTGATGGAACTACAGCCTCAGTAATGGGTTGTGGGACTGTTGATTGCACTTCCTCTCTATTTCTGGATCTAGTATTACATGTCCCAAATTTTCCTGTAAATCTATTATCTGTCAGTTCAATTACAAGGTCACTCAGTTGCAGAGTATACTTTGAGCCTGAAATATGTGTATTTCAGGATTTGAAGACATGCAAGATTCTTGGGATTGGAGTAGAGCGTGATGGTTTATATTACCTTGAAGATAGTGCAGCTCCACTCACACTTCCAGTTACATCCTCTACAGCTACAGATGAGTTGCTACTGCTCCATCGTAGACTAGGACATATATCCTTTCGAGTCCTTGGTTATATGTTCCCATCATATTTTGCCTCCTGCCAGAAGGATAAGTTGATATGTGATATATGTGAAATAGCCAAGCATACACGTGCCAGTTATCCTAGTCGGAATGAAAGAAGTCAAAAACCCTTCGAGGTTATTCACTCGGATGTGTGGGGTCCTTCTGTTGTGAACTCTCTTTTAGGAGAGCGTTGGTTTATAACCTTTATCGATGGATTCAGTCGTTGCACTTGGCTTTATTTGGTAAAACGGAAATCTGATGTGTTTTCTGCATTTAAAGACTTCTATGCTTTAGTCTGCAATCAATATGATGCCAAGATAAAAATATTCCGCTCAGATAATGGGAATTTGATTGTTTCCTGTCTGCTAATGGCATCATACATCAGACTACTTGCGTCAATACTTCTGCTCAAAACGGAATAGCAAAAAGAAAAAAATAGACACTTACTAGAGGTAGCTTGCTCTCTTATGTTTATAATGAGTGTACCAAAATTATAGTGGGGTGAAGCCATTAAGACAGCTGCCTATTTGATAAATCATATGCCATCAAGGGTCTTGGGTCACAAGGCTCCAATTGAATGTCTAACCGGTACTAACTCCTTCATTGTACCACCAAAAGTTTTTGGTTGTACATGCTTTGTTCATGATTACAGGCCATCAGTAGGGAAGCTGGATCCTCGTGTTGTCAGATGTATTTTTGTTGGATATTCTCCTACTCAGAAAGGCTACAAGTGTTGGTTTCCATCAGAGAAACGATTCTTTGTGAGCACGGATGTTACCTTTCAAGAGACAATACCATTTTATCTATTTTCTCCCAGTTATGATCATAGCATCGGTTGTGAGGGGAAGAAGAATGGTGAAGAGACTACTCAAACCATTCCTATGATAATTCCTCTCTTGGAAAAGGTACAGTCGAACCCTGCAACACAGGGGGAGGATTATATTAATAGAGTTCAAACTGCAGGAGATCCAACACGGGGGGAGGATTATATTAATAGAGTTCAAACTGAAGGAGATCCAACTGATCATGAGGAACGTGTTCTAGCACCTATTCAGCAAAATATACAACATGAGGTAACATTACTTCTTCATTCAACATATGAACATATAACAGAAGAAAGTATTCCTACTACTATGGCTCCTACAAATCCTTCAACTACTGATGAGTCAACTCATGATGCAAATAATGAACGTACTGAAAGTTTAACTATACCTTCAAGTTCAACATATCCTGATTGTCCTATTGATAACGCGTGAAGCACACGTCCGTTGGGAACCCCAAGAGGAAGGTGTGATGCGTACGAGCAAGTTTTCCCTCGAAAGAAAGACCGAGGTTATCGAACCGGTAGGAGCCAAGAAGCACGTGAAGGTTGTTGGTGGAGGAGTGTAGTGCGCAACACCGGGAAACCGCGCAACGTGGAACCGCACAACACAATCAAGATACTTTGCCCCAACGTAACAGTGAGGTTTTCAATCTCACCGGCTTGCCGAAAACAAAGGATTAAGCGTATCGAGTGGAAGATGATGTTTGTTTGCAAAGAACATAAAGAACAATGATTGCAGATTGTATTCAGATGTAAAAGAATGGACCGGGTCCATGTTCACTAGTGGTGTCTCTCCAATAAGATAACTAGCATCCGGGTGAACAAATTACAGTGGGCAATTGACAAATAAAGATTCAATACATATCAATGATGATTACTATGAGATTTAATCGGGCATTACGACAAAGTACATAGACCGCTATCCGACATGCATCTATGCCTAAATAATCCACCTTCGAGTTAGCATTCGCACCCCTTCCGGTATTAAGTTGTAAACAACGACATAATTGCATTAAGTATGGTGCGTAATGTAATCAACACAAATATCCTTAGACAAAGCATCGATGTTTTATCCCTAGTAGCAACAACACATCCACAACCTTAGAACTTTCTGTCACTGTCCCATATTAAATGGAGGCATGAACCCACTATCGAGCATAAATACTCCCTCTTGGAGTTACAAGTATCAACTTGGCCAGAGCCTCTACTAGCAACGGAGAGCATGCAAGAACATAAACAACACATATATGATAGATTGATAATCAACTTGACATAATATTCTAGATTCATCGGATCCCACCAAACATAACATGTAGCATTACAAATAGATGATCTTGATCATGTTAGGCAGCTCACAAGATCTAAACAATGATAGCACAAGCGGAGAAGACAACCATCTAGCTACGCTATGGACCCATAGTCCAAGGATGAACTACTCACGCATCAATCCGGAGCGGGCATGATGATGTAGAGCCCTCCGGTGATGATTCCCCTCTCCCAGGGTGCCGGAGGCGATCTCCGAATCCCCAGAGATGGGATTGGCGGCGGCGTCTCTGGAAGGTTTTCCGTATCGTGGCTCTCGGTCGGAGGGTTTCGCGACGAAGGCTTTAAGTACGCGGAAGGGCGGAGTCGGGAAGTCACGGGGGCCCCACACGCTGGGGCCGCGCGGGCCCTGGGCCGCGCCGCCCTCGTGTGGCGGCGCCGTGGCCCCAGCCGTTTCTCCTCGGTCTTGAAGCTTCGTGGAAAAATAAGACCCGGGCGTTGATTTCGAATTCGAGAATATTTCCTTTGTAGGATTTCGAAACCAAAAACAGCAAACAAAGAACGGCGCTTCGGCATCTTGTTAATAGGTTAGTGTGGGAAAATGTATAATAATGATGTAAAGTATGTATAAAACATTCAAGTATTGTCATAAAAGTAGCATGGAACATAAGAAATTATAGATACGTTTGGGACGTATCACCTATTACTCTCCGAAAAGCAGCAAGAAAAACTAACATACCAGCTCGTCTAAAGGATTGTGTGTTGGATATAAACATGATATTGCAAAATTTGTGTCATACGAAAAGTGAAGTCCTGCTTTTAAAGGTTTTATTGCTTCTCTTGACAACACATCTATACCTAAAGATTGGAAGGAGGCATTTCAGGATCCCAAGTGGAAGGCAGCTATGTTAGAAGAAATGGAAGCCTTGGAGAAAAATAAAACATGGGAGCTTGTGGATTTGTCTCTAGGAAAGGATCCTATGGGATGCAAATGGGTGTATACGGTCAAGCAAAATCCAAGTGGTAATGTGGAAAGATACAAAGCTCGTCTAGTCGCAAAGGGGTATACACAAACCTATGAAATCGATTATGAAGAAATCTTTGCTCCTGTGGCTAAAATGAATTCAGTGTGAGTATTAATATCATGTGCTGCAAATTTGGGGTGGAATCTCCATCAATTAGATGTCAAGAATGCTTTTTCTTCGTGGAGATCTTCAGGAGGAAATTTACATGCATATTCCACCAGGCTTTCAAACAAATCAAACAAAGAACAAAGTATTAAGACTATGTAGGTCTTTGTATGGTCTGAAACAGTCACCTAGAGCTTGGTTTGATCGGTTCAGGAAGTCTGTGCTTCATATTGGTTATAATCAGAGTAATGCTGACCATATCCTCTATTATAAACGGTTTAAGGGTAAGTTAACCATCTTAATTGTGTATGTTGATGATATCATTATAACAAGAGATAATGTTGAGGAGATAAGACATCTAAAGGAGCATCTAGCTAGAGAATTTGAAGTTAAAGATTTGGGACAATTGAGGTACTTTCTTGGAATTGAAGTCTCGAGAAGTCCTAATGGCATCTATCTATCACAAAGAAAGTACGTTTTGGATCTATTATTGGAAACAGGATTGTCTGGGTGCCGTCCTGTTGCTACTCCAATTGAGCAGAATCATCGGCTGATTAGTGAAGATGGACCTCCAGTGGATCGAGAGCGCTACCAAATATTAGTTGGGCGCTTAATTTATCTGTCTCATACTCATCCCGATATAGCCTTTGTTGTAAGTGTTGTTAGTCAGTTTATGCATGATCCATGTTCACGCCATATGGATGCCGTAATCAGGATCATTCATTAACTTAAAGGATGTCCGGGAAGAGGCCTTCTTTATACTACTCATGGAAATTTACAAGTAGAATGCTATACAGATGCAGACTGGGCGGGATCCCTAGATGATAGAAGATCAACATCTGGATATTGTGTCTTTGTAGGAGGCAATCTTGTTGCATGGAGAAGCAAAAACAGAGTGTTGTGGCAAGATCTCCAGCGGAAGCAAAATTTAGAGCCATGGCACATGGTATTTGTGAGATATTGTGGTTGCGAATACTTCTGATGGAATTGGGGTTATACCAGTCCAAACCGTTAATGTTGTATTGCGACAACAAAGCAGCGCTTGATATTGCTGATAATCCTATACACCATGATAGGACTAAGCATGTCGATATTGACCGACACTTTATCAAAGAGAAGTTAGATCAAGGTATCCTTTGTATGCCTTATGTTAACTCAGCAAATCAAATAGCAGACATCTTAACAAAAGGTTTACCGGATAAAATGTTTTTAGTTTTGTGTAGCAAGATGGGACTATATGATGCATTTTCCCCATCTTGAGGGGGAGTGTTGAAGGGTGAAAATGTAAAAATAGAATAGTTAAGGGATAAAGATAGAAAGTAGAGTAGTATAGGTGAGACCGTCAGAGTTCCAGAGTCTTCTTCTTGGCTGTAAAATTTCCCCATCAATAAATCCTCTGTTTTTGTGAGTTCTTGGTTTCCTGAAGCTAGAAACAACAACATGTTTCCTCTCCGTGTTAGGGCTCCAGGTAAAAACCCTTGAACGTCGGTCTCGGCGACGGTGGTGCGGCACGTCGTTACCCTCGTGGGGGCTTCTTCGAGGAGCTCTATCACCCCTAGGTCTCGTTCTTCTTGCGAGTGGCAAGTCTTGGTTCTTCTTTCTATTTTTTGTTTGTCTTTGATCTACTGTGTGAGAGGTTCTGATGAGGTCTGAGACCCCGATTGTGGCCCGATCTCGCGAATGACCCAAGGAATCAAGGGGAAAGAGGGGGAGAGGCGGTAGAACACGGAGAACGCGAAGAACACACGAAGAACCACGCACACCAACCCGATACAATCGATGCTTACCCTCACGGCTCGATGGACCGTGCCAATAGAATCCGCCGGAAGAGACTCGAGGTAGAATTCCGAGAGGAGAGACCGGTGGGAGAGGAATCAAGGAGTGAGAGAGAGAGTGCAAGCACTAGAATCTCTTACTACCAAATCCATACATCCACAAGGGTTGCCTTGATTACGGAGGGATGATACCCAAGGGAGACTAAGCTCAAAGTTAGGTTTGAGTTCTAAACAAGTCTAAAGAGCTAAAGGGGTGCTTGGGGTGCTTATATAGTCTTACAAGGCGACACGGGCCGAAAAGGTAAGTTCGGGCCGAAAATATAACTTAAGTCGTGGGGCCGGTCGAGCCGGTCGGCCGGACTGTGTCAGGCGGGCCGTTACCTGACAACAGTAACCGACGAGGTTCGAAGCCCGGTATGTTGCCGGATGGCACGAGCGCAAAACCGGTTTGGACGGGCGCCGGTCGGAGGCAGTCCAGACGGGGGACGGTGGCCCGGTCGAGCCGTCTGACCGGTCGGACCGGCCGTCCGTCTTCTCTTCCTTGCGCTCTTCGGGCGACTTCCAGCTCCGTGTACATCTTCTCGATCTGCTCCTCTCCTTCCTTGACCATGACGTACCGTCCTCTCCGTGGTCTTGATGCTCCACGTACCTAATGACACAAAGGGTTTCGGCATGGGTAGCATTCCATCCAATGGGGTATCTAGGTCGAGGGAAGTGAGGAGCGAGTTCACCTTGTCGTGTAGAGCTTTAACTCGAGCCCTTGTCATTGGTCCGCTTGGGGGACTTGTTGGTCTTGGTGGGGAGGTGTCGAAGGCCACCCCGCATCATCTCCCCTTGGGAGAGAGTCGTCCTCGACTCTTGTTCCTCCTCATCTCCATGATAGGGTGAGAGATCGAGATGTTGAAAGTGTTGCTCACCAAGTACTTTGATGTTGGTATGTCGATGACGTAGGCGTTGTTGTTGATGCGCTTGAGGACCTTGAAAGGACCATCTCCTCTTGGCTTGAGCTTGGAGTTGCGTTCTTGCGGAAACCTTTCTTTCCTTAGGTGGATCCAAACGAGGTCTCCTTCTTCAAACACGCGTTCCTTTTTCTTGGCGTTGAGGCGGTTAGCTTGGCTAAGTACATGCTCTTGTATGGTTGCTCTTGTCTCTTCATGTAGTTTCTTCATGGCGGTGGTGCGCTCATCGAAGTCCATGTTCGTTCTTTCATGAAGAGGTAGTGGGAGGATGTCGAGTGCCGTTGGAGGTTCGAATCCGTAGACGACCATGAAGGGACTCCTTGCGGTTGTGGAGTGCTTGGCTCGATTGTAGGCGAACTCCGCGTGGGGTAGGCAATCTTCCCATGACTTCAAATTTGTCTTCACAAGTGTGCGGAGGAGTGTGGAGAGGCTTCGACCACTCCGGTTTGTCCATCGGTTTGAGGGTGCGAGGATGACGAGAACAAGAGCTTCACTCCAAACTTCGCCATGGCGACTTGGGTAACTCATGAACTTGACGTCTCGATCCGACACAATGCTTGCCGGTATTCCGTGTAGGCGAACCACTTCCCTGAAAACAACGAAGCAATGTGTGAAGCATCATCGCTCTTATGACATGGTATGAAATGAGCCATTTTAGAGAACCTATCCACTACCACAAATATTGAGTCATGACCATGTTTTGTGCGTGGTAAGCCAAGTACAAAGTCCATGCTTATGTCCGACCAAGGTGCATATGGAATGGGTAAGGTATGTAAAGACCATAGGGATTGGAAGTAGACTTAGCTTGTAAGCATGTTGTACACCGGCGGCAAAGGCGTTCCACGTCGCGGTACATTCTTGGCCAATAGTAGTGGGTTGAGAGCATGGCATATGTCTTCTCTCGTCCAAAGTGACCCATGAGACCACCTCCATGTGACTCTTGCAAAAGCAACTTACGAAGAGAAGACTCGGGAATGCAAATCTTGTTAGCTTTAAACAAGTAGCCATCATGCAAATAGAAATCATCAAAGTCAACGGAACACTTGGCAAAGATTGGACCAAAGAAAGCGTCGGAAGGGTAAAGTTCTTTGATCTCCTCAAGACCCAAAATGTGAAACTCCAAGCGGGTGAGTAGAAGAGTAATCTTGCGGGAAAGTGCATCCGCAACCACATTTTCCTTGCCCTTTTTGTATTTGATTACATAAGGGAAGGACTCTATGAACTCAACCCACTTAGCATGTCTCTTGTTCAAATTGTGTTGACTTTTCAAATACTTCAAGGACTCATGATCCGAGTGGATGACAAACTCTTTTGGCCAAAGGTAGTGTTGCCAAACTTCAAGAACACGAACCAAAGCATAAAGCTCCTTGTCATATATAGGATAGTTGAGGCGTGCGCCATCCAACTTCTCACTATAGTATGCCACGGGTTTTCCATTTTGCATGAGAACACCACCGATTCCAAGGCCACTTGCATCGCATTCTATCTCAAATGTTTTTGTAAAATCGGGAAGAGCAAGTAGTGGTGCCTCGGTGAGTCTCTTTTTCAATTCATCAAAAGCTTTTTGTTGTGCTTTGCCCCAAACGAACGGAACATTCTTTTTGTAAGCTCGTTTAAAGGGCAAGCAATGGTGCTGAAATCTTTCACAAAGCGGCGGTAAAATCCGGCAAGTCCATGGAAGCTTCTAACTTGACCAACATTTGTGGGAGTGGGCCAATTGTGGATGGCCTCAACTTTGGAAGAATCAACTTCAATCCCGTTGGCGGAAACCACAAAACCAAGAAAAACCAATTTGTTTTGAGCGAAATGGCATTTTGGAAGGTTGGCAAAGAGCGTGGCGCAAGATGCATAAGACTTCTCTCACATGTTGAACATGGTCCTCGAGATTTTTGCTATAGATGAGAATATCATCAAAGTAGACAACCACGCTCTTGCCAATGAGAGGTCGCAAAATGTGATTCATAAGACGCATGAAAGTGGAAGGAGCATTGGAAAGACCAAATGGCATGACGAGCCATTCATAGAGACCAAGCTTGGTCTTGAATGCCGTCTTCCATTCATCACCAATTGCCATGCGAATTTGGTGGTAGCCACTACGCAAATCAATCTTCGAGAAAATGGTGGCACCACTCAATTCATCAAGCATGTCATCTAAACGCGGAATGGGATGTCGATAACGGACGGTAATGGCATTGATAGGGCGGCAATCAATACACATCCGTTGTGTCTCATCCGGTTTAGGCACAAGAATGACGGGAACGGCACAAGGGCTAAGGCTTTCTCGGACATACCCTTTAGCGAGGAGGTCTTGTATTTGTCGTTGTATCTCCTTGGTATCTTCGGGGTTGGTGCGGTAGGCGGCGCGGTTTGGTAGTGGAGCGCCGGGTATGAGGTCGATGCGATGCTCGATGCCAAGCGGTGGTAGTCCATGAGGTAGCTCGTCGGGGAAGACGTCTTGGAACTCCTTCAAAAGAGACAACAAAGACGAAGGAATGTTGGTTAAGTCGTTAGTCTCCGACGAGAGGCCCTTGCAAATGAGCACGTAGTGTATGGTGGTGGATGGGTTGTCTTTCACTTCTCTCCACTCGCTTTTGGTGGCTAGGAGGACACTCTTTCTCTCACTCATATGTGGGTGGTGGCGCTCACTCTCTTTTTGGTGGGTAGCTCCCTCTCCTCTCAACTCACTATGGTGGATGTGATGTTGTGCCCTCGCTAAAGCCTTCGCATTGTCGGCGATGATTTGGCTAGGAGTCATTGGGCGAAGCTCGAACTTCTTGTCCTTGACCTTGAAGGTATATGCATTGGAGTAACCATCATGTATGGCCTTCTTGTCGAATTGCCATGGGCGGCCAAGCAACATGTGGCACACGGTCATAGGCACCACGTCACACTCGACGGTGTCTTCATAGGGTCCTATCTTGAAGTTGACGGTGACGGTGTGTTGAATCTTGACATTGCCCTTGTCACTCAACCATTGGACATGGTATGGATGAGGATGTTTGCGAAGCGTGAGGTTGAGCTTCTCACATAGCTCGGTGCTTGCCAAGTTGTGGCAACTCCCACCATCGATGATGACCTTGATAGACTTGCCACCAATGCCGGCACGCGTTTGGAAGATGTTGCATCTTTGGTCTTCCATAGCTTGGGGTTGAGTGGTGAGCACTCGAGTGACCACAAGAGAAGGGCTTGGATCATGTGTGCATAAGAGAGGGTCTTCTCCACTTTCTTCATCATAGTCTTCCTCATTAGCAACGGCGGCTTGCACTAGGGCTTCATATTCACCTTCACTTAGCGTCTCTATGTCACCATTCTCCATAGTGATCATGACCTTGGTGTTCTTGCACTCAAAGGACTTGTGGCCTTGGGTGCCACACTTGAAGCAAGTGACATTGGAGGGTCCCGTAGAGGCCTTAGAGGAGGCGGTGGAGGATACCGTTTGCTTCATGCGACTTTGTATGGAAGGTTGCTTGGAAGGTGTAGAGGATGCGGTTGGCTTGACACTTGTTGTAGGATTTGATGTGGCAAGCTTGGAGGCGAAGTATTGCTTGGACTTGGAGTACTTGATGTCCTCATTCACTTGACGCTCGGCCTTGGAAGCTTGGTGAACCAACTCAACCATGTTGGAGTATTGTTGGAACTCCACAATCCTCTTGATGGTGTAGTTGAGGCCATTGAAGAACCTAGCGATGGTTTGGTTCTCGGACTCTTGGATGTTTGCTCGCATCATGGTTAACTCCATTTCCTTGAAGAATTCCTCAACGGTTTTGGTGCCTTGCTTCAACTTTTGTAGCTTGTTGAAGAGATCGGTCTTGTAGTGTGTAGGGACAAAGCGAGCTTGCATTTCCTCCTTCATGTCTTCCCAAGTATCAATTGGAGGATCACCCTTTTCTTCCCTAAGAGTGACAACTTGTTCCCACCAAGTGTTGGCATAATCTTCAAACTCGAGGGAGGCCATGGCTACTTTCTTGGCACCGGAGTAGTTGTGTATGCGGAAGATCTTGTCAACCTTGAGTGCCCATGAGAGGTAGGCCTCGGCATCGTCTTCACCCTTGAACTTGGGCATGTTGAACTTGAGTTTCCCATACATGTTCTCTTCATCTTCCAAGTTGCGGCGGCGAGGACGGATGCCTTCATCTCTTGCGACTTGAGGTGTAGAGGAGGTCTTCCACGACCAACCATAGCATTGGGTTGGCGTTGGAGGTGAACACTTGCTTCACTTGGCTCATGTTGAGGATGTTGTTGCGGGTCTTGGCGAGGTTGTTGGCGTTGCCCAATTATGGCCCTCTCATCTTGATCATGTTGTGGTTGCCCTCGGCCCCTTTGGTCATGGCGAGGATGGTTCCGGAGGTCACGCCTTGGTGGATCTTGATGACCTTGGTCTTGAGCATCCACGTGGGCTTGACGATGAGGTGCCGGGTCCATGTTGTGGAGGACGTTGTCTTGGGGTTGGTCGTCATGCCCATGGTGGGCATGGCGAGCCGCGTGATGACGATCTTGGGGAAGAGCTTGTTCTTGTTGCGGACGTTCATGAGGACGAGCATGGCGATGGAACTCTCCGCGCCTTGAGTTGGAGCGAGAATCATCATGACGAGCGTGCGGTCGACGAGAGCGATGATGATCTCCATGCCTTGAGTCGGAGCTTGAGGACGAATGGTGATCATGGGAGTAGTCATCATGTGAGGTAGTCGATGACGATGAGGAAGTAGAGCGATGTCGATGTCGGCGTCCCAAGTTGTTGATGGCGCGCTCGAGGCTATCCATGCGCCGCTCCATGTTTGCATCATTGGCCGTCACTTGGTCATGCAAGTTGTCCGTAGCTTCACGAAGAAGATTCATATCTTGGTTCACTTGGCGAAGTTGTGAGCCACTTCTTCATATTGTTGGTCGATGCGTGTCTCGAAGAGTGATAGTTGTTCCTTGAACTCTTGGCGTTGAGTCCATAGGTTGTGTTGAGTAGCCAACCTCTCGGTGTTCGGAGGACTTCTCCATCCCTTGTTTCATCTCCGTTCCTATCCATGATCACAAGACAAGAACTATGTTGTGGATGTTAGTGGAAGGAGACTACCTCTCACTCTTACCGTGGCAAGATAGTATTGAGGCAATCAACCAAGCCGAAAGTAAGACCAATTGTATCGGGACACACACAAAGGCACACGCAAAAGCTAGCAAATATGGTGTTAGGTGTGGATGGTGGAAAGCCAAAAGACGAAATCCAAAATCGAGTATGTTGTTAAGAGTGGGTAAGGTCCAAAAATCCAAGTGTCAAAGTGGTGATCACTATAAACACGGAAAAATGTGGAACTCACACACGGGATGAGCGGGGTTAGTGCAACCAAGGAACGAGCGGAAAAAGGAAAAACCCAAAACGAGGGTGCTCAATGTCACACTAACGCAAGAAGAGATCGAAGCTAGGTTGCATAGAGTAGAAACACCAAGATTCGCACGAGGTCTCTCTTCTCTATCTCTCGTGCTTGCTTAAAAGCTTTTCACTCTTTTTGTATCGGTGGCACTTTGCACTTTGCTTTTCTTTTTTTTTCACTAGCACACTATGCTCTTACTCTTTTGCTGGCCACTCACGAGCTCCACTTATGAGCTTTACTCACACAACGCACACCCTCACGTTCGGGACCTCGTGCGATGTTTCGCAACACTCGAAAGCTTCGCTCGTGGGGTAGATCGCAAAAAGAAGAGGGCTACAAGGTTACTGCAAGTTATAACTGCGATGGTGGTGGTGGTGGTGGTGGTGGTGGTGGAGATCGCCGGATGTCGAGGTCGAAGGAGGGCATTGCGTCGCCCGGTCGGAGGCCCGGTTGGACCGGGTTCGCCCGCTGGCCGTTGCGTGGCCGGTTGACGGATTCTGACCCGGCGGTCCTGTCGACCGTGCTCAACCGGATTTCGCGGGATTGAGCTTTCTCTCTGTTCTTCACGAAAACCAAGCCAAATCGACCAAATCGAAAGGAAACGATGGAATTGGAGGCTAAAAGTTGGGGAAATAGTAGATCAAGCACAACAACACCAGATCCACGGAGCAAAACCACTCAAAACTCAACCAAATCACAGATCCGTCCAAAGGCAATTTAGGGCTATTTTTTGGAAAATTTTCTAGAAACGAAATTGGGTGGGTGGAGGGTCAAATCCGCGGAAACCAAAGGCTGCGGTACCATATGATGAGGTCGAGACCCCGATTGTGGCCCGATCTCGCGAATGACCCAAGGAATCAAGGGGAAAGAGGGGGAGGCGGTAGAACACGGAGAACGCGAAGAACACACGAAGAACCACGCACACCAAGCCGATACAATCGATGCTTACCCTCACGGCTCGATGGACCGTGCCAATAGAATCCGCCGGAAGAGACTCGAGGTAGAATTCCGAGAGGAGAGACCGGGGGAGACGAATCAAGGAGTGAGAGAGAGAGTGCAAGCACTAGAATCTCTTACTACCAAATCCATACATCCACAAGGGTTGCCTTGATTACAGAGGATGATACCCAAGGGAGACTAAGCTCAAAGTTAGGTTTGAGTTCTAAACAAGTCTAAAGAGCTAAAGGGGTGCAGGGTGCTTATATAGTCTTACAAGGCGACACGGGCCGAAAAGGTAAGTTCGGGCCGAAAATATAACTTAAGTCGTGCGGGCGGTGGAGCCGGTCAGCCGGGCTGACAGGCGGGCGTTCGCCGGGCTGACCGGCGCCAACCGGATGAGGTTAAAGCCCCGGTATGTTGCCGGATGGCACGAGCAAAACCGGTTTGGACCGGGCGGCCGGTCGAGGCCGGTCGGCCTGGGACCGGGTGGCCGGTCGAAGCCGGTCGACCGGGTTACGGACCGCCGTCCGTCTTCTCTTCCTTGCGCTCTTCGGGCGACTTCGGTCCAGCTCCGTGTACATCTTCTCGATCACTGCTCCTCTCCTTCCCTTGACCATGACCGTCCTCTCCGTGGTCTTGATGCTCCACGTACCTAATGACACAAAGGGTTTCGGCATGAGGTAGCATTCCATCCAATGGGGTATCTAGGTCGAGGGAAGTGAGGAGCGAGTTCACCTTGTCGTGTAGAGCTTTAACTCGAGCCCTTGTCATTGGTCCGCTTGGGGGACTTGTTGGTCTTGGTGGGGAGGTGTCCGAAGGCCACCCCGCATCAGGTTCTTCTCATCACCTTGTATTGGTTTGAATGTGTGTGACTTTATTTATAAAGCGGGGCGGGCCGAAAACATGTTTCGAGGAAATATTGAACTATATGCACTGATTTTTCATGTGAACGAGAAAAGTTTTGCTAAAAAATTCAATGAAAAATCTGTATAGAAAATTGACATAGCACATTACATATTTGATAGGGATTTCTATTTTCGTGCCCTCGGCTCCTTAGTTGTACTCAGTTTTCCCCAGATCCTTAGTTTTTCCTCAGTTTTCCCCAACCCCTTGTCTATAACCCGCAGAAAGAGCTCGGACGGAAGGAATCCCGTTTAGTTGACGTTGGTTGGTGTGGCAAGTGGGGCTGTTGGTGCCCCGCGGTGGACACGTCTCCACTTATCCGGATCATCGTGGGACCCACAAATTGTCCACGTTAGCGCGGACCCACAACTTACCTAGGTGACCGTTGCAAAATGGGAGCCCGAGCTAGCCCGCGCCCGTGCCCGTGCCATTGCTTCCCCTTTCTTTCTCCGCGCCCCATTGTTCTTCTTCTCGCAGCCCTTCTCCGGCACGCGGGTCATGTCTAGTTTCTCTTCGACCTCCCGTTCTTCATGGCCGCAGTATGGACCCGTGCCTTTGACAAGATGCCTGACGCCCACGCCAGGAGCCTCGAAGCGGTCGATCGTAAGACGGACGAGAATGGCAACCGTGGACGTGAGTTCGTTGCATGCAAGAGCTTGCCATATAGAGAGGGGGATAAGGTTAGATCTCGCTCCAATTTCTCTGTTTTCTCTCGATTTTCTTGTTATTCCCTCGAATTTGGGATTTAGGGTTCACGTTGTTGTTTTCGGATCTTGAAGAAATGCAGGCATTTCGAGTGGATCGATGTGTACGTTCAGAGGCTTCAGTTGCAGGAATCAATTGGCGCTATTGGGGCGCAATTTGGGAGAGGGACTTGTTGTAGAGAATGCGGCGGAGAGAGGAGCCGTTCCGATTAGGGACCTTCCGATTATGCCTAATGCTCCCAATGAGAAATGGTGGAAGTGAAGGGAGAACTAAAGAAAATGAACAAGCGTTAAGGCAGCTGATCGAGTTGAAGAAGCAAGCTAATCGATGGCTGGTTGTTTTTTTGTTGTATAATTACGATCGGATTCTTATCATTGCTCACCAGGCGCTAGAAGTTGTTACAAGGGATACCTTGTTACATATCCATTATTCAGTTACATGTACTTGTAGTTGTTTTCAAAGTTAGTGTGTGCATTCACCGAAATTACCAACTATATTCCCTAAAAGAAAAGGAAAGTTAAAGATAGTTGATAATTGTTAGAGGGGTGACAAATAATGCAATCACCGAAATCCGCAAATATGTATGCCTCATGTTTATACCAAAATTATACCACTTTTAGGCCTTTCCAAAATACCAATACCATATCCCAAACTATATTCCCTAAAAGAAAAGGAAAGCTAAAGATAGTTGATAATTGTTAGAGGGGTGACAAATAATGCAATCACCGAAATCCACAAATATGTATGCCTCATGTTTATACCAAAATTATACCACTTTTAGGCCTTTCCAAAATACCAATACCATATCCCAAACTATATTCCCTAAAAGAAAAGGACAGCTAAAGATAGTTGATAATTGTTAGAGGGGTGACAAATAATGCAATCGAAATCCGCAAAAATGTATGCCTCATGTTTATAACAAAATTATACCACTTTTAGGCCGTTTCAAAATACCAATACTATATCCCAAACTATATTCCCTAAAAGAAAAGGACAGCTCAAGATAGTTGATAATTGTTAGAGGGGTGACAAATAATGCAATCCCCGAAATCCGCAAATATGTATGCCTCATGTTTATACCAAAATTATACCACTTTTAGGCCTTTCCAAAATACCAATACCATATCCCAAACTATATTCCCTAAAAGAAAAGGACAGCTAAAGATAGTTGATAATTGTTAGAGGGTGACAAATAATGCAATCCGAAATCCGCAAAATGTATGCCTCATGTTTATAACAAAATTATACCACTTTTAGGCCGTTTCAAAATACCAATACTATATCCCAAACTATATTCCCTAAAAGAAAAGGATAGCTCAAGATAGTTGATAATTGTTAGAGGGGTGACAAATAATGCAATCACCAAAATCCGCAAATATGTATGCCTCATGTTTATACCAATACTATATCCCAAACTATATTAAGTGGCAAACTCGTTATTGCATTCTCCACCCGAGAGAGAGAGAGATGGGTGGAGAGAGAGAGAGAGGTTGCCACGAAGAGACGGATAGGGGTATACTGCCCGTTAGATCAGTGGATCAACGGTTCGTGGAGTCGATCCGTGTGACAACGGCTCAACCAATCAGGATAAGTTTGGGCTTCTCAGAGCATTTGTGACAGTACTTGAGGGCAAAACTGAGTAGTACTAAGAATCCAAGGGCACATAAATAGTAAATAGACTAAGGGATTCAAATAAAAGAATTACAAAATGAAAAATGTGTGTTTTGTACAATATAATTCATATTGGGCTACATCAAATTATTTGCAATTCAAATATACATGAGTGTGACAATTATGGCATCATTTAGACAAACTATGTTTTGGGAAAGATGTTTTGCAAAGAGGTTTGGGTGGAAAACCATGCATCTTCATAGCTACACTAGTGATTCTGAGAAGTGGCAATTTGTGGTAAAACTTGATTTATATATGTTTATTAAGGTTTTCTAGGTGGCAGGTTGCGTAGGAAGACTCCATGAGTAGTTGCCACTATGTTTTTTATTTTTTGGATTTTTGCGCATGAAATGACTCAATTAGCTATGTTAATCTCATTTGTTGACTCTCTGTGACCAGCTACTTGAGGGTAAAACTGAGTATATTGCACTTGCCGGTCTAAGTCCTCGAGGGGAAAACTGAGTACAATATAAGAGGTTATAACTGAGTACACCAAACGTCCCGGGGTTAGACTCGTGTAGCGGTGCACGCTGCAGTGCATAGCGGACGCGTGTTGCGGTACACGCCACCTTCGTCTTTATAGAGCCCCTCTTTCTCTCCCTCGACGCACGTTCTCACTGGCTCACTGCAACCGCCTCTTCTGTCCCATCATCTTCTCCACAACCGAAGAAAAACCCGAAGAAAACCGCCGGCGATGGAGAAGAATGAGATGACCATTGTCGGCACATCAGCCGCGCCCCCGTCCAGGCCCTGTCGCTTCCAACGTAGCAGCCGGCGCATCGGCCGCCCGTCCCCCCCGCTGCGCGCGCTTCCAACGTGCGGCGCACCGCCGCCCCGTCCGAGCCCTGTCGCTGCTTCCAACGTAGCGCCGGCGCATCGGCCGCCGCCCCGTCCAGGCCCTGTCGCTTCCAACGTAGCAGCCGGCGCATCGGCCCCCTCCACCGTCCCCCGTCGATTGGGACCCGTACGAACCAGTGCATACGACGCGGGAGAACCCCTACGACACCACCATCGTCGACAACGAGCCGGAGGTAACCCTTTGTTCCCTTGTTCTTATCTCATTTCAATCATTTTGTGTTAGATCTAGCGTTATTACGGTTCGTCTGTTCCTAGTTCAATCCTTTTGTGTTAGATCTTGCGTTATTACGGTTCGTCTGTTCCTAGTTCAATCCTTTTTTGTTAGATCTTGCGTTATTACTGTTCGTCTGTTCCTTGTTCAATCCTTTTGTGTTAGATCTTGCGTTATTACTGTTCGTCTGTTCCTATTTCAATCCTTTTGTGTTAGATCTTGCGTTATTACTGTTCGTCTGTTCCTAGTTCGATCCTTTTGTGTTAGATCTTGCGTTATTAGTGTTTGTGATTTGCTTTTGTTTAAGATTTGTGCCGATGATGATGAATATTTGGGCATAAATTGATTCAGGGTTTGGTCAGTAAACAATTGGTGTGTACAAATTTGTTGTGCATGATCTTTGGTTTGCGACTCAAATCCTGGATATAAGTGTGTCCAATGTAACTGAGGCTACCTCTTTTTTCGATCCCATATTATCATGCATGATTTTTTTTCACTCTCTGTTCCATCATCGTTGCAATTGACTCCGTGTTTTTGCACGATCTTTGGTGCTACGTGACAGGTGCGAGCAGCGACGTCGACAGCGACGACGAGTCCTTCCACACCAAGACTCGTCACGTCCTCGGGAGGCTGCAGTCCGGCCATTACGATGGCCCCTTTGCTCGAGGCATTTACAAGTGCCCCTTCTGCAACAGGAAGCTCCGCGCCACCGACTTCAACTCCCTGTGAACCATGCTGAATCCATTGGCAGATGTGGCGCTAGAGTTGGAAGGACCGTGAACGTGCATGCGTACATGGCCAAACACAAAGCACTTGGGATTCACTGCGCAACCTCCAAGCGAGTCACACACGCTACTGGAGGCGTTGAACGTGCCTCTGCACTCTCTGTATGTGACTGCTCTATCTGTAGAGCAGCTTAAATTCATGTAAAATGTAGCTTATGTTGGATCTATCGGTACTACTTTTGGATCTGTCCTGAATATATCTATGCTATGTTGGTTGCTGTATGCAGCTTATCCTATATTTTCTCTCTGGATTTGTACCCTAGATTTCCTACCTGATTGGGTAAAAACGAAGGCATAAAGAAATGAATGGCGTTAAAAAACAGAAGGAGAAGCTGCTCTAGATTTGCTACCAATTTGGGCTATCAAATATGAATGAGATCGAGCGATAGAGAGGAAAAAGGTACAAAACTGCTAATCTGGGCGAAAGAGACAAACCACTCGTGCCCCCGTCCCGGACCCACACGGCTCCACACGCTACGGCCCCACACGCTACGGCCCCACACGCTACGGCCACACAAACACGGCCTCGTCCTGTCCCACGTGGTCCCTTCCTACCAGCCCCACACGACGCGGTCCCACATGACGTGACCCCACAAACGACACGACCCCACTCGTCAGCACGGAACGGTCAACTTAACGGATTCCTTCCGTCCGAGCTCCTTTTGCGGTTCAGACAAGGGCTTGGAAAAAACTGAGGAAAAACTAAGGAGCTGGGAAAAACTCAGTACAACTAAGGACCTGAGGGCACGAAAATAGAAATCCCTATTTGATAACGATTTTGGCTCATTAATCGCCCCTTCCAAAGTCCCCCGATGTGCCGGCCACATGTATCCAACGTCCAAAAACAAGGCGAGAGGTGCAAAACAACCCATGTCACGAGAAACACTCATTGGATCCTCTGAACAACCTAATTGGCAATCTGTTTACCACACCCATCCTTACAGCGGTAAGTCTCGTAGGGCGAGAAATCCATGATCATGCAGGAAGTAGATGAATGCAATCATAGCAGTTGCATGGTACGCACTGGATTAGCTGCAACCGAGGACGAGCACATTGTGGGCGCACTTGTATAAAACAAGAATTGGGTGGTGGCCCGCCCTATAAAAATATTACTCACCATGAGCACCTTCTCAGACCCACCGCGCAGATGTACCGGGTGGCGGAAGTCCTGAGGAATTTTTCTGAATTCATGGTCGACCAAAAAAAATACTAAACGTGTATGCTATTAAAATAGTTTTAACATGTATAATTCTAACGAGTTCCCATAGTTAATGATTTTTTGATGCTGCTAATAGTAATTATAGTATTCTTTGTTATCATTTTTATGTATATCACTTAAAATTTGCATAAATTTAAACTGTGAGTTGTAAAAATATAAAATTCTAGTATTAGTTTTTTTTAGTATCATAAGTTGTATAGTTTGTATGTATATATGTGTCATGTGTGTATTTGTATGCCCATGTATGTTCGTATTTATTTTAGCATCCTTGAATATCTTTTTGATGCCAGAGAATATCCTTAAATATCATGGTAGAGATTTTTAGTACGTACGATCTAACAAGTGCATAGTAAGAACACATAAACGAAAAATATATCAAAATAGTCTAGTTACACAAACTTTTAGAAAAAATATTAATATTAGATTTGTCGTCCTGAACCAAATATGCAATGATCACCACCAAACATAGTTCATGGAATAGACAAGATGGCTACAGTGACTTTTGTTGCTTTGGTCATCACGACCTTTCATAATACAATATTACTCACGACAGAAAATAAACCAAACAAACATAATGGACAAATATATTTAGGTAGGACCCGATCTTTGTAGATATTAATATATATTGAAGATGACAAAAACATCAAGTGCTAAAAATGTATTCAGGTCGTCGAAAACATTCAAGCCAACATGCATGGGTAACCATTTCAGATGGACATGTCAATTACCGATGCCCAGGGAACTCTTCAAGCCAACATGGTGTGTATGTAAAGGAAAATCTGATACCGGAAACATCGCTAGAGAACCTGCCATGATTATAGTTTGTTGGGTACATATTGCCTAAGGTTTCAACCCTTGATGTAGCCAAGTGAAAGGCTAGTCCTTTCTTCATTGATTCATTTAGAAAGACAACCTCTTTGTATGGGTGAAAACCGAGTATCTTCATTTTAGGCACATAAAAGAAAGGCTCTATGTTAGAAAGCTTCTGTTTCTTAGTAGCCTTTTTGCTCTCTCCGGAGGAATATCCTTCAATTTCCAGATCGTCACTATCAGAGTTCCATTCAAGCTTCTCCCCTACTATACCGTTCTTCTTGTATTTTGGAAGGTGGGAACTGTGTAAGTTGTAGTTAACATCCTTTAGCATCCAACGTCCTTGGACTTGTCGGTGAGGAGCGATCATCGGCTCGAGATCTTTATCTTGCTTCAGCATCCAGTTTATTTGACCAAACGATTCATCAAGGATCCAAACCCGAAGGCGATAGTTATTGTTAAGGTTCATGCACTAGCCACTTGAACCAAAAGTCCGAACTGATGGAAAGGGCTAGGCAATCTACTTATACACTTCACAACACCCCCACTCGCGTGTGACGGGAGAGAGAAAGTCAACACGTGTAGAGAAAGAGGCAGCGCCGGGACCACACGCCACACGGCAAGGCAGAGAGGGCAACAATTTTAGGCATTGCGAAAATGTATGTGAAAGCCAGGATTTGAACTTGAGACCTGGGGCTCTGATACCATGTTAAGATTCATGCACTAGCCACTTGAACCAAAAGTCCGAAATGATGGAAAAGGCTAGGCAATCTACTTATACACTTCACAACAGTTATCAAGTGTTGCAAAGTATACCCCGGTTTTTGATCTGTCTAGATAATGAGTTTGGTGCAGGCCGACACCCACTGGTGGTGTAATTACATGGTACTTGTTGCTTGAGAGGGATACTCTGCAAAGTCAAAGCACTGTTCAGAAAAAATCGGCAGTAAAACAAAATTAGGAAGTAAGATTTTCACTAACGGAAGATAAATGACGAAATATGATAGCGAGGCATTGTCTGCAGTCTGCACCCACCTTACAACGAAATGATCTGCACGTTGCACGTAAAGTGCTCCCTTCCAGTTTACACCAAATTGTGGCAAATTCAAGTTTATCACATAGGAGGCGTTCCCTACAACATCCCCTTCCCCCACGAAGGACCTTAACTCCCACTGACATGACCTTGATGAGAAGACAGGCAAGATGCATGGAGACGATGGTTCCTCCACTAATGGATCGAAGTAGTACTCATGATTCCTGGTACATAGATGTGGGATTCTGAACACCTCATAATGCAGTGACAGTGTAGGATCAAAGACTAGATAATTCCTGAAAATTGTACGGCAGTAGCCATCCATCCGCACGGCTGGAGCCCGCGGGTGTTGGGGCAAAGGATCCCAGCGTCGTGTCGCAGGGTTGACCACGTATGTCTCTAGCAAAAGGAGCCCATTGCAGTGATGAAGAATATCATAGTCCCGCCAATCTAGATAGTAATCACGGTCGGATACCTTGATCGAGGTGTTGGTGGTGGGCAGGAAGTCGAGCCCGCCGCTGATCGCCGCTAGGGCGCCCGTGGAGGAGGAAGGGCGGGCAAACAACTCCGGGAACTTGTGGTGTACGAAGTGGAGAAAGATACCGTGGAACGAGAGCGGGAGCAGGTCCGCGCGCAGGTGTCGGCGGGCGTCGATGGCGGCGCGCCAGTCCCTGCGGACGCACCGGGACGTGGCGAGCCACCGCGGAGCGAGGCGGCGGAAGACGTCGGCTAGCACGTCGTCGGGTAGGAGGCGCGCAATATCCAGCCGTTCAGCAAGCACCATGCCGTCGTAGTCACCATCACCGGTCTCCACATCGTCCGCGCGAGCAAGCTCCTCGGAACAGCGCTTCTCCTCCGTAGTTTTGGAGATGTACCGGTTGAGCTGCTCACTAGCCGTGCCCATCACCGGATCGAGGATCGATTTGGAACCCTAGCTAGGCAGTTTTTTTTTTTGACTGGGCTAGGCAGCTTTCGATTTGTAGGTTAACAGCGCCTTTTTCGGATGGAGCCGGTGTCCGCCCCGTATCAGGGTACAACCTTGAAATCTCGCGAGGAAGCGTTGCAAGCTGAACTGTGTGCACGTACGTTTGGTGGGATTGGAGCTTGCTCTTCTATGTACGGAGCGAAATGCGAAACACATGAAGTGAGATGATGAACTATTTGTTGTAAACACATGAAGTGAGATGATGAACTATTTGTTGTAAACAACTCGTAATTTTTTTAGGATTTGTTGTTAACAATTATTGTAAAGAAACAACATTTTTTTATTTTTTTGTTGATGCTAATAACAAAGTGATTTTTTATTTTGTTGTAACCATTTGTGATTTTGATAAAATAGTAGGTGATTTTTGTTGAAATTAAATGTCGCTTGACCACTTTGCATCATTTTGCAACCATATTGATTTTTTATTGTAATCTTTTGTGATTTTTTGTAAAAAAAAGTTGGTGACTTTTGTTGTAATTCAATATGTAACAAATTAATGTTTTCTTTCTATTTTTTTGCAAACATATGGATTTTTGTTGTAATAGTCTCCGGTTTTTGTTAATAATTATGGCTACTTTTGTTGTAAATTGATCTCCAACAAAAAAAATTGTTGGTTTAACCACTTTTATTGTGACATCACTTTTAAAAAATGTTGCGATTTTTTGTTGTAATAGTATATATTTTTTGTACGCGTAGAGATAATTTTTGTTGTAATACTCTTCACATTAGGAGGTACTGCGGGTTGGTTTCCAGAAAAAGGAGGGTGGCAAATGTAAAACTGCATTTAAACTATAATCTGAGAAATATAGTACTGCAGGTTGATTCTCCAGAAACCGGGGGCTATAATGTAAATTTCCTAATACGACTGATTCTGCCCGTCGGATCGCCATCGGACGGCGCGGAGGACGACCGATTTTTTGCCCCATATCCGCCGCCCGACGCGTAGCGTTCGCCAATTGCGAATCATAGTTGAAGCTGACATATCACAGTTGTTGTCATCTGTACTAGAGTAGACACACGACCAGTCAGCTCATATTCATCTGATCTCCAGCTAGTTGAGATAGAGTGTACAAATTTGTAAAAGTAGATTGAGGGTAAGTGAAGATTATCCACTAGCTAGTTGAGATAGAGTGTACAAATTTGTAAAAGTAGATTGAGGGTAAGTGAAGATTATCCACTGCCTCGCCAATTCGGTGAGGGCACAAATAGAACTTTGGTTGGGCTTGTTTCAGCTTTTGATGTTCTTCAGGAATTGCAAGCTGAATCCCCTGTAGTCTCCATTGCTCAATAAATATATAGTTTTACCTAGAAAAAAAGAAGGTTTACTCTATCATAGCTAACATGTTCAAGGATGAAGTCCAAGGATGAAATTGTCCTAGTTAACAAGGCCAAGAGGAAATCATATCATAGCTTATCTGCTTGGGTAGAGAATTTTAGATAGGGTTTCTTTTTATTTTTCGGCCTATGGCCTAAGCCAGTTGCTCCTCTTAAGCAACTTTGCTTTGTGTACAAACTTTTATATATATTTAAAAATAAAAAAATTGTTCAGTCTCAAAAACAAAAGAGATGAGTCTGTCGGTTCCTCCTATGATCTTATCTTTTGAGGTGGACATGCATGAACATCAACCCTGATCGATGGAGAAGAGTCAATGGTGTAGGGTTAGATCTAGGCTTTGGGCTTGTCCCAGTCTTACCTTTATGGAGTTTGGCTTGATGCCATGGAGGCTCGTTGCTCCGGTGTCCTGGCGCGGCACCGAGTGGTCTCCGATGATGCTCCCCGTCGAATCTTCAAGGTGGAGGTGCAACGGTGGTGGCAGATCCGGCGAGGCCTTCATCAATAAGCGTCGCCTTGGATCTTGCTGCATGGATCTTGAAGAGCTTCTCTATCCCTCTTTCCGTCAAGGTGGCGGCAGAGGCAGAGGATCTCCTCTCGGTCGGTGGCGGTGCGATCCTCGCTGGTTTGGAACTCATCATCGCGCGCAGCACACGAGGACTGTGCTCGTCTCCGTGAACCATGGCCAAGATGGTGGCCCTTCTTCTACCTCCATGATGGAGGCCCAACTGATCTGCTGCTGGAGCTCGACGCTGCTAGATGGTCAAGTGGTTCGTCCCCGACCTTCCAGTGGTAGCCAGAGGCTTGATCTGGTCGCCGGACAAGAGCGTTCGAGCTTACTGCGCTCGGAGCTCGGCGGAATCGCCTGGAGTTCGCCGCGTTGGGTGGCAGAGACACCTCTGGACTCGATTGCTTTTTCTGTTACTTAGTCAGGGTGTTTTTGGTAAAGTGGAGGGCCCCTTCTTCTAATATTAGGTTTCTTAGGGCAAGAGATGTTAAGGGGTCTTTCTGTAAATTGTACCTGCCACATGGTTCTCTATAAAAGCTCCACCAGGGTCTTTTGACCCCACTTGTGTTTAAAAAAAATGAATTGGGTGGCCATGCATTAGCCAACAGCCCAACACTGTAGCAGCGCTCTGCCTGGTTGATTTTTTTTTTTTTGACATTTTTAACTGGGTTGCTAAACATGCGCGAGCCGAGCCGTGTGTTGGGATGTGCCTTCTTTTTGGCACTCTGCCGGTTGAATTGTGCAGTGGATATTTAGATTTTTTTTTTGTTAAAGAGTGAATATGTAGATGATTGCATCTTCTATTTCATGAGTGACTATGCACTGCTGGTATTCGCTGCATACTGCCACCGCTTGTCAGATCATTTCGTCCATCATGGTTTTCCCCTGCTTAAGTCGTAAGATGAAATTAGCCTGGCTTGTTCTGATGAGCCTAACATATGTGATTCTTATCTTTATCATAGTAATCCATTATTCTGTAACCTCAATTAGTATGATGGATGTACACTGTGCACTTGCTACCTAACATATGTGATTCTTATCTTTATCATAGTAATCCTTTATTCTGTAATCTCAATTAGAATGATGGATGTACACTGTGCACTTGCTACTATTTTGCATTTGAACAAACTTTGATATCTATACACTGATATCTGACCAACATTGTTACGGAGGTCTGTCAATTTGTATAATCGATCTTGACTTCTTGGCACATCTCAAAGCCAAAATCGGGAAATTAACCTTAGCTCTTCATAGATGGATTTAAGCCATCTATTAGAGAATAATATGGACGAGAGATCTCATCCTCGGAACAGTTCTGCGAATTAATGTAGCATCTGCTGATCTACTGGGCCTCTTCCTCCTCGAGGTACTTCATGTACTCGGCGATCTCCGCCTCCATCTCCTTGGGCGGCGGGTGCACCCTGGCGATCCTGGCGGCGCGCTTCGGCCACTCCTTGTTCCGGTCGTACTTGCGGAGCTTCCTCGCTTGCCAGTACTCCTCCACCAGGTCCTCCTCCGTCATGGCGATGTAGCGCAGCGCCTCCGCGTACAGCGCCGCGAGGAACGCCGTCCCTGGCGTCGTCTCCTCTGTTTCCTGGGCCTGCTCTGTCGCTTCACCGGCGCCGGCAACGGTGGCTCTTGCTGAAACTTTCTCCATGTCTCTCTCTCTTACGAGTTGCGAGCTGGTTGCAGCCTGCAGTCGTCGCCTGCGGAGGTATTTGTAAAGGACTGCCGGCTTGTCCCAGTACAAGTCCGACTGGATACCTAATCGGATTGAATCTTGGATCGCACAAGGTCTCCTGAACTGATCTTACGCGCCATGCAGCCATGGAGATGGAGGTTGTTAGCTGTTGGGCCATTAAATAAACAGAAAAATTACTACTTGTATCGATTATGCTTTCCAGCCCAACTCATGTATAGGCCATGTATAATGGTCTGGCCCATTAATACGTTCTTCGCTAATCACGGGGAAAAAATCTTCATGCGGCTTGTCACAAATCCATTAATTGCATTTTGCAAAACGTTCACACTAGCATACCATTCATTGGTTGTCACAAATCTTCATTAGGAATAAAACCATCAGATAACCTTAAATAATTAATATCTTATTCCATGTTCAGCTGTCAAGTTTAGAATTAGATATCCTTATCCGCCGAATTCTATCAAAACGAATATGCATACAAAAAGTTGATGTGGGCACTCTAATTAATGGTGAAAGAGAGGATACTAGTACCATAGATAGTTACCATATATCGTAGCACATAAAATTAATATGGGTACCTTCTCCGTGTTAGGGCTCCAAGTAAAAACCCTTGAACGTTGATCTCGGCGACGGTGGTACGGCACGTCATTACCCTCTTGGGGGCTTTGTCGAGGAGCTCTATCACCCTTCTTGCCGGTGGCAAGTCTTGGTTCTTCTTGCTCTTTTTTGTTTGTCCTTCATCTACTGTGTGAGAGGTTCTTCTCATCACCTTATATTGGTTTGAACCTGTGTGACTTTATTTATAAAGCAAGACGAAAACATGTTTCGAGGAAGATTGAACTATGTGCATTTATTTCTCATGTGAATGAGAAAAGTTTTGCAAAAAAAATCAATGAAAAATCAGTATAGAAAATTCACATATCACATTACATATTTGATAACGATTTTGGCTCATCAATGGCCCTTCCAAAGTCACCCGATGTACCGGCCACATGTATTGAACGTCCAAAAACAAGGCGAGAGTTGCAAAACAACCCATGTCATGGGAAACACTCATCGGAACCTCTGAACTATGCCCGTCCTTACTGCGGTAAGTCTCGTATGGCGAGAAATCTATGACGATCATCCAGGAAGTGGATGAACGCAATCATAGAAGTTGCGTGGTACGCGGTGGATCAGCTGCAACCGAGGACGAACACATTATGGGCGCGTTTGTATACAACTAGAATTGGGTGGTGCCCCGCCCTATAAAAATATTACTCACCATGAGCACCTTCTCAGACCCACTGAGCAGATGTACCGGGTGGCCGAAGTCCCGAGGATTTTTTCTGAATTCATAGTTGACCAAAAAAAACTAAACTTGTATGCTGTTAATGACTAGTTCAATGCCCGTGCGTTGCTACAGCTATTATGTTTTTTTCTCACCATATGTGTAAACATAATATATATATATATATAATTAAGTGCATAGAAAGAGAGTCATGTAATATTCTAGAAACAACAAAATTCTATCAAAAGCTATATTTCATATCAAAAGCTATATATTTAATGTAATATTAAAATATTTTATTCAACATTTAATTCCACATCAAATGCATCTTGAAGACAGCTTCAAATTATAGATTTTACACGCTTGTGTAACTGTGTTAGGCCTAGGAGTTGGTCTATTCTGCTTCTTCTCGGTCATGCTGCTCACACCAGTTGGCTACCTATGATTGTCTCCACACTTTTCTTAGGATATATCAAAACAAAAGTTGTCTACCTATGACGTCCTACTAAAAACCTGTGAAATAGTTCAATTATTGAAATGTAATATGATAAATGATCCTAACAGTTCAGGTCCATTCTCTAGGGGCATTTCTCCTATCCATGTACCTTTATGATATTGCCATCTTCTCTGTCTGAATTTTTCTCTTTTGCTGGATTTTCCCGGGCTGATGGGTCATGATTTGATATAATGGCAAAAAAATTACATCCTATTTTGAATGAAACAGGAAAATAGAAAATGTTAGCAAACAATGATGGTACGATTACTGTCAGGTGGAGAGAATGCAATCAATGTCAGGTAGAGAGAATGTAAGTAAGTGAGAGATGGCACAAATAATTTCAGCTAAGGATGAGTACACACGGAACCTAATAAAAAAGTCTATGTCACAATGGAAAATAAGGAAAATATATCAATAATAAAAGGGATACCTAAATTGATATATAAGAAAAACATGATTAATCCTGCTACACATGCTGCAATAATTGTAATCATACAACAAAAATATTACTCCCTCTGATCCGTGAAAAGTGTCAGAAACTTAGTACAAAAGTTGTACTAATTTTGTACTATATCTCCGACACTTATATGGATCGGAGGCAGTATAATTATCTACATTCCACATGGGTTGTCTCCTTCATGGAGCCTACCATTTCTACATTCCACATGGGTTGTCTCCTTCATGGAGCCTACCATTGATAGCACAGTATCAAATGTAGTGCCATGACCTTTGATTACCTCGACTTCCAACATAGTCAATGAAGTACAACAAGATAATATCATAAGAGGCAATATTCTACAACGAAAGTAAAATTGTGTGCAATATCTCAACGTCATAAACAAATGTTTTTTTCCATAATCTCTTGTGATTCTTACACAAGCATGTTCTGATGCCCCAGATAAAAGTTGTGCATTCTTTCTATATGATCACTAATTGGAGCCCTATTTATAAAGAGGAGAACCTGTAATTCAGCATGACATTCTGATGACCGCAGGCCTAAGCAAAGTCAATATTAACAAGTGTATTTGTGTCCAAATAGCATTTGACACTCATATTTCTGAAGCATGAGAGGTGCAGAGAGTTGCATCGCAATAGCTTTCAGCTCGATGACATCTATATCCACGAAGCATTGAAACTATCATACTCACCAGGGCAATATACGGATATATAAAGAACACTTCATTTAGAATCCATGCCCAAGTATATCAACAATAAAAACTCTATCGTAAATGAGGAAAACTGTTTAACACAAACTAATATGTTTATCTTTCCTTTTATCAATATAACCTTACAATAATTGATAATTGTAGGGATAAATAACAAACTGAAAAAATCCTACGGTGATCTGTTAGAAGTAAAGTTATGTCTTTGATGTATAGGAAGTGAACAACAAATTTAAGTTCTAGGATAATTTCTCATGTTCCCCACACCTTAATATATTAATTGCTGCAATGAATATGGTAGTTCTAGAGATTGAATCCCAGTTCACATAAGACCAAATAATAGTATATGAACATTCAATCTATTCTTCCTGCAAGACATATGCAAGGGACACATATACTCAACTCCTGCAGAAATGGAGATTGTATCTTAATAAAGTATAAGAACCATCGTTTGTGTTGCAAATAAGTGATAGAATGTATCTTCGTTACTCATGTGATCATTTCTAGCATAAGACAATGATATCATCTTGCAGTCATAAATCCAAGCATATTGAGCGCATTTCTACAAAGATTAAATAAGAAATTAGAGTGATCACAATTTTATTAGTAAAATTTATGCATAAGATAGAAAAATATTAATTTTTTTGGAAAAAGATGAGCATATTGTACAGAAATTACATACAGAGCAGTAAATATATATTGTTGCTCCTCTCACGTATTACATTAAAAAGTCTAGCGCAAACAGAGTTTCAGAAGTTGAAATATTTTATGTCCACTATGAACTATCAGAGTGTCCACCATGAGCACGAGACCTTTCAGAGGGACTCCTCGAAGAGTAAATTTGTGGAATGCAAAGTAAAAAATAATGCACTTGCTTTATGGAGCCTATTCACCAGTAAAGGAAAAAAGAATGATATTGCATCAGTAATGTACCAAAAACATCAGTAATGAACTGCAGTCTATGGCATCGCATTTTCTTACTTCTGTAGGTGAAGTATAAGCATAAAAAGAAAATCTCCATGAGCTGAATTTCCTCCACTACTTGTTTTGGGAGGGACCCGGTGCTTCTTCTGTTAATTTGGAGAGGAGGGCTCTGCGCAACCAGAATTTTTAGATTCTATAACATCAATGTCAGATTATATATGTACACATGCTTCATCAAATACTGAAGATCTCATTTTCTCTTCGACAAAAATTTCATGAGCAAGAAACCTACAAACTGAATAGATATATTCTTTGAACAAGGACGCAATTTTGAGGCAAGAGATTGATGTGTGAACCACCTAAATGTTTCCTATGCCTTGATCTGAAGGGACGATGCAGCCATGCCCGTTTGGCTCCGTCAGCATCCACGAAACTGGCGGCAGATAGTCGAGGCTCATTTGGATCGAACGAAAACATCATAATCCAGTAAAAAAATGACCAACCGGTTTTTAGTATCTAGGATCAGATAAGTACAAAGATGTACATAGAGAAATGCAGAAAAGTCAGATCTTGGGCAAAAGAAATCAAAGATTTACCGGCAGGATGACTCGCGTCCTATTGTAGCCCCACGATGTCTCCCTCCATCCGATACGGTGAGCCACAGTCTTCTCAACCCTCCAGCAGACGCAGAGATGCCATCCGTCCCATGGAACCGGTAAACACTGGCCTAAGTCCTCAATGTGCGAGCAAGGTAGTGCACCTATGGAGCCGCCAATCTCCCTACTCGTTTCCCTGCTCTTTCTCTCTCTGCTCTTGTGCTTCACCTGATGGAGGGACCGGCGGAGTGCCCATCTCCTCGTCATGCAGGTATGTTAGATGGATTCCTCCGACGGCGCTTAGCATGCACCACAGGTGAAACTCGGTGGCGGCCACCAAGGGTGGAGAGCGTGTAGGAGGCGGTGCTTGATTGTGGGTTTAGAGTAAATGTCGTTCATACGACTTGCTTTATTAGCCTTATTAGAGAAAGGAAATGCTATTATGCCTAGTTGAATGAGAATCCCTCTAGTGATCTATCATACCTATGGCTTGCCTTATTAGCATTATTAGAGAAAGGAAATGCTATTATGCCTAGTTGAATGAGAATCCCTCTACTGATCCGTTTGAGTGGTTTATCGTACGCAGAGACCTTAGATTAGATCGAACGGTCAGAATGATCTGAATCTCCTTCACCAAACATGTTGTACGACCTACGACCAACTTCAATATAATAGTATAGACTTACTTTTATCATAAAATAGTTTTAACATGTATAATTCCAACGAGTTTCCATAGTTAATGATTTTTTGATGCTGCTAATAGTAATTATAGTATTCTTTGTTATACATTTTTATGTATATCACTTAAAATTTGCATAAATTTAAATTGTAAGTTGTAAAAATATAAAATTCGAGTAATAATTATTTTAGTTTCATAAGTTGTATATTTTGTATGTGTATATGTGTCATGTGTGTATTTGTATGTATGTTTGTGTCTATTTTAATATCCTTATATATCTTTTTGATGCCGGAGAATATCCTTCAATATCATGGTAGAGATTTTTAGTACGTATCTAACAAGTGCATAGTAAGAACACATAAACGAAAAAAATATCAAAATATAATAGTTACACAAACTTTTAGAAAAATATTAATATTTAGATTTGTCGTCCTGAACCAAATATGTAATGATCATCACCAAACATAGTTCATGGAACATACAAGATGGCTATGATTTTTGTTGCTTTGGTCATCATGACCTTTCATAATAAAATAATACTCACGACAGAAAATAAACCAAAAAAATAATGGCCAAATATATTTAGGTAGGAACCGGTCTTTCTAGATCTTATCTATATTGAAGATGAAGAAAACATCATGTGCTAAAAATGTATTCAGGCTGTCGAAAACATTTGAGCCAACATGCATGGGTAAACATTTCAGATGGACTTGTCAATTACCGATATCTAGGGAACTCTTCAAGCCAACATGGTGTGTATGTAAAGGAAAATCTGATACCGGACACATTGGTCGAGGACCTTCCATGATTATATTTTATTGGGTACATCTTGCCTAAGCTTTCAACCCTTGATGTAGTCAAGTAAAATGCCAGTCCTTTCTTCGTTGATTCATTCAGAACGACAACCTCTCTGTATGCGTGAAAACCGAGTATCTTCATTTTAGGCACATAAAAGAAAGGCTCTCTGCTAGCAAGATTCTGTTTCTTAGTTGCCTTTTTGCTCTCTACCGAGGAATATCCTTCAATTTCCAGATCGTCACTATCAGAGTTCCGTTCAAGCTTCTCCTCTACTATACCGTTCTTCTTGTATTTTGGAAGGTGGGAACGGTGTAACTTGTAGTTAACATCCTTTAGCATCCAACGCCCATGGACTTGTCGATGAGGAGCGATCATCGGCTCAAGATTTTTATCTTGCTTCAGCATCTAGTCTATTTGACCAAACGATTCATCAAGGATCCAAACCCGAAGGCGATAGTTATCAAGTGTTGCAAAGTTTGGTGTAGGCCGACACCCACTGGTGGTGTAATTACATGGTACTTGTTGCTTGAGAGGGATACTCTGCAAAGTCAAAGCACTGTTTAGAAAAATCAACAGAAAACAAAATTAGGAAGCAAGATTTTCACTAACGGAAGATAAATTGCAAGTTGAATTATGTGCATGTTTGGTGGTATTGGAGCTTGCTATATATTCTACCCAGGGAGCCAATGGCGAAGGAAAACGCTTGAGATTGGCCGACCGATCTGGCGCATCGATCGGTTGTCCCGATGCAGCATGTGTGTCCACCTTTTCCCGTGCAGTCACTGGCGCCGGATCCAGATTGCGGTCTGTTTTGGTTCCTTTTTAACTCTGCTACAGTTCCATCCGACCCTGCCGGCTTTCGTCGTTTTGCATGCACTCACGCATGCTCACAAGGATTGGACGACCGCTATTGTAGTTTCTTTTGCTACTTCTGTTTGTTGTTGTTGTGCCTGCGTAGTACTAGTACTATTATAGGGTCTACAAAAAATGTATATGGGCTACAAAATTGTATGGGGCTACAAAATTGTATGACCTGAGAGGCTAGCACTAAGTAGCTAAAGAAATAATTGTACGGCACTTAGCCAGCTACTAATATTCTATTGTGATGCTAAAAATGTCAATGATTTTTAAATTTCTTAATGTTTTTTTTCTTGATGCGTCGGTGTCTGATCTTTGTTTCACTGCAAACACATGAGGGAGATGCACCCTTAACTCTTGGTGTATGGTAAAAAAAATGTTGTGATCTGATTTCAATGAGGCTCCAACAAGTCGAATTCGTTGCGGTGAGCCAGATCCGACGAGGTAAGTTTGCATGTAAACAAACCTTCTCCTGCCTCGACAGGCTCCAGCGAGCCAAATTCATGGCTGATGATGCCGAATCAGAGAGATCCAGTCCGCCATGGACCATGGTACAACCAAGTTTTTTGGTGAACTTTTTTATTGTGCATACACTCATTATAATTGTAGAAACATTTATCAGTTTTCTTGTGAAAGGATTTGCTATTTTCTGTGCGTTTGCTATAGGTTGATAATTTATATCGAAATTATTGATGTTGCACACGCTTGTAATTTATGTATAAAATACCTATGAGTTTTGTTGTGAAGACACACACGAGATGTTGTAAGGTTTTCAAAGCGTTATCTATTGTTTTTCTCTCGAATTTATCAATGTTTCCTACGCTCATTTATTTTGTAACTCCTATGAATTTTGTTGTGAAGACACACACGAGATGTTGTAAGGTTTCCAGGGAGTTTTCTACAAGTTTTTTTTTCTCTCGAAATTTATTATGTTGGAGACGATCATTATTTTTGTAACGAACTCCTACGATTTTTGTTGTGAAGGCACACGCTAGATGTTGTAAGGTTTCCAGGGCGTTTGCTACAAGTTCATTTTTCTCTCAAAATTTCCGATGTTGCATACGTGCTTTTAAATTGTAACAAACCCGTATAACTCGACTATCTAGGAGCCCCGCAACGATTTAAGGGTCTACACGTATCGACTATTCTCGAGCTATCGTTCCTACAAGGTTACCTCGATCAGTCGCTCCGATCCTTTAAAAAGGGCTCATTTTCATTATAGGGCTGCTATTCCGCACATAAACTTAGGATGCACCAGATTTGTTGGGCCCTTAGTTTTGATTCTCTATCATATGAACCCACGACCCATCGTTGTGAACCCATCAACTACTCAGTTCTGTCATATGTCCGCCGCCGAACTAATGGTGAGGCAGCTAGGCCGTCTCCCTTCTTTTACTATTGCTCAAAGTATATGGTTTAGGGTTCTATCTTTCTTCCCCTGCTTTCCCGGCCAGCATCTATTCATATTGCCGAGGTGTGTGTCTATCTTTAAGATATCCCATTTTCTTTACTTGTGTCTATGGTATGCATAATATTTAATCTATTCAAATATAATCAGAATTGTTGGAGGCAATTTTTTTGGATAGGCTAATGCTGGCGATGACGTCGTCGCCTCTCCTCCTCCCGCAAAGCAGACGCGGGTAAGTGCCATGATAGAGTTGCACCTTTCCGTCCTTCTGATTGTTCCTTGGACTATTTGTTCAGTCTGTATTGATGGAATTTTCAGTTCGGTTACACATCCCGAGTGAAAACATCCTTATGTGAAAGGTCAATGTGTACTGAAATTATGTATACCCATAGCTACCTGGTTTTGGAATCCATGTTGGCTTCATAGAAATACTATGATATTATTATCTTTGTACCAGCTTAAAATTGTCCAAGTTAGTTTATGATCTGATTCCGTTCATGCAAGGTTTCATGATTTTTGTGTTAACCAAGTGCTGAGGATTTGGTGATCTGTGGAGTTGAGGATATAGGATACATCTTCCAATGGTAGTTTTTTCGTTACCATGCTAATGATAGATCTGTGCCTTCTGATAGAAATAAATTAATGTCGATCCTCGATTGGCTATTGTGCAGATTGCCCTGTTTAGAGTTACACTTCTGGCTAAACCAAGGTTTGTTTACATTCCTCTATTTTTCTTTAGTCTTTGCATATAGCTCCCGAAAGCATAAATACATACTAATTATTCTTAATAGTATCTTTCTAAAGAGTCTTTTATATGCACTAAATAGTGATATTTTTTTATTTAGGTGTGTTCATGTTGCTGATCCCACTGTTCCAAAACGTTTAACGGGGTATGTGGAGTGAAGGCTGAGTGATGATGTTCTTTTCAATCTTGTTTCCGCTTTCATGATTTAGGATCTAATTTGGCAAGGAAAGCTGGAATGAAGTGCAAGGTAGATAAGTATTGAGGACGACTGATGGAGCTGAAGCCCTTTGCCCTTAGTTCAGTAACAAGCGTAATGTAAATGCCGGCATTTATTGAAAGACAGTAGGGAACCCGGCTGCTTCATTTTCTCAATACTACTGGTGTGATCATTTCTTTTAATTTTCTTCAAGAAATTTTGTGTGCTACTACATAGAAAATACTCCCTCGGTTTATTACTTTGATCCACGTGGGTTTAGTCAAGTCAAACTTTGCAAAATTTAACTAAAAAACATAAGATCAGATCAAATACATATTATATGAAAATAAACTTTATGATAATTCTACTAAAAATAGATTTTATATTATAAATGTTAATATTTTTTGTAAATTGTTAGTCAAAGTTTACAAAATTCGACTTTGACCAAAACCAGAACGCGAAGTTATTGTGAATGGGGGGAGTATTGAGTCTGGCACGGGGATGAAGAGGTAGAGGAAACAAATGGTAGCCATGATAACTCTTGATGGTAGCGATCATGGTGTGCTTGCTGGTTTTAGTTGGGACAACACTTCACGTTATGGGGTTATGCTATGTCAGATAAGAATGTTTTGTCCTTCTGTGAGTATCTGTAATTTTTAGCTGAACGAATTGTCCATGATTCCACATCTGGACCTGATATTAATTACTTTCAACTTCTCCAGATTATTATAAATTGGTAATGGTATTTATTCATCTATCCATTCCACAAATAGCCCACCAGTAACTTTCAACTTTTTTTGGAAGGTTTTGTTGAATAATCTAAATAAAGAAAAGTTATGTTTGAAGTAGAGCCTGGAGGTATAACCTCTATTTCAAAAAAATAGCCCACCACTTTTGAGATCATCTCACTAGTATGGTCACCCACAAGAAATATAATACATAGCAAGACGTTTGGATCTGGATTTTGTTTTACCTAGTGTGCCATGAGGAAAGTTATCATTTAGGACACGAAACAGCACTTAACTACATATACCGTTGATCTACTTAGGACCCAATTAAGTTAGATCCAAAAGTCTATGGCCTTAATTTAGCATGACCGTACATCCCTGTTATGGTTGAGTTTGTGGTTTGTCAGTCTTACCACACGGTTGAAATGCATTGTTAGTAATTAGACAATTAGGCATATGACTGTTTTGTTTGTATAAAAGCTTAAAGCCCTGAACAACTATTTTAAAAGTATGTGTCGTCTATGTCTTCCTATAATACATTCTATCAAGATTGTTTTAAAATTTCTATCAAGATGGACAGGCGCGGCAAACCTCGCCTTCATCTCTAGTGAACATGCATAACACAATACCACTCACGGCAGAAAATTTACCAAACAAACATAATGACCAAGTATATGTATGTAAGAACCAATAATTGTAGATATTTGTTTAAATTGAAGATGTCTAAAACTTCATCTCTGCTAGAAATTTATTCAGTTTCTAAAATACATTCCATCCAACACGTGTCGTCATTTCCGATGGGCTTCTCAACTACCGGTTTCTAGGGTACTCTTCAAGCCAACAAGGTGTGTAGGTAAAGGAATATTTGATACTAGACCGGTCGCTAGGGGAATTCTTGAAATGATTATAGTTTGTTGGGTACATATTTCCCAAGCTTTCAATCTTTGATGTTTTCAAGTGAAAGGCCAGTCCTTTCTCCATTGATTCACTTAGGAAGACAACCTCTCTGTATGGGTGAAATCCGAGTATCTTAATTTTGGGCACATAAAATAATGGCTCTACATGCAAGTCAGACTCACCCATGTCTCTGCTGGTAAGCTTCTGCTTATTTATTGCTTTCTTGTTCTCTCCTGAAAGATGTCCTTCAATTTCAACATCATCAAGATCATCAGTATCAGAGTTCCATTCAGGCTTCTCTTCGACTATATCGTTCTTCTTGTGTTTTGGAAGGTGGGAACAATATAAGTTGTAGTTGATATCCTTTAGCATCCAACGTCCGTTACGTCCATGAACTTGTGGGTGAGGAGAGAGCATATGCTCAAGATCTTTATCATGCTTCAACATCCACTCCATTTGACCAAATGATTCGTCAAGGATCCAAACACGAAGGTGATAGTTATCAAGAGCCGCAAAGTATACCCCATTTTCTGATCTGTCTAGATAACGAGGTGAATGTGTGCTCAAACGCACACCCACTGGTGGTCTAATTATACGGTACTTGTTGTTTGAGAGAGATATTCTGCAAAATCAAGTGACAAAATTGTCACAAAAATAAATAAAATCACTAAAGGAAGATTAATGACAAAATATGATAAGGCAGTCGTGTTACCTCACAAGAAAATTAGCTGCACGTTGCACGTAAAGTGCTCCCCTCCAATAGACAGCAAACTGTGGCAAACTCGACACCATGATATTGGTGGCGGTCCCTACAACATCCCCTTCTTCAACAAAGGACCTCAACTCCCATTGACTTGACCTTGATGAGAAGACACGCAAGATCCATGGAGACGCTGGTTTCTCCATTAATGGATCAAAGTAGTCCTTAAAATTCCTGGTGTATAGTTGAGGGATTATGAACACCTCATAATGTTGTGACAGCATAGGATCAAAGGCTAGATACATCATGAAAGTTGTATGTCTGTAACCATCTATCTGCACCACAGGCTTCAAATGCGGCGGTTGTGGAGGCAAAGGATCCCAACGTTGTGTAGCAGGGTTGACCACGTATTTGTTGAGCAAAAGGAGCCCATTGCAGTGATGAAGGATATCATAGTTCTGCCAATCTAGATAGTAATCCTGGTCAAAGACCTTGCTGGAGGTGTTGGTGTTGGTGTTGGGCAGGAAGTCGAGCTTGCCGCTGATCGCAAGGGTTCCCATGGAGGAGGAAGGGCGGGAAAAGAACTCCGGGAACTTATGGTCCATGAAGTGGAGAAAGATACCGTGGAACGAGAGTGGGAGCAGATCCGCACGCAGGTATCGGTGGGCGTCGATGGCGGCACGCCAGTTACTGCGGACGCAGCGGGACGTGGCAAGCCAGCGCGGTGCAAGGCGGCGGAAGACGTCGGCTAGCACGTCGTCAGGTAAGATGCCGGCGAGATCCCGCTCTTCAGCGAGCACCATGTCATTGTCACCAACAACAGTCTCTCCATGGTCCGCGCGAGAAGGGTCCTTGGAACAACCCGTGGAATTGGAAAGCTCCTCCGCCAGAGTTTTGCAGATGAACCGCTTGAGGACATTAGCCATGGCCATCACCAGCTCGAGGACCGAATTTTGCACCCTAATTAGGCAGTTTTTTTTAACAAAGGGCCAGGAAGTTTTTGGTTTCTTGGGATTGGGGGTATCAGCGCCCTTTTGAGATGGAAGGAATCTGTGTCCGTCCCGTCTCGGGCTCCAATTCGGTCACGTTACCAGAGCTGCCTTCACCTCGGCAGATCGTCAGCGAGGGATTAGTTTTCCTCCTCGGCCTCTCCTTCCCTTTACGAAATATTTTGAATCATTAGTTTCATGTTTACATAAGAGATAATCTGTCCACCCTCCTACTTAGAACAAGTAAGTTAGATGCATCTATAAGTTCCCATCAAAATTCAAATGCACGCATGAACAAATCCTTACAATTTGTTGAGATACTTATCAAGGGACGCAATGAATTCCAAACCAATACTCACAGTGTGTGAGTTGCATTTGTTTGATCTTGGGAATCATCATATCCATTCTTGCAGCCAAGAAGTCACCACAAGGACTGGTAGGAGAGAAAAAGATGGTAGCTCCCCGTCGCCCCCCCCCCCCCCCCCCGGCGAGAGCCGCCAGGCAAAGCCCGCGCGGTGCCCGCGGCGGCGGATCTTCTCTTCCCCGCGCACGAGCCGGCCCGACGGGGCAGTTCCCGACCTGGTGGTGGCGAAGTCCGGCGGTGCTGCTTCGGCCGCTGCACTTCGGGTAGTGCTCGGGCTGGCCTTCTAGTCGCGGTGGCGACGCATCGACGCGCGTCTCTGGATGCTCCCTCCCGCTCGTCGGGCAGGCTTGCTGGGGCAGGTCGCGCCCACACGGTGGCGCGGCACGGCTCTCTGACCGCCGGGCTGCTTCTGGTGGTGTGGTGCGTCGGCCGGTCGCCGGTGGCTGCTGCTGGCGGCTAAGGCTTGGCCGGATCTAGGCTTGTGGGCTCAGATCTGGGGGCCAGTTGACCATCCCGCTGGGCGGGTGATGCGGGCCTCGGACGTGGCGGTGGTGTGGCCAATGGTGTTGGGCTCGGGGGTTTGGTGGCCAGATTTGGGCTTGAGGCCCGACCGGGATCTGCGAGGTACATGGGTGGTATGTGGGTGTGTTTTGCGCCCGTGTTTGGACACCCTCCAACATGTCTCCATTGTTCCTTCGCATTGGTGCTTGGTCTGTTAGGTATAGATTCGGCGGCTTCTTCGTCTGTTCGTGTCGGTGGACCTCGGTCTTTCGCTGGGGCGCTTCTGATGATGGCTGGCTTTTCAGGGTAGGGTCCCTAGGCCAGCGCATGCTCGCCGAGCCGGCAGCACGTCATGCGCTATAGCTGCTTTCGCGGCTGTGGTCTTTCGCTCCGACCTTCACGGTCGCACTGGTGCAGATTGTATTTGCGTTCATCCTGCGGTCGACTCTAGTTGGGGCTAGTGTGGCTTGGGTTGGAGGTGCGGTAGCAAGCTTTGTTCTGTCTGCTCTGCGTCCTCACGACAGTGACCATTGACCCGGTGGGATCTTAGCGAATGCTACGCATGGCCCCGCCATTGCCGGTGATGGCGCCACCTTTCAGGTGTCGTTCCCTTGTTGAAGGCACCCCGATGATGATCCCCCCGGTTCGAACTGATGGACCGCCTCAATCGGCTCCTCTTGGTGGCCCCGCTTCGGGCAAGTTTCTCTTGTAGTGCCTTGTGGATCACCCTTTGATCTCTCGCTGGTGTCCATTCCCTCTCACCTCGTCAGCCTGGCTACTTATACATGGTCTTGCTTCGGTAGCTGACGGACCGCCTAGTGCCTTGGAGGGATTTGCTAGGTTGGCGTCTGGCCGTAGTTTCGGTTCGTGTGCCTATCCCAATGCCATTGAAAGATGTTGTGTTTCTGGGCTGGACCTAGCCCGAGCTCAGGGGTGGTGGTTCGGGGTCTGGGTGAAAGCTTTGCAGGACCTCCGTCTCTGCCGGCGACGATGACGCCCTCGCGCGCCATGTACCTTCTTGGAGGCATCGCCACAAGACCCCTCCTCCTTTGGATCCTCAAGCGCTGCTAGGTTGTTGGCCCATCGTCGAGTCCCCCTTGGGGTACTGCTTGGGTGCGTAGGAGGTATGTTAGCGTTGACTAGGACGTACTCTCTCCGGTGCAACAGAAGATAAGTCTCCCTCAACCCGGCGCTTAGCAGCGTTTCTTGAGTTGTCTTTTGTTGTTGGTTTTCGGTTTGCGCGTGTGTGTTGTAACTCATGGTGTACCTCCTAACCGGTTGATGGCTTTGTTAATTCAAAGTTGTGCTTATTTTGAGCCTTCCGTCTAAAAGAAGTCACCACAAGCACAACTAAAAAAAACCCTCCTACATGTACATATAATGGATTTGCTAAAATTGCTGCCACAAGATCTCAGTAGATTGTTCTTGTGGTGACTTCTTGTCTGCAAGACTGGATATGACGATTCCGAAGATCAAAGAAATTTCCCAAATTGAAATCTATCCTACATTAAGATATAATGGATTTGCTAAAATTGCTGCCACAAGATCTCAGTAGCTTCTTACCTCGGCACCAATTAGTGAAAATAATTTGCAATGCTTAAAATAGCAGTTAACATGAATAAAATGAACAAGATGATAGTGGTGTCCTCCATTACAGCGGTGCCATTCACTCACAAAGCAGCTAACAGCAAATAAGGGAAGGAAGGTCTCGTATGATTCCTCGCCATCCTTGAAGAGCACTAAGCTCCCACGGTTTGGGCGCGTTCCTTGTTGCATCGCACGTCGTTTTCACGGGCCCCACTTCGCGCTTGTGTGTCATCGTGTTTCGGCATCAGCCGAATGTGCGCGACGTGTAAGAGCAAGTCTAATAGGGTCTGTAAACCACCTAAAACTGTATAATAACCGCTGGAATACGGGTTTTGGCGCTTCCGCGCCGTTTATCAGGTCTGTAAATCGTTCAGTCCGTATTAAAACTTTTCCAGTTTTGCCCCGGGTCCGCTCGGGAACCTGTAGGTGTGCGGGTTGGCGGCCGAAACTGAACGAGACCCTCACTCCTCGCGTGAAGGAGATTTCTGCCCGCCCAACTACCGCCCCTCGCGCCGCCGCCGCCCCGATCTCCACGCCCCCGCCCTCTTCGGCTACTACGCGACCAAATTTCGCCGCCATGGACCACTCACAGGTCCCGCCGACCGCGGAAGGCGTACCGGAGGCGCGGATGGTGGTGGACGTCCCCGCCACCGTCGCGGGAGGGCAGCCGACTCCCGGCGAGGTAGCGGCCATGGTGTCCTCCACCATGTCGGGGAAGAGGAAGCGGGCGATCTATCAGCCCCAGGTGGAGGTCGGAGCTGCGCCGGCCGTTACTGCGGCAGCGGTGACCCCTGCGCCGCCGAAGACGGGTTTCTCGAAGACCAAATACGCGGGGCCGAGGGGAAACCCGTTGTCCAAGGCGAAGGCTGCGAACAGTGTCGGTCTCCCCCTGCTGCCCAAGGCCCACTACTAGAAACAAGCTTATGAGTGGCGCACTGTTTATGGCTATCAGTGGCGCACCGGGGTGCGCCACTACTATCACGCCACTTCTAAGTATTAGTTGTGGCGCACCACTCAGTGCTCCACTAGTATTTCACTATAACAATGGGGCACTATATTAATCATCAACATGCGCCACTCCTAAGGTTTTGTTGCATAAAAAAAAAAGCTGGCCTCCAGGACCATGTACCGCGGGTTGATTTCAAATGTTACAGGGGTCTTGGAGCAAAAGCGTCAAATTCAGATCTTGATCCACATCAGAAATTTTATAGGGGCCTAATTACAAGATGTCATCTAGATCTCGATCAGCCTCTGGCGGCGGTTGGCCGGTTGGTGGCGGCGGCAGCGGCTGGCCGGCACCGTCGTGAGCTCGACCATCTCGAGCGCCTCCAAGCAACGCCCCGTGGGATCGCGCCCGCCAACGACGGTGCTAGACAGGGGACGGCGGCGCTGATAGGCACCTGGGGAGTCGGCGCTCGCGATGTTCCTTGACCTCGCCGCCGGCACCGCGGGGCTCGTCGCCGCTCGACGTGCTGCTGCTGCCTCCGTTACTTCGGGGGAGAGGACCAGGCCCGGCGATTCGACTCCGCCGTCGCAGCCGTCGGGGCCACGCGCCTTCGCTGCTTTCCTCCAAGCAGGCCCTCCAGGCCGCACGGTCCGGCACGTCGACGGGGGCTGCGAGATGGGGGAGAACGACCTGGGTGTGGGGGAGAGGACCTGGGTCTGGGGAAGACGTAGGGACCTGGGGCTGGGTGAGCAATCCTGGACGCCGGCGGAAGTGGTGGTCTAGCTCGGGGACAGCGCGAGCTCGGCGGTGTGGATGGTGGTGTAGCAGTGGCGGTGAGACACGGGACATCGCGAGCAGGTCTAGGGTTAGAAGAGGAACACGGTGCGGTTTGGAGTTGGAGAGTGAGCGGTGGGTGGGTGGAGAGAGAATGTGGATCCGGGGAAAGTGCGGTCGGTAGCATAGTGGCGCAGTACACACAATGTGCTATTGCAATTTCATCAGACTGGCGCACCACATATAGGTACGCCATTGCTAGTAATGGCGCACCTATATGTGGTGCGCCACTGGTAACTCTAGACCTGTTTATAACCCAGTCTCACAATTAGTAGTGGCGCAGCACTATACTAGTACGCCATTGGTAATAGGCCAGCAGTGGAGCACATATTTTTAGTCCGCCACTGCTATATAGTAGTGGCGCACCTATTTAGTGGTGCGCCACTGTTAGCAATCTTACGGCTAGGCCTTTTCCTAGTGGTGGCCGCCGTCCCTCCTTCGTTCATTCCGCCGCCTCCGCCTCAGGCCGTCAACGACGTCCACAACGTGTTGGGTGATTCGTCTACAACGGAATTCTTAAGCGCCCTCGACGACTACTCCGCGGACGTGGCTGATGCCATTCCTCCTTTCGATGAGGAGATTGGCGATGAAGAATACGACAAGGAGATTGGCGATGAAGAGATCGACGATGATGTGGTCGAGATTGAGCCGGGTGTGGCCCAATAGGCGAAGCCGCGCTCGTGCAACTACACCGAGATCGAGGACGTGGGGCAAAGTGGAAGGAACAAAGGCAAGCCCAAGGGCAACAAGAAGGCCAAGGAGAGGATGAAGATTGAAGGCGAGGCATCTAGCTTCCGCGAGAAAATGGATCAAATGATGAAGTCAAGGGAGACATTGACATTGAAGACGTTGGAGACCAATCTTCTCATCACCGAAAAGAAGAGGTGAAGCTAGCAAAGGTGGAGGCGGTGGTGGTGTGTCTACTCCGGTGAGTGGTGGTGGTGTTGGTGGTGATGGCGATGGCGTCCTCGACCACTCTGCCGGTGCCGATGATGATGCTTGATGGCGAGGTGTAACTTTTTGGTACCGCCGTGGCAGAACTTTGCTAAGATCGCAACAATTTGATGTAAAAACTATAAACTATGCATAATAACGTATTCATGATCATGTTTGGTATGGAAATCTATCTAAAACCCTGCTTTTACGGGCCGAAATTGTGTCTGTTTCACGGGTTCAGAATACGTGACCTGATATTTGGGACGCATTTTCAGCCAGGCGCAGGGTCTAAATCCCAGCGATTTGGCAGTTATATCGTAGAATCCCGGCCAATAGACGTTTAGTTACAGGCGTCGCCGTAAGATTTTGCGTCGGTCGCTTCTTTGGAGTTTGGGCTGAAAATCTAATCAGCTGAGGAGATAAGGCCTCAAATTGGAGGCTGGTGTTGGAGCTGCGGACTCTTGCGAAGGAACGCAAGAATTATATTTCGTCTTTCCTCTGCTCTAGCGTCCATACTAGCGTCTAGCATTGGACATGCCCTAAAAGCTGTTTACACGGCCCTTCCTATGCTCGATGCAGGTCGAGTGAATAAGCCAGGAAAAGCCTCGCGGGGTCGGCTTCTAATTGCTTTGACCTGGGCTTCTGTCTTTCTCTTCCTTCTCTGTTTTTTCGTCGTGGCGGCACGATTCGCTGAGTGAGTGATTGTTAGCGAACCATTGTCCGGTCCAGGCAACGGCCCAGGAGGAAGGCCCAGGAGCACCAGGACCAAGCGTGTACCGGCCCGGCTCAGAGACTGACGGCTGGTCTACGCAATCAGAGGAGTACAAATAGCAGTCGTCGTCTTCCTGGAGAGGTGGCTTGTTGGTAGCGGCTTCGGCCGAGAGAGAGACGGAAGCTTGTAATTGAAATTCCTGTGTCGAATCCTGTGAGAATTATATGATACTGTTGTGGATCTCGATCGAGTATTCATATGGTAGCTAGGAGTTAACAATCTGGTATCAGAGCCGTTCCGATCTGGAGCAAATTTTTCCCCCACCCACCCACCACCGCACCCGCCAGTACACCAAAAATCTAGCCATGGAGGTAGAGGGCTTCACCAAGCAGCAGATCTTCGACACCATGGTCAAGCTCGTCAACGAGCAAAAGGCCGAGGCGGCGGCGGCGCTTGCGGATCACAAGCGGGAGGCGCTAGATCTCCACGGCATCACCATGGCGGCGTTGGGCGAGATCCGCGACGAGATCGGTGCGATCCAGCGCCTGGAAGGCGGCGACCCCAAGCCCACGGCAGCGTCCGCATCCGCTTCCACGCCACCTCTCACGCCGCGAGACGGCGAAGCTTGCCCGGACGGGCTCGGCGACGACAAACTACTCCGGGGGAAGGTCCATGACACCAGCGGTGTTTATGTGCCTCCTCCGGTCAGAGGTGCGCAAGGCAGTCGCCATCCTACTTTCTCTTCTGATGCTGCATACCATACTTTCCGTCGCCCCGATAGTTCCTCCTCCCATCACCGAGACACCGAGTCACACACACAACACCGTTCGCTACCCAAGGTTGATTTCCCAAAATTCGACGGCGAGTGTCCCAAATTGTGGCAGCAACGCTGCGAGGATTACTTTGCTATGTACGGGACACATCGATCGATGTGGATTACCGTTGCTACCATGAAGTTTGAAGGAGCTGCTGCGCGTTGGCTGCAGTCAGTGCAACGCAAAATAGCAACAGCTAGCTGGGAAGAGTTTTGTTCATGGTTGGTGGTTCGTTTTGGTCGAGATCAACACCAGTCCTTGTTACGCCAGTTATACCATATACATCAAATCAGCACCGTATCAGCTTATATAGAAAGTTTTTCTGAACTCATAGACCAATTGATAGCATATGAACCAAATTTAGACTCCATGCACTATGTTACTAGATTCGTCGATGGTTTAAAGCATACTGTGCGAGCTGTTGTCGCTATTCAGCGGCCCAAAGATCTCGATAGTGCCTATTCTCTTGCTCTGTTGCAGGAAGAGGTGGGTGATCAACCGAGGCAGTACCAGCAAACTCATCGACAACACGTGCTGCTACAAGCTCCACCGCCCCTATTGGCGTTACCTCCACCAAGGCGACCATTGCCATTGCCTGCTCCTCCAACAAGTTCCTCATCCAATGAGTTGTCGTCCAGTTCAGCATCTGACACTAAACAGAAGCAAGTGCAACAGCCACAGGGTAATTCTACTGACAGTAAATGGTCAGCATTGCGTAATTATAGGCGTGCTAGAGGCCTTTGCTATACCTGTGGAGAACGCTGGAGCAGGGATCATCGCTGCAGTGGCACTGTACAATTGCATGTGCTACAATAATTCATTGACCTCTTTCAACCTGACTTGTCTGATGAAGAACAGGAGTCATCTGCCACTTCCTCTGCTGAATTCCATTTGATTCAGCCGGTGACAGTAATCAAGGACCCAGGCACCCTCACATTTCAGCTGTCCGGTGTCATACAAGGGCAGACCGTGACATTATTGGTGGACTCTGGCAGTACTCATTCCTTCATCAACGACAAATTTGTAGCGCAATTGTCTGATGTTACTACACTGAAGAATGTACTGCGAGTTAAAGTAGCTGATGGAGCCCAGATGCAGAGTACACATGGGATCATGAACTGTCCGTGGAGCTGTGATGGATATGAATTCCATGCTAATTTCAAATTTCTGAAGCTTGGCACATATGATGGAATATTGGCCCTTGATTGGCTAGCTACACATAGCCCTATGAATGTGGATTGGGATGAGCGTTGGATGTCCTTTGATCACCATGGGGAACATGTTACCTTACAGAGCCAGCAACCTGGACAATTTGCTTGTACTATTGTGGAGTTGTTGTTATTGAATGACTCTCCCGAAAGCACTGTACAGTTGCCAGAGGAAGTACAGTCCATTCTACAGAAATTCCAGAAAGTTTTTGCTGAACCAGTCGGCTTACCTCCCAGGCGTTTGTGTGATCATTCTATCCCTCTTGTGCCAGGAGATCAGCCAGTCAACAAGAGAGCTTACCGATACACACCTCAACTCAAGGATGAAATCGAGAAACAGATACAGGAGATGCTAGCCAGTGGTGTCATCCGAGTCAGCACAAGTGCTTTTTCTTCTCCAATTATACTTGTGCGCAAGAAGGATAATTCATGGCGCATTGTCGTGGATTACAGGCATCTCAATGCTCTGACAATTAAGAGCAAATATCCAGTACCCATCATCGATGAGCTGTTGGACGAATTAGCTGGAGCATGTTGGTTTTCTAAGTTGGATTTGAGAGCTGGATATCATCAGATTCGTTTGGCGCCAGGAGAGGAGTTTAAAACAGCATTTGCCACTCATCATGGACAATTTGAATTCACTGTAATGGCCTTTGGTTTGACAGGGGCGCCTGCTACTTTCCTTAGTGCTATGAATGACACATTGAAGGATTACTTGCGCAAATTTGTGTTGGTCTTTTTCGATGATATCCTGATCTATAGTTCAAGCTATAACGAGCACTTGAAGCATATTTCCTTGGTGCTGCAGCGACTACAAGAACATAGTTGGCAAGTGAAGATGTCTAAGTGTGAGTTTGCACAGCCTAGTATTGCTTATCTTGGACATGTTATTTCTGCGGCAGGTGTCTCTACAGATCAATCCAAGATAGCAACAGTGAGAGATTGGCCTTCCCCAACCTCTGTCAAGGAACTCCGCAGCTTCCTTGGTCTGTCAGGATATTATAGGAAATTTGTGAAGAACTATGGAATTATTGCCAAACCTCTGACCAACTTGTTGCGCAAAGGAGTTTTGTATGTTTGGACCAATGAGACAGACCAATCCTTTCAAGCACTTAAGCATGCTCTCATCAATGCTCCAGTGTTGAGCTTACCTGACTTTACTAAGCAATTCGTGGTAGAAACAGATGCCTCTGACAGTGGTATTGGTGCTGTACTCTTGCAAGCAGGCCATCCCATTGCCTTTGTGAGCAGAGCATTGGGTCCACGAACAAAAGGACTCTCCACATATGAAAAGGAATACTTGGCTATTCTGCTGGCAATTGATCAATGGCGCCCATATCTTCAGTGTGGGGAATTCAAAATAGTCACTGATCAGAGAAGCCTCGCTCACCTCAATGATCAACACTTGCATACAGCTTGGCAGCATAAAGCATTGACCAAAATGCTGGGTCTGCAGTACACTATTGTCTACAGGAAAGGGAGTGATAATACTGCGGCAGATGCCCTATCTCGCCGACCACATCAACACGCTCAACTTACAGCTATTTCATCTGTTCGACCAGTTTGGATTGATGAGCTGGTTGAGGGCTACCAGAAGGATGCCATGGCAAAGGCGCTACTGGAACGATTGGCCCTAAAACCTGAAGGTGTAGATGGTTACGTCCTCAAGGAGGGAGTCATTCGCAAGAAGGGGCGCATCTGGCTAGGTTTCAATCCAACCTTGCAAGCAAGTGTCACATTGGCATTGCATGCAAGCGCGTCAGGAGGTCATTCAGGTTTTCCTGTTACGTACAGGCGTGTTAAGCAGTTGTTTACATGGCCATTGATGAAGCAATTTATTAAGCGATCAGTTCAAGAATGCTTAATCTGCCAGCGCGCCAAACCAGAGCGAGTTCGTTATCCTGGCTTGCTTCAACCGCTCCCTGTACCAAATCATGCCTGGGAAGTGATATCCATGGACTTTGTCAGTGGTTTCCCTAAATCTGGACGTTATGATGGTGTGATGGTCGTGGTAGACAAGTTCTCGAGGTTTGCTCACTTCATTCCAATTGCACATCCTTACTCTGCAGCTAGTGTTGCTCGTCTATTCCTCGACAACATCTACAAACTGCACAGTATGCCCGTGTCCATTATCTCGGATCGCGACCCTATTTTCACTAGTCAATTCTGGAAGGAATTATTTCGTTTGAATGGCACTCAACTGCGCCTCAGTTCGTCTTACCACCCCCAGACTGACGGAGCAACTGAACGGGTTAATCAATCTCTGGAGGCTTTCTTGCGTTGCTTTGCACAGGTATGTCCTAAGAAATGGGTTGAATGGCTATCATTGGCAGAGTATTGGTATAACACTAACTGGCATTCGGCGTTGAATAAAACACCGTTTGAGGTTTTGTATAACCACCCACCGCGACACTTTGGGATTGTGCCTGATGATGCTTGTCAAGTAACAGAGTTACAGCAGTGGCTCGACGAACGATCTGCTGTTACTGAAGTGCTGCGACAACAACTTTTGCGAGTACAGCAGAAGATGAAAGCATCAGCCGACAAGCAGCGCATCTTTCGAGAATTTGCAGTGGATGATATGGTATTCCTGAAACTTCAACCATACATTCAGAATTCTGTGGTGCTCCGTTCTAACCAGAAATTGGCATATAAGTATTATGGTCCCTTCTGTGTGCTAGCTCGAGTGGGCAAGGTTGCTTATCGGCTAGAACTTCCTGAACACAGCAAAATCCACCCTGTTATACATGTCTCGCAACTGAAGAAAGTGATCGGCCCTCATGTTCAGGTACATCAAAAACTCCCAGATGCTGACCCCTGTTTGCAGGTTCCCTTCAAGGTACTGCAGCGGAGAATCTGTCGCAGAGGGTCCTCGACAGTCTCACAAGTACTGGTGCAATGGTCCGGTATGTCGGAGGAACTAGCGACATGGGAGGATTCTGAAGCCCTGCGACAACATTTTCCGGCGGCACCCGCTTGGGGACAAGCGGTTTCTCAGGGGGAGGGGATTGTTAGCGAACCATTGTCCGGTCCAGGCAACGGCCCAGGAGGAAGGCCCAGGAGCACCAGGACCAAGCGTGTACCGGCCCGGCTCAGAGACTGACGGCTGGTCTACGCAATCAGAGGAGTACAAATAGCAGTCGTCGTCTTCCTGGAGAGGTGGCTTGTTGGTAGCGGCTTCGGCCGAGAGAGAGACGGAAGCTTGTAATTGAAATTCCTGTGTCGAATCCTGTGAGAATTATATGATACTGCTGTGGATCTCGATCGAGTATTCATATGGTAGCTAGGAGTTAACAGTGATCTGTTCTCCGGCGGGGCGTGCGGGTTTGGGTGGTGCGGCGGTGGTGGCTGAGCTGCGGCAGCGGTGGGTGCCACTGTCATGCACCATGAGGGCTTTCTGGCGCCGTGCTAGACGAGGAAGGGGCAGCGAGCTCAAGGCGCCAGGTTGAGGAGGTGAGGGCGGAGGGCGGCCCGACACGTAAGCTAGGTTGGGAAGGTGCCAGAGCCCCGGATCTACGCGGAGGTGTGGTTGCGCTACACCACACCGATGAGCCCTAAAAGAGTCGCTGGCGCCGCCATCTGCATCCCATGCCGTCGTCGCCAGGACCAACCTTCTCCTAGTATGCTGCTCCCCGTATCGCTACCGTGTATCTCTCCTCCGCCAATTCCCCGCTGCCACGACGCCATCCCACACCGTAGCGTGACTCCGCGACAACCCTAGCCGATCTGATCGTCGGCGCTCCTCCGCCCCTCCCGCGTGGTCGCATCATCCTCAGCCTCCTCTGCGCCTCCTCGTGCGTCTCTCCATTGTGGCCGACTGGCCTTGTTGGGTGGCTCCGCCGTGCTGGAGTCCACTGGCTCCTCCTTGATGGGGTCGGTGGCCCCGCTCGACGCCTCCTCGTCCACGAGCTGCTGGTCGTATTCCCGAGATCCTCCACCAGCTGTTGGTCGTCGATGCGGCCCACGAATTACTCCACCTGCGGTTGCTTGGCTATGACCACATCCAGCTACTTACCTTTCGGTGCATCAAGGTAAGGACTAAGAACCTCCCTTCATTGTACATACGACTTGATAGCGTTCAGAAAACTTCTATTCATGTGTCTGGGCAGAAAGAGTAGCATATGAACTCTTTATGTTGGAATCATAGACCAATTCTAACCTAATGCGACTTCCATAATTTTACTCGAGGAAACACACTCATTCTTATATTGAAGTCATCAGCAAGTTCCATTTTTTTGCGACTATGACAGAATTACACTCCTGTTGGACAATATCACTAAGAACTTGGGGAAATCTCCTAAGCCAGAATTGAGTGATTTTATCCTCCCTACCCAGCTTCGCCATGACATGCCCAGCTGCATTTTGCTCTCTGGCAATTTTCATAATCTTAGTCTCTCTCTCTCTCCGAGAGCATCCTTAATGGATTTAAATAGATGGACTAGCAAGGATCGGTTCATCTCAGTAGATAGAACCATGTTCACCGCCACAGAATACTCCATCTCAACATCATTGGGTTCTGACGACCAGTTCAGAGCAAGCTTCAGTTCCTCCTCACAAGCTGCCACTTCAGCCTCCAGAGCAGACACACAATTCGATAGATACCTGCAGGCCGCGAATATCAACAACAACAACAACAACAACCAAGCCTTTCAGTCCCAAACAAGTTGGGGTAGGCTAGAGTTGAAACCCATAAGATTTCGAAACCAAGTCATGGTTCCGGAACGTGGATAGCTAACTTCCACGCACCCCTATCCATGGCTAAATGTTTGTCGATATTCCAAACCTTCAGGTCTCTCTTAACGGACTCCTCCCATGTCAAGTTTGGTCTACCACGACCCTCTTAACATTCTCATCACGCTTTATCCGTCCGCTATGCACTGGCGCTTCCGGAGGCCTCCGTTGGATATGTCCAAACCATCTGAGACGATGTTGGACCAGCTTCTCTTCAATCGGTGCTACCCCAACTCTCTCCCGTATATCGTCATTCCGTACCCGATCCTTTCTTGTGTGGCCACATATCCATCTCAACATGCGCATCTCTGCTACACTTAACGTTGGATATGTCGTCTCTTCGTTGGCCAACACTCAGCGCCATACAACATCGCAGGTCGGATAGCTGTCCTATAAAACCTGCCTTTTAGCTTTTGTGGCACTCTCTTGTCACAGAGTACGCCCGAAGCTTGGCGCCACTTCATCCAACCAGCCTTGATTCGGTGGCCCACATCTTCATCGATATCGCCATCCTTCTGCAACATGGACCCCAAATATCGAAAAGTGTCTCTTTCCGGTACCACCTGCCCATCAAGGCTAACCTCTCCCTCCTCGTGCCTAGTAGAACTGAAACTGCACCTCATGTATTCAGTTTTAGTTCTACTAAGCCTAAAACCTTTCGATTCGAGAGTTCGCCTCCACAACTCTAACTTTCTATTAACCCCCGTTCGGCTATCATCGACTAGCACCACATCATCCGCAAAGAGCATACACCATGGGATGTCTCCTTGTATATCCCTTGTGACCCCATCCATCACCAAATCAAAAAGATAAGGGCTCAAAGCTGACCCTTGGTGTAGCCCTATTCTAATTGGAAAGTCATCAGTGTCGCCATCGCTTGTTCGAACACTTGTCACAACATTATCATACATATCCTTGATGAGGGTAATGTACTTTATTGGGACTTTGTGTTTCTCCAAGGCCCACCACATGACATTTCGAGGTATCTTATCATAGGCCTTCTCCAAATCAATGAACACCATATGAAGGTCATTCTTTTGCTCCCTGTATCTCTCCATCAGCTGTCGTACCAAGAAGATGGCTTCCATGGTAGACCTCCCAGGCATGAAACCAAATTGGTTTTTGGTCACGCTTGTCAACCTTCTTAAGCGGTGCTCAATGACTCTCTCCCATAGCTTCATAGTATGGCTCATCAGCTTGATTCCACGGTAATTAGTACAACTTTGAACATCCCCCTTGTTCTTGAAGATTGGTACTAAAATACTCCGCCTCCATTCTTCGGGCATCTTGTTTGACCGAAAAATGAGGTTGAAAAGCTTAGTTAGCCATACTATCGCTACGTCCCCAAGGCCTCTCCACGCCTCGATGGGGATACCATCAGGACCCATCGCCTTGCCGCCTTTCATTCTCCTTAACGCCTCCTTAACCTCAGACTCCTGGATACGTCGCACAAAGCACATGCTGGTATCATCAAAGGAGTCGTCTAGCTCAATGGTAGAGCTCTCAGCCTCTCCATTGTAAAGGTTGTCAAAGTACTCCCGCCATCTACGCTTGATTGCCTCATCCTTCACAAGAAGCTGATCATCTCCGTCCTTGATGCATTTGACTTCGTTGACATCCCTCGTCTTCCTCTCCCTAAACTTGGCCATCTTATAGATGTCCCTTTCGCCTTCCTTCGTGTTTAAACGTTGGTAGAGGTCCTCATACGCCCGACCCCTTGCTTCACTCACCGCCCGCTTTGCAGCCTTCTTCGCCACCTTGTACTTCTCCATGTTAGCTGCACTCCTGTCCAGATATAGGCATCTGAAACAGTCCTTTTTCTCCCTAATAACCTTCTGGACCTCATCGTTCCACCACCAGGTATCCTTAGCTTCCCTTCTACTTCCCTTAGTCACCCCAAACTCCTCTACAGCGACCTTCCGCAAGCAGGTCGCCATACTCGTCCACATCATGTTTGCATCGCCTCCTTCCTCCCAAGGGCCCTCCTTAATAACCCTCTCCCTGAAAGCCTGGGATGCCTCACCCTTGAGCTTCCACCACTTTGTTCTAGCGACTTTGGCGCACTTACCCCGCTGGACACGGATCCTAAAGCGAAAGTCAGCAACCACCAGCTTATGTTGAGGGACAACACTCTCTCCAGGTATCACCTTACAATCAATGCAGGCGCGTCTGTCTTCTCTTCTAGAGAGGACAAAATCAATCTGGCTAGAGTGTAGACCACTACTGAACGTCACTAGATGGGATTCTCTCTTCCTAAAGAGGGTGTTAGCTACGACCATGTCATAGGCTAGAGCGAAGCTCAGGACATCTTCTCCTTCTTGGTTCCTGATGCCATAGCCAAAGCCCCCATGCACCCTTTCAAAACCTGTGTTAGATGTACCCACATGGCCATTGAGGTCTCCTCCTATGAAGAGCTTCTCACCAATAGGTACCCTCCTAACCAAGTCCTCCAGGCCTACCAAGAACTCCCTCTTGGTGCTCTCATTGTGGCCTACTTGTGGGGCATACGCGCTGATAACATTGAGGACTAAGTCCCCAACAACCAGCTTGACAAGGATCATCCGGTCCCCTTGCCTCTTGACATCCACAACTCCATCCCTGAGGCTCTTATTGACCAAGATGCCTACTCCATTTTTGTTTGAAGTTGTCCCCGTGTACCACAACTTGAAACCGGTATCATCCACCTCCTTCGCCTTCTGTCCCTTCCATTTGGTCTCTTGGACACATAGGACATCAACACGCCATTTGGTCTCTTGGACACATAGGCCGCGAATATGACCTCTCCATTATCGTCGTGGAGAATCATACCTGCTCCCGCCTCCCCCGTTCCAGCAATATATATACCGTCCACGTTGAGCTTCAGTCGGCCTCGGCGAGGCCTTTCCCATTGCTTCACATGTTTTGTCACATGGCCAGGGACCGTCCGCCTCTGCACTCTCTCCGAATATGATACCACTTGCTTCCCTTTACACGCATCTGTTGTAGGATGTTGTTTAATAAAGAGCAGCACATCAACATAACTACACAGGAAGCATTTAGAGGCTGCCATCGGCGGAGCAGGCTTATCATGTGTTAGCTCATTATGCACGTGCCATGCTCTCCAGAGAATCATCATAAACATCAGCCTCTGAACGGTGTTTAGTTTTTCTAGTAGCTGAAGAACCCAATCCTTACCCGTATTCTCGAGCATCTCGTCAGCTGGTAGATCCCAACATTATCGCATACAGTTCCACAGCCCTTTCGCTTGTGGGCAAGTAACCAGGGCATGAAAGGTATCTTCATCCTCCTTTCCACAAATTATGCAGGTAGGTTGGGGATCGATCTTCCTTATCCTTAGGTTCTCCTGGGTGGCTAGTCCATTACGGGCCAGTTTCCATATGAAGGTTTTCACATTCGGCGGTGCCGCATTTTGCCAGATAAGCTTTCACTCTTTATTAGTTCCATTCGGTCTAGAACTTGTAGCTCCTTCATCCCTTTCCCTCTCCTGGCACTCCATGCCTAACTTGTAGGCACCTTTAACAGAGAATAAACCTTTCTCATCTGGTCCCCAAGCCACGAAGTCAGCATCATTTCTTCTTGAGGTTTTGATCTTTAAGATTTCGGTTATGTCAATTGGTTCGAAGTAAGTATGCAACAGATTGGTATTCTAGGATCCATCTGGAATTAGAAGATCCGAAACCCACTTCAACCGGCATCTTCTCTTGGGAGAGATGGTTCGATAAAAGTCATGCCTCGGGATCCAGGGGTCCCTCCAAATTCTCACTGCAGTACTATTTCCTATAAGCCAAATAACCCCTTTTTCAACAATTCTAATCCATACTCAATGGCCTTCCATGTCGAAGACGCATTCTCAGTGAATACAGTGTCAATGAGATTGCCATTAGGATAGTACTTGGCCCTCAACACCTGTGCACACAAGGATTCTGGGTTTTGAAGCAGCCTCCACGCTTTCCTTGCGAGGAGTGCCTGGTTGAACATTCTCATATCCCTGAAACCCATTCCTCCCTTGATCTTTGGCTTCAACATTATATCCCAGGCCACCCAATGCATCTTTTTCTTCCCGTTCTCTTCTCTGCTCCCCACCAGAAGTCCCTGATTATTTTGATGAGGTCATCACACAAGCCAAAGGGGAGTTTGTAGACTCCCATCACATAGGTGGACAAAGCCTGTGCAACAGCCTTAATGAGAAATTCATTCCCCCCATTGCGCCATGTGATGCTCAATTTGCATAATCCTCTTTGCCAATTTTCCTTGGAGACTTTGGAACTTCCCTTTAGACATTCTTCCCTCGGGGGTGGGAGACCCAAATATTTGGTTTCAAACGTCTCTGCGGTAACCTGCAAGGTTGTCATGACTTTTTTTTTATTTGTTGACCACAACCTGGCCAAAGTAAATAGAACACTTGCTTGGGTTGATAATCTGCCCCGTACTGCTGCTATAGTTTCCAAGCACCTGCATAATTCTCTGGGCCTCTCCTGGGTCCGCTTTGAAGAAGAGCAAGCTATCATCAGCAAAAATAAGATGAGAGATCCCTGGGGCCCTTCTACCAATCTTCACTGGTGTAATCCTCTTTTCCTGTACCTCTTTTTGCAGTAATGCAGACAAACCATCAGTGACAAACAGAAATAGAAAGGGTGATAGGGGGTCACCTTGCCGTAGTCCACGAGAAGGCAAGAACGATTCCAGGAGGGTCCCATTTAATTTGACAGAATAACTCACCATGGTCACGCACTCCATTATCCAGTTGATCCACTTGAGAGAGAAACCCAACCGTTCCATCGAACTTCTTAGAAATCCCTAGTCAACCCTATCATAGGCTTTGGATAAGTCCAGTTTGTATGCACAGTAGTTACTATGTTCCTATGTATTGTCCTCTATGAAGTGGAGACATTAAAATGCTATTAGAGCGTTATCTCTAATAAGTCACCCAGGAACAAAGGTGCTCTGATTTGGTGATACTAGCTCCCCCAGATTTAGTCTCAACATATTAACCAGGCATTTTGCCACCACTTTATATATCACGGTACATAGGCTTATCGGCCTAAATTCCTTTAGCTCCGCTGGATGGTCCACTTTTGGAATGAGAACTATTGTTGCTTCATTAACACCATTTGGCATCTTCCCAGTTTGAAAGAACTTTTTTACTGCTCCAATAACTTGTCCCTTAATAGTTCCCCAATTGCGCTGAAAAAGCGGGCTGGAAAGCCATCTGGCCCAGGCGCCTTCAGTGGCCTGATTTGAAACAAGGCATTGGATATTTCCTCATCGTTGAAGTCCCTGGTCAAAACATTATTCATCTGCTCTGTAACTTTATTCTCGATGAGCTGACTAACATCATTTGCATTCAGGGATAGGTCCCTTGTAAACAGCTCCTTGAAGGAGTTGGTCATTCTTTCCATCACAGCAGGCTCCTGTTATCACCAGATTTTGGCCAAATCAGGAGATGGGCCGTAAGTGAAGATGGGCTTTGAAGATTACACGTGGAGCATCTTTGAAGCGGCCTTGCGCTAAGAGTTTGGGCTAAACTGCCCGTGTATCTGTAATATAGTAGATCGTATCGTGTTTAGCATTAACAGATAGAGTCTGGCCCGTGCACGGTTAGGTGCACGTCCAAGTTAGAAAGTCCCTTGGACTATAAATATGTATCTAGGGTTATCGGAAAAGGAGGACAATCACGTTCACAACAAACACAAATCAGGCGCATCGCCACCCCTTCCTTCGAGGGTTTCTTCCGGGTAGCATCATGCTGCCTAGATCGCATCTCGCGATCTAGGCAGTACACGTTTATTCGTCTACCTTGTGCTGTTCGTGCTGAAGCGTTGTTGATGGCGAGCAGCACTACTTATCATTAGGTGTTTAGGGGCTTGCATTGATGCTTTCTCGTGCATATCTGCGTGGCAATGCCGTCCCTCGACACCTAGCTGCCCTTACACCAATCTGGGTGTAACGACGTTCGTTACTTAGTAGATCCGATCTGTTATAGTTGCTCCTTACTCCGCAAGGATTAGTTTAATATCTGCATAGTTAGGCCTTATGCTGGGGTCGGACGATCCGGTAGTGCGTTAGGTGTTGTTTACCGTTCTGCAAGGGATGTTCCGGGAATTAACGTTATGTTGGTTTTTAGGCCTCTTGTAGGGGTAGTTTGCATCATCTTCCGTATCTGCTAGGCCCGACTACGCGTAGGACGTTCCGGTTATGCGGTGAAAACCCTAAACGTCGTAGATCGTTTTAGCTTTGTTTTGATCAAGCAGGATCCCCATGCCATTGCAAATCCAACGTGAACCATGGGGCGATCGGCTCTTTGAGCCGATCCACGGGCAACCTGAGAGCCGATAGGGCTCGTATTTAATGTTTACGTGTCTACCATGCAGGAACAATCGAAGCAATCTAACACCTTCTGATCGGGTCTAGGTCGGTGGCACGCCCTAACCCACGTGGCTGGAAGACTTGCGGGACGACGCGAGGTGCCAGGGTCCACTAAGCGGCCTTGGGAGCCTCCCGGCTCTTCGTGTTGCTTAACCATTGCCCGCCGGTGGGTTTTGGCAGGTAACACACTCTGGCACGCCCGGTGGGACAATCTTCTGCAACATCCACGTCAACACCGACATCCGAGATGGCGAGGAACAGATCACATACGAGGATCTCCCCGCGGAACACAAGAAGAAGTACGATGATGAAGGCCATCGTTGAAGCCGAACTCATCGGCTCCTTTGAGAAGACCCGTTCGCACGGCATCAGGTTCAAAGGATTCACACCACAAGGCGTCCTCGAGGGGTTGGATCTGTCTCTCCCAGAGGAACGTACAGAGCCCTGCGGAAATCAACTACGTGATGGCTCATTCGCTGCATCGGCATTCTGAGAGCCTGGTAAATACTTTGGAGCGCGTTGCGCTCCATGTGGTGCAAGAGGTCATGAAGCATCAATACTCCCCTTCAGGACCTGCTCTAGGGACTCACCAGGGAGAGGTGCAACTCCACACCAGGCCACCATTGCCGTACTCGATGGCAGCTCCACAGCAACAAGGTTCACCGGCATACGTTGTCTACAAGGTTGGAGGTGATCCGGGCGACTATCGTTCTTATATGAGCCGCCCAAGGAGATCCCGCACGGATACGTGTGCACGTTTGTGCGGACTGCAACAACTGGACACGGGCGATCCAGGCTCCGACAGGAGGGATTGCCGGAGCAGGAGCAATTGTTCCGGCGGGAGGGACGGCTGCAGCAACGGGAGTTTGGAGACGCTGAGAAACAGGCGTGGCTAGCCAAGTATGCCACTGCACCAATTCATGAAAGCTCAGCTGCCTCCACCGCGGATCAGATCAGTGCAGTCCGAGAGACCAGTTCGGCATCCTGCCGAAGAAGAAGATAATCGGCTATTCCAAGCCGTACCCCAATGAGTTTGACCTGATCCCACTACCACCTAAGTACCGGCTCCCGGACTTCACCAAATTCAGTGGGTCAGAAGGATCTAGCTCAATCGAGCACGTGAGCCGATACTTGGCCCAGTTGGGCATTGTTTCAGCATCGGATCAGCTACGGGTGAGGTTCTTTTCGCAATCCCTCACCGGTCCAGCTTTTGGATGGTACACCTCGCTGCAGCCAAATTCAGTGCGATCATGGAAGCAGCTAGAGGAACAGTTTCATACACAATATCATTCAGAAGCTACTGAAGCAACTAGAACACAGGTTCGGCAAAGGCGAGGAGAGACAGTGTCTCAATACATTCAGCGTTTCAGACTGTCAAGAACCGATGTTATTCGGTTCATTTATCTGAGAAAGAAGCAGTCGAGCTGGCCGTGGCAGGCCTTGCAGCGTCGTTCAAGGATCTGACGTTCCAAGTGGAGTACAATTCGCTGGCGCACATGGTCCAGAGACTGACCTTATATGAACAGCGCCATCCAGAATCGACAAGTTCAAGCGCGCGATAAGCCTGGTCAATGCTGATGAGGATGAAGATTCTGCGGAAGATCAGGAAGTCGCAGTAGCTGAATGGACTCGGACGGCAGTACCTGTGTCCTGCAAATGGGTGAACCCACCAGGGCCTCCAAGAGGGTTTGACTTTGATGTGAGCAAAGCTGAACAGATTTTCGATCTGCTACTGAAAGAGAAACAGTTGAAGCTACCTGAAGGCCACAAGATCCCTACGGCACAAGAGATGAACAAAAGGCCATACTGCAAATGGCATCATACGTTCACGCACGCCACCAACGACTGCAAAGTATTGCGCGCACAAATTCAGATGGCGATAGAATCAGGCCGATTAACTTTCGGACAGTTTGCCATGAAGGTAGACATGCGTCCGTTTCCGGACGTCAACATGGTGGACCTAAGCCACTCCATAAGGGAGCCAGGGTTCTCTTTTGATGTCAATGTGGCAGGGCTTGTGGGCCGCCATGGCAAGGATAAAGCAGAGAGCAGCCACTCCGTGGACAAAGCAGAGAGCAGCCACTCTCGTGGCAAAGATAAAGAGGAGGCCGTTCCACGCGACCGGCCCCAGGATGATGATAGACGATACCTAACCGAGGAGGAGGTGAGAAGCATACGGTATCAACGCCCACTCTCCGTGCATCTCCTCAACAAATATGAGCAGCAGTACGACCGACGTCGGCGCCACGACGAAGACGATGAAAGATATCGTCGGTCGATGCAGCGGACAGGAGGTATCGTCGCACGACGAAACAACGACGGGTACGAGCGTCATCAAGGGAGCAAGACAACATGGATAAGCACTGGGACTGTCCTTTCTTCAAACATTGCTGGGACTCCGGAATGAGCCGATTGCCAACAAGAACTGCCCAGAATGCAAACAGCAAAGGAGGAGGACAAATGAAGTTTCAGTGTTCGAACGTCTAGGGCCTCTCCCACCTCATAATAAGCAAGCTGAGTCATCTCAAGAAGAAGACTTTGAGGAGTCAGATGGAGAAGAAGATAGGTATCACCGACCAAGGTGGTGCCCTGATGGACTCAGCCATTCTCAGAAGCGTAGGGTGCAGCGGCTGCGAGGCCGGAAGAAGCCGAGGCACAGTACCTGTACACGTTGAGAAAAGCGCGGCCCGATCTGGCCGCGAAAATTCAGCAAACATTGGAGACGAAGGCGCGCCCGCCAAAGAAAGTATGGCGCCCCAAACAGGCGAAAGCCGATGCACAGGCATCGGCTGATGCCGATGCACAGGCATCGGCTGATACCAACATGGTGTCCGTGATCCCGACAGAGTAGCAGGTCCAAGACATTGGACGTACGTGGCAAGGCCGATCCCTGCGATCGGCCCTCAAAAAATGAAAAGCAAAGGATCCTATCTCCAGCATGCCACGTAGCTACAGTGGAAATCCAAGAAGTTGCAAACCATCGTCAAGCATTGCAATGAAAAAGGAGGCCGATTCCCGCAATCGGCCAAAATTATCCTCGACATGCGTTTTGTCTGTGTTTAGCATTGATCCAACAGATGCCTGAAGAGCCGATACCATCAATTACTTGACAGAATCGGCTCGGGGGGCACATAGACGGATGAGACACGAGGATACGAAGCTTGGAGTGGATGTCAAATACCCAGCAGAGCAGCTCAAGTATGGGGGGCCGATGCATAAATAAATCGGCCATATGAAAAATTGAAAATCCAAAAAATTTGGGCACAGCCGATGCGTAGACATCGACTTAAGAATAAAAAGCCGATGCATGGCCATCGACTCAAGGGATACGACTGTTACAAGCAGAAGCCTAATGGAGCAGTTATCAAGTTACGTGGCGAGGCTCTACTGGAGGAGCTCCTCGGTGGAATTGTTGGTAACTCCGTTAGCAAATCTTCGAGATCAGCAGGACCTGCGTAAGCATGCAGATCAGCAAGGCGCAAGAATGGAGCTAGGAGGAGTTCGAGAGCCGCTACATTTGGTGCTTCTTAATTTAAGGGAGCTGCTGATCCTTCCAAAGCCGTCCTAGTGCATTGGCTCCTTGGGCGTAAACTTTCCTGCCCTGTTTTGATGAAGAGCTGGAGTGGCTCGGGGGGCAGCTCGCCCTTAAGATTGTTTGTTCTGCGGAGCCGATTTTGTTGGAATCGGCTGGCTCTGCATTACAACTTGGAAGCCGGTGATGGCCCGTTTGGCTGGTCCACTTCCGTTCTCGCCTTGACTGAGGCTCGGGGGGCAGCTGGCCCTGAAGATTCTTCGCTCCGAAGAGCCGATGGTGTTGAAATCGGCTGTCTCTGCATCGTGACCATGTTGGAAGGTGGCGAGCTCTTGCAGAAGAAGACCACCAGGGTTGATGGGAGGAGATTGAAGAGGGAGCCATCATCATTTAGGCTCTAGACCAGTGTGTTGCTGCAAAGAAACAAAACATCACAAGGGAAGCTGTGAGCAAATGGCACCTGTTTTACAGGAGTATCAGTTTCAACATCAAGGTTGTTAGCAACGGGCTAAGAAGCTTTCCTGGAAGCATTAATCCAGGAGTTTTGCCGTCAGGACAAACATCACGATCGGATGATTTTGAAGTCCAAAGATCTAAGGGTCTCAAGGCTGTGTGCTGGACATGTTCGATTGGGAGTTTGGATCTGAATTTCAAGGATTGCAAGTTACCATCTGAGGAGGTGATTAGATTGATCTGTCTTGCAATTTGTTATAAGAGCTGATGCATTGCCATCGGCTCATTGAGCATCGACCAAGGTGACAATCAGCAAAGTCAATACAAGGGAGAATCGGCTAAATCAATTTGCAAGGAATCGGCAGAGTCAAATTGGGGAAATTTCTTCATTGATAATCAGGTTTCTTACATGAAAAGAGCTGATTGCTCTCAAAAGGAAGGCCTAGGGGGATGCATTGCCCCTCCTACTACTACTGATCCTATTCTATGGATCCTGTCTAGGGGCCATTGCTGCCCTCATCATCGCCGTCATCGCCGCTATCGGCGCTGCGGCGGCTCTCGTCGTCGCTGCTGCCGCGACCACCTGGAGGGCCCTCGTTGTCCTCATCATCCTCGCCGGCGTCGTCTTCGTCGCTGTCGAAGTCACTAAGGTTGCCCGGCCAAGGGGAGGCGCTTGGCCGGCGGCTCGTCGGAGGAGGTGTTGTCCTCCTCCTCTTCTTCTTCCTTCACCTCCTCGGAGGAGGTGAAATCGCCCCAGGAGAGGCGGTCGTCGTCACTCTCCTCTGCCGATTCCCCGTATGCAAGGAATCGGAGGTCGCTTTCCCATCGGTCGAGGACTTGTCGTCCTCCGACCAGACGGAGAAGTCGTGGCTCGACTCTTCCCCGTCGGCAATGGCGCGGCGGATGTTGGCCGCGTAGGCCTCTTGCGGGTCCCACTCGGCGTCGGCTCTCGGAGGGGGGAGGATTGGACAGAGAGGCTTGATGCAGCGAGAGGAGGAAGAAGAAGAAGACATGGTGGCAGAGGAGGGCTTTTGGAAGTGCTGATGCGAGGGGATGAAGAGGAGAACTGTTCGATGCGGTTAAATAAAAGGAGATGGAGATTTAATTGTCGAGCAGTTTTCGAGGACATGTTGCCAAAACACAAATCGTGCAGAGAAGGTGAGAAGGCAAGACATCATGATGAAGAATACTGCGACGGTTCTGCTCTGCCACGACATGACCCCTCGAAGGAAAAACAGATGGTTTTGAAATTATCATTACCAAAACCAGGGGGGCATGTGTTATCACCAGATTTTGGCCAAATCAGGAGATGGGCCGTAAGTGAAGATGGGCTTTGAATATTACACGTGGAGCATCTTTGAAGCGGCCTTGCGCTAAGTGACATAGGCATCCCAAATGGGCCTGCCGAAGATAGTACCCGGAGTTTACTGAAGGCCCACTATCCGAAGAATAAGAAGATTCGGGAGTCCAAGATATATTAAGGAAAGCTAGAGTTGTAATAGGAAGTGTTATTTGTAATCTGGCGGGATGAGTTAGAAACCGTCCCGGACTTTGTAACTTGTACAAAACGAAAACCCTCGGCTCCACCTCCTATATAAGGGGGAGTCGAGGGACAAAGAAAGGATCGAATCTACTGTCAACATAACCCTAGTTTTCATAATCGTCGAGTACTTTCCGCCTAAACCTTCGAGATCTACTTGCCCTCTACTTCTAGCAAAACCCTAGTCTACAATCTGTAGGCATTGACAAGTTAATCCTTTGTCAATTGGCGCCGTCGTGGGAATTAGAGGTTGCAAGGAGCTGATCTCGATGGCACGTTCAAGATCTTCGACTTCGTCGACAGCAAGTAACGATGGATCGAGGTAACTAGGAAAAAACTGATCTATTCAATTTTATTCCTCACCCGCCCTCCCGTATGGATGCATGTGCCTATCTGGAGGAGCCCATCGTCATGACGTTCGGAAAATTCCGATTTGGCGTCAACAAGGAAGGATCCTACCGTCTCGAAGTTCCGATCTCGTCGGAATTTTCAGCGGTCGATTCTAACTTTTCGTCGAGTGACGAGGAGTTTTCGTCGCCACGCTTCGTCGACAGCAAGGCAAGCGGAAAGCTCGCCAAGATCTTCAGCAACACATCCTTCGAGTCGTCTGCGGACTCCTTTATAAGCAGCGACTCCAAGCGTCGACAGCTTCAACTTCATCGACAAATCTGTCGCCATCGGAAAGGTCTTCACCACTCTATATGATGGTGTCACCAACCTCGAGGAAAATCAATGCACAAAATACCATCAGATCTGTGCAATAGAAGAAGCAGGAACATCAGAACCACAAACGTCAGAGGCTTTCGACGATTTGGGAAATCCATACGTCGATCCCGCTGATCTCAGGACAGGTCTAGGCACTAAATATGCCGGATCTTCAACTCGCGCAAAAGTCCAACTCCCGCAAGCTGCGTGGGATAGGGCTGCGAGAGCCATGGATGGATCAGAACCAATGAATACTACTGCTACCGTACAAGAGTTACAAGCATATAAATATAGACTCGCTCGGGTAAGCAGAGAGTTGGAAAAACAGACAGCATCCTGAATAGGAGGAAGGAAGCAGCTTCTGCATCAAGCAGACGCCGAGCAGATTTAAGTCGACAATCTAGAACTTCGGGAGACAGTCACAGAGAAGCTCGGAGGAGAGCAATGTCTCGGCTGCAAAACATACCCGTGATGACCCACAAGTATAGGGGTGATGTCTACGTCCCCCCTCCTTTCCTGTAGACAGTGTTGGGCCTCCAAGTGCAGAGGTTTGTAGAACAGCAGCAAGTTTTCCCTTAAGTGGATCACCCAAGGTTTATCGAACTCAGGGAGGAAGAGGTCAAAGATATCCCTCTCATGCAACCCTGCAACCACAAAGCAAGAAGTCTCTTGTGTCCCCAACACACCAAATAGGTGCACTAGTTCGGCGAAGAGATAGTGAAATACGGTGGTATGAATATATATGAGCAGTAGCAACGGTGCCGAAAATATTGCTGGCGTGTAGTTGATGATGGTAGTATTGCAGCGGTGGTAACACAGTAAAACATAAACAAGCGGTAGTAACTCAGCGGTATTTAGGAACAAGGCCTAGGGATTAGACTTTCACTAGTGGACACTCTCAACATTGATCACATAACAGAATAGATAAATGCATACTCTACACTTTTGTTGGATGATGAACACATTGCGTAGGATTACACGAACCCTCAATGCCGGAGTTAACAAGCTCCACAATAATGCTCATGTTTAAGTAACCTTAAGTGTAAGATAGATCAAAACGACTAAACCAAGTACTAGCATAGCATGCACACTGTCACCTTCATGCATATGTAGGAGGAATAGATCACATCAATATTATCATAGCAATAGTTAACTTCGCAATCTACAAGAGATCATGATCATAGCATAAACCAAGTACTAACACGGTGCACGCACTGTCACCTTTGCACACATGCAGGAGGAATAAAACTACTTTAATAACACATCACTAGAGTAGCACATAGATAGTAGTGATACAAAACTCATATGGATCTCAATCATGTAAAGCAGCTCATGAGATCATTGTATTGAGGTACATAGGAGAGAGATTAACCACATAGCTACCGGTACAGCCCCGAGCCTCAATGGAGAACTACTCCCTCCTCATGGGAGCAGCAGCGGTGATGAAGATGGCGGTGGAGATGGCAGCGGTGTCGATGGAGAAGCCTTCCGGGGGCACTTCCCCGCTCCGGCAGGGTGCCGGAACAGAGACTCCTGTCCCCAGATCTTGGCTTCGCGATGTGGCGGCTCGGAACTTTTCTCGTATCGTGGCTTCCTCCGTAAGGGTTTTCGATGCGGGGGCTTTATGAGGCGAAGAGGCGTCGGAAGGTCGAAGAGGCGGCCGGGGGTAAGGCGGCGCGGGCCAACCCTAGGCGCGCGGCCACCCTCTGGTGGGCTGTGGCCCCCTCTGGTCCTTCGGTGTTGGAAGCTTCGTGGAAAAATAGGAACCTGGGCGTTGATTTCGTCCAATTCGAGAATATTTCGTTACTAGGATTTTACCAAAAAACAAAAACAGGAACTGGCACTTCGGCATCTTGTTAATAGGTTAGTTCCGGAAAATGCATAAATATGACATACAATGTGTATAAAACATGTAGATATCATCAATAAAGTGGCATGGAACATAAGAAATTATCGATACGTTGGAGACGTATCAGCATCCCCAAGCTTAGTTCTGCTCGTCCCGAGCAGGTAAAACGATAACAAAGATAATTTCTTAAGTGACATGCCATCATAATCTTGATCATACTATTTGTAAACATATGTAATGAATGCAGCGATCAAAACAAAGGTAATGACATGAGTAAACAAGTGAATCATATAGCAAAGACTTTTCATGAATAGTACTTCAAGACAAGCATCAATAAGTCTTGCATAAGAGTTAACTCATAAAGCAATAAATCAAAGTAAAGGTGTTGAAGCAACACAAAGGAAGATTAAGTTTCAGCGGTTGCTTTCAACTTATAACATGTATATCTCATGGATAGTTGTCAATGCAAAGTAATATAATAAATGCAATATGCAAGTATGTAGGAATCAATGCAGTTCACACAAGTGTTTGCTTCTTAAGGTGGAGAGAAATAGGTGAACTGACTCAACATAAAAGTAAAAAAAGGTCCTTCAAAGAGGAAAGCATCGATTGCTGTATTTGTGCTAGAGCTTTGGTTTTGAAAACATAAAGAGAGCATAAAAGTAAAATTTTGAGAGGTGTTTGTTGTTGTCAACGAATGGTAGTGGGCACTCTAACTACCTCATCAACCAGACTTTCAAGAGCGGCTCCCATGAAGGACGTTATCTCTACCAGCAAGGTAGATCATCCCTCTTCTCTTTTGTTTACACATGTACTTTAGTTTTATTTATTAGATGACACTCCCCCAACCTTTTCTTTCACAAGCCATGGCTAACCGAATCCTCGGGTGCCTTCCAACATTCACATACCATGGAGGAGTGTCTATTTGCAAATTTAAGTTGCTTACTGATAGATCAGAGCAAAACATGTGAAGAGAATTATTAATGCAAGTTAATTAATTGAGGCTGGGAACCTCATTGCCAGCTCTTTTTGCAAAATTATTGGATAAGCGGATGAAGCCACTAGTCCATTGTGAAAGTCTGTCAAAAGTAAATGACAAGATCGAAAGATAAAACACCACATACTTCCTCATGAGCTATAAAACATTGACACAAATAAGAGGTAATAAATTTTGAATGGTTTAAAGGTAGCACTCAAGCAATTTACTTTGGAATGGCGGAGAAATACCATGTAGTAGGTAGGTATGGTGGACACAAATGGCATGAATATTGGCTCAAGTATTTGGATGCATGAGAAGTATTCCCTCTCTATACAAGGTTTAGGCTAGCAAGGTTATTTGAAGCAAACTCAAGGATGAACCGGTGCAGCAAAACTCACATAAAAGACATATTGTAAACATTATAAGACTCTACACCGTCTTCCTTGTTGTTCAAACTCAATACTAGAAATTATCTAGACCTTAGAGAGACCAATTATGCAAACCAAATTTTAGCATGCTCTATGTATTTCTTCATTAATGGGTGCAAAGTATATGATGCAAGAGCTTAAACATGAGCACAACAATTGCCAAGTATCACATTATCCAAGACATTTTTAGAATTACTACATGTAGCATTTTCCAATTCCAACCATATAACAATTTAACGAAGAGGAAACTTCGCCATGAATATTATGAGCTAAGAACACATGTGTTCATACGAACCAGCGGAGCGTGTCTCTCTCCCACACAAGGATGAACTTATTCAGAGAACTAAGATAACAAAACAAAAACAAAAATAAAAGCACACAGACGCTCCAAGTAAAGTACATAAGATGTGACTGAATAAAAATATAGTTTCACTAGAAGAAACCTGATAAGTTGTCGATGAAGAAGGGGATGCCTTGGGCATCCCCAAGCTTAGACGCTTGAGTCTTCTTGAAATATGCAGGGATGAACCACGGGGCATCCCCAAGCTTAGACCTTTCACTCTTCTCGATCACATTATATCACCCTCTTCTATTGACCCTTGAAAACTTCCTTCACACCAAACTTCAAGCAAACTCATTAGAGGGTTAGTGCATAATCAAAAATTCACATGTTCAGAGGTGACACAATCATTCTTAACACTTCTGGACATTGCACAAAACTTCTGAAAGTTAATGGAACAAAGAAACTCATTCAACTTAACAAAAGCGGCAATGCGAAATAAAAGGCAGAATCTGTCAAAAACAGAACAGTCCGTAAAGACGAATTTATAAATGGCACCAGACTTGCTCAAATGGAAAAACTCAAAACTAATGAAAGTTGCGTACATATCTGAGGATCACGCTCGTAAATTGGCAGATTTTTTCGAATTTTCTACAGAGAATTATGCCCAGATTCGTGACAGACAGCAATGCTGTTTCTGCGCAGCGATCCCAAATATAACATCAACTTTGACATAGAAACTTTACTTGGCACAAAAACATGATAAGGAGAGGTTGCTACAGTAGTAAACAACTTCCAAGACTCAACAAAACAAAAATTGCTGTAGTAAAATAAACACATGGGTTATCTCCCAAGAAGTTCTTTCTTTATAGCCATTAAGATGGGCTCAGCAGTTTTAATGATGCACTCGCAAGAAATAGTATTTGAGGCAAAAGAGAGCATCAAGAGGCAAATTCAAAACACATTTAAGTCTAACATGCTTCCTATGCATAGGAATCTTGTAAATAAACAAGTTCATGAAGAGCAAAGTAACAAGCATAGGAAGATAAAACAAGTGTAGCTTCAAAAATTTCAGCACATAGAGAGGTGTTTTAGTAACATGAAAATTTCTACAACCATATTTTCCTCTCTCATAATAACTTTCAGTAGCATCATGAGCAAACTCAACAATATAACTATCACATAAAGCATTCTTATCATGAGTCTCATGCATAAAATAATTACTACTCCCAACATAAGCATAGTCATTCTTATTAATTGTAGTGGGAGCAAATTCAACAAAGTAGCTATCAAATATAGGAGGTATATTGTAATCATAATCAAATTTATCCTCCATAACAGGTGGTAACAAAAGACTACTATCATTATAATCATCATAAATAGGAGGCAAAGTATCATCAAAGTAAATTTTCTCCTCAATGCTTGGGGGACTAAAAATATCATGCTCATCAAAGCCAGCTTCCCCAAGCTTAGAATTTTCCATAGCATTAGCAACAATGGTGTTCAAAGCATTCATAGTAATAACATTCCCATTAGCATGCATATAAAGTTCCATGGGTTTCTTAATTCTTTCTTCAAACACATCATGTCCTAATTCAAGATAAAGTTCATAAAGATCTCTCATATTTTTGTTGTTTTCCATTATGCCTAACTAGTGTAAACAAGAAACCAAATGTCGCAATTGCAGAGTCTAAAGGAAATAGCTTCGAGTACTTACAATGGCGCGGGAAAATAGCTTAGTAGCCGAGATCCGGAGTGTGAGTACCTTTTACCTTTCCTCCCCGGCAACGGCGCCAGAAAAGTGCTTGATGTCTACGCCCCCTCCTTTCCTGTAGACAGTGTTGGGCCTCCAAGTGCAGAGGTTTGTAGAACAGCAGCAAGTTTTCCCTTAAGTGGATCACCCAAGGTTTATCGAACTCAGGGAGGAAGAGGTCAAAGATATCCCTCTCATGCAACCCTGCAACCACAAAGCAAGAAGTCTCTTGTGTCCCCAACACACCAAATAGGTGCACTAGTTCGGCGAAGAGATAGTGAAATACAGGTGGTATGAATATATATGAGCAGTAGCAACGGTGCCAGAAAATAGCTTGCTGGCGTGTAGTTGATGATGGTAGTATTGCAGCAGTGGTAACACAGTAAAACAGTAAACAAGCAGTAGTAACTCAGCAGTATTTAGGAACAAGGCCTAGGGATTAGACTTTCACTAGTGGACACTCTCAACATTGATCACATAACAGAATAGATAAATGCATACTCTACACTTTTGTTGGATGATGAACACATTGCGTAGGATTACACGAACCCTCAATGCCGGAGTTAACAAGCTCCACAATAATGCTCATGTTTAAGTAACCTTAAGTGTAAGATAGATCAAAACGATTAAACCAAGTACTAGCATAGCATGCACACTGTCACCTTCATGCATATGTAGGAGGAATAGATCACATCAATATTATCATAGCAATAGTTAACTTCGCAATCTACAAGAGATCATGATCATAGCATAAACCAAGTACTAACACGGTGCACGCACTGTCACCTTTGCACACATGCAGGAGGAATAAAACTACTTTAATAACACATCACTAGAGTAGCACATAGATAGTAGTGATACAAAACTCATATGGATCTCAATCATGTAAAGCAGCTCATGAGATCATTGTATTGAGGTACATAGGGAGAGATTAACCACATAGCTACCGGTACAGCCCCGAGCCTCAATGGAGAACTACTCCCTCCTCATGGGAGCAGCAGCGGTGATGAAGATGGCGGTGGAGATGGCAGCGGTGTCGATGGAGAAGCCCGGGGCACTTCCCCCTCCGGCAGGTGCCGGAACAGAGACTCCTGTCCCCCAGATCTTGGCTTCGCGATGACGGCGGCTCTGGAACTTTTCTCGTATCGTGGCTTCCTCCGTAAGGGTTTTCGATGCGGGGGCTTTATATAGGCGAGCGGCGTCGAAGGTCGAAGAGGCGGCCAGGGGGTAAGGCGGCGCGGGCCAACCCTAGGCCGCGCCGGCCACCCTCTGGGCCTGTGGCCCCTCTGGTCCTTCCCGGGTGTTGGAAGCTTCGTGGAAAAATAGGAACCGGGCGTTGATTTCGTCCAATTCCGAGAATATTTCGTTACTAGGATTTCTGAAACCAAAAACAGCAGAAAACAGGAACTGGCACTTCGGCATCTTGTTAATAGGTTAGTTCCAGAAAATGCATAAATATGACATACAATGTGTATAAAACATGTAGATATCATCAATAAAGTGGCATGGAACATAAGAAATTATCGATACGTTGGAGACGTATCAAGGGGGTGTATCGTAGTATCTTCGATAAGTAAGAATGTCGATCCCAACGAGGAGCAGAAGGTGTTGGCAGCAGTTTCGATGGAGGATTCACTGTAAATGCTCACAGACAAGTATTCAGGGGGTTTTGATATTGCAGATAAATAAAGTACAAGTAAATAAAATGCGAGAGAAATAATTGCAGCGAGTGGCCCAATCCTTTTTAGCACAAAGGACAAGCCGGTTTGTTTACTTATAATGACCAAACGTTCCTGAGGACACACGGGGATTTTAGTCTAGTACTTTCGCTTCATGTGGTTTAATAATCTTCATTGTTTTGATAAGTGTTGTGTGGGTGAACCTATGCTAATGCACCGCCCTTCCTAGGACTAATACATACTTGTGATTATACCCCTTGCAAGCATCCGCAACTACAAGAAAGTAATTAAGATAAATCTAACCACAGCCTTAAACTCTGAGATCCTGCGATCCCTCCTGCATCGATATACTAACGGGGGCTTAGGTTTCTGTCACTCCGGCAACCCCGCAATTAGCAACCGAATACAAGATGCACTCCCCTAGGCCCATAAATGGTGAAGTGTCGTGTAGTCGACGTTCACACGACACCACTAGAAGAATAACACCACAACTTAAATATCATAACATTGAATATTACTCAACCATAATTCACTACTAGCATTTAGACTTCACCCATGTCCTCAAGAACTAAACGAACTACTCACGAGACATCATATGGAATACAATCAGAGGTGATATGATGATGAATAACAATCTGAACATAAACCTTGGTTCAATGGTTTCACTCAATAGCATCTACAACAAGTATAGAATAACACCGGGAGAGTTTCCCCTATCAAACAATCAAGATTTAACCCGAATTGTTACAGCGGTGACGAGGTGCAGCGGTGGTGATGGCGGTGTAGATGGTGGAGATGATGATGATGATGATGGAGATGATGTCCCGCTCGATGACGATGGCGATGGCGTCGATTTCCCCCTCCGGGAGGGAATTTCCCCGGCGGATTCCTGCCCGCCGGAGAGCTCTTTTCTCTCTGGTGTTCTCCGCCCCGCAGAGGCGGCTGTAACCCTTCGTGAGGTCCCTCTGTGGCTTAGGTTTTCGGGACGAAGGAGTACGCGAAGAAAAGGAGGCGAAAGGGGCTGTGGGGCCCCCCAGAGCATAGGGTGGCGCGGCCAGGCCATGGGCCGCGCCGCCCTATGGTGGGCCCACAGTGGCTCCTCTCTTCTTCCCCTTCTGGCTCCCTCCGTCATCTGGAAAAATAGGAATTTACGTGAAATTCCCTTCCACAGTTGATCTTCCGAAATATTGCGTTCTGACGGTGCTTTTTCCAGCAGAATCCTGGCTCCGGTGCTTGATCCTCCAATGATGATGAAACATGCAAAATAGATGAAATAACATAAGTATTGTGTCCCAATATGAAATATATCAATGAATAACAGCAAATTATGATACAAAATAGTGATGCAAATTGGACGTATCAACTCCCCCAAGCTTAGACCTCGCTTGTCCCCAAGCGAAACTGAGCTCGATAAACAAGACCACATGTTTATGGAGTGAAGAGTCGATAAATAAAATACGGACAAGAAGCATCATATTCATTTACACAAGACATTCTAGTAAACAACTTCCTCATATAACTCATCTCGAAATAAGTAAAGAGAAATCACAAGTAAAGGTGCATAAGAAATCATAATTGGTGATGGCAAACTTCGTTCTTGGTCAGAGAACTACTAACGGATTGTACTTCTAAGCAAAGCTTTCATATTAGAATTTATAGCTGAGCCTTCATATTTAAGCATAACAATCTCCTCATAATCATTGATAACTTCAAAGTCATATTCATTCAGATAAAATTGGTACTAAACAAGAAAGTATAAGAGACATGATTAACTGAATCATAGCATAAATGATTGGTTCACAACAACTCAATTGCTTGCTTGAGATAGAGAGATATAGGTTTACTGACTCAACATAAAAGTAAAAGATAGGCCCTTCGCAGAGGGAAGCAGGGATTAAATCATGTGCTAGAGCTTTTCAAGTTTTGAAATCATATAAAGAGCATAAAAGTAAGATTTTGAGAGGTGTTTGTTGTTGTCAACGAATGGTAGCGGGCACTCTAACCCCCTTGCAAACGAACCTTCAAAGAGCGGCTCCCATGAGGGACGGCATCTCTACCAGCAAGGTAGATCATCCCCCTTCTCTTTTGTTTACACATGTATTTTAGTTTTATTAAGGATGACACTCCCCCCAACCTTGGCTTTCTCAATCCATGGCTAACCGAATCCTCGGGTGCCTTCCAACATTCACATACCATGGAGGAGTGTCTATTGCAAAATTAAGTTGCTTACTGATAAATCAGAGCAAAACATGTGAAGAGAATTATTAATGAAAGTTATTAATTGGGGCTGGGAACCCCGTTGCCAGCTCTTATTGCAAAGTTATTGGATAAGCGGATGTGCCGCTAGTCCATTGGTGAAAGTCCGCCCAACAATATTGAAAGATAAAACACCACATACTTCCTCATGAGCTATAAAACATTGACACAAATAAGGAGTAATAATTTGAATAATTTAAAGGTAGCACATGAAGTATTTACTTGGAATGGCAGAAAATACCATGTAGTAGGTAGGTATGGTGGACACAAATGGCATAGGTTTGGTCTAAGGTTATGGATGTATGAGAAGTATTCCCTCTCGATACAAGTCTTTGGCTAGCAAGGTTTAATAGCAAGCATAAAGGTTGAGGGAAACAAACAAATATACATATGATAGAAACAATCATGCATCTTTCTCATAAGCACAAGCAATTTTAACTTTAGAATACTAAGCATAGAGATAATAGAGTAATGTATCTAAGTGTATTTCTCTCTTTATTAAACATCAAGATGTTGTTGCTATTGACCAATGCTAAGTTTGCCAAAACCAAATAGATTTACTTGATGCTCCCAAAGTGATATCAATACTCATATCAAGAGTAATCATATAATGGAGATTGCAAACTAAAATAAGGTGTGCAAAAAGTAAATGATAAGACTTCTCATTAATATTTCATAACGATAACTCACACCAACGGATACATAGATAACTAACTAAGAGAGATACTTCCACATTGCATACTATTCCATATGATAACTTCCCTATTCATGATATGACACTACTTGATAGTAAAAGATAAAGGTGGTGATGATGTGATACCGCGGCACTCCCCAAGCTTGGAACAAACCAAGGGGATGCCAATACCGATGATGAATTACTCCTTCGGTGATGATGGTGATGGATTCTTCTCGACAAGCTTCCTGACAAGCTCCTGTAAACCTTCAATCTCATAGGTGAGGTTGCGAATCATCTCCGAGTTGTGCTCAACGCGGCTCATAATCATGTCCGGTGGTGAATCCCAACTCTTAGAATTGTTTCCCCATCCTTCAGCTTCAGATTTCATCTCTCCTGCATTGTCAGAACGATTTATATCCCAATTACTTGGCAACACTACCTTGGGGGTCCTTTCAGTTTGACGATCGTAGATTAGATTGCGGTAAGGGTTGTAATTGCTCGGAGAAGATGTCCTTGGAGCCAAGTAATGACGTGGAACCGCTCCTCCGGTAGCGATTCGTGCACTCCTCTTGATGTTGGATGGATTTGATATCACGCCAATACTTGCGACGGTGGCTTGTTGGTGTTCCTGCGGAGCTTCCTCCACTTCTTCCTCATCCTCTCTTGCATCTTCTTTCTTCAGCTCCGGGTCTTGAATATTTTCCTTCAAAGGTTCCTTGTCCTTGTTGTTGGAGACCATGGTGCTTCTAGATCAAAACAAATCTGGCAGAAAACAGCTCGAAACAAAACACGACGAGAAAACGATATTACGGACCTCCAGGGGTCCGGGGGATTATATAGCAAATATTTTTACGACAAAAGGAAGGTTCCAGGCCGAAAACGAGTGGAAACGGGACGCCGAGGGGCTGTCACCATAGGTCGGCGCGGCCAGGGTGGGGCCCGCGCCGGCCTGTGGTGACGGGCCCTCGCGCGTCTTTTCCACTCCGTTTCGGTTCCGTAATTTTTCATATTTTCTAAAAACAGCAGAAATAATGTTCGGAAAGGTAAACGCGGACTTTTTATTACCTATACTGTTACCTATTCAAAGTCCAGTTCTGGCGGACTGTCAATTTGTCCTTTGATGAAAGCCTCCGGTGTTTCCACTTGAATAATATCAACATCAACATTATAAGAATCACCCGAGATATAATGCTTGAGTCTTTGTCCATTCACCACTTGTGTGGCATTGCCTTGGAGAGAGCTAATTTTAATTGCTCCTGAACGATACACCTCCTCAACAACATATGGTCCTTCCCACTTTGAGAGTAATTTCCCTGCAAAGAATCTGAGACGAGACCGATATAATAGAACTTGATCTCCAACATTAAATTCTCTTTTGATGATCCTTCTATCATGCCATTTCTTAACTTTTTCTTTAAAGAGTTTAGCATTTTCATAAGCTTCACTTCTCCATTCATCTAGAGAACTTAATTGCAACAACCTCTTATTACCGGCTAATTTAGGATCTTTATTTAGTTCTCTAACAGCCCAATAAGCTTTGTGCTCTAGTTCTAAAGGTAAATGACAAGCTTTTCCATAAACCATTTTATAAGGTGACATTCCCATAGGATTTTTATAAGCAGTTCTATAAGCCCATAGTGCTTCTTTCAATTTACTAGCCCAATTCTTTCTAGATTTATTAACAGTCTTACCCAAGATAGCTTTAATCTCTCTGTTTGATAATTCTACTTGACCACTAGTTTGAGGGTGATAAGCAGAAGCAATTCTATGATTAATACCATACTTAGCAAGAGTTTTTCTAAAACCTCCATGAATGAAATGAGAACCTCCATCAGTCATAATATATCTAGGTACTCCAAATCTAGGAAATATAATATCTACAAGCATTTTTATAGAGGTCTCACCATCAGCACTTTTTGTAGGTATAGCTTCTACCCATTTAGTAACATAATCAACAGCGACAAGTATATGAGTGTTACCGTCTGAAGAAGGGAAAGGTCCCATGAAGTCGAATCCCCAACAATCGAATGGTTCAATAACAAGAGTATAATTCATAGGCATTTCATTGCGTCTAGAGATATTACCAACTCTTTGACATTCATCACAAGATAAAATAAATTTCCTTGCATCTTTGAAGAGTGTTGGCCAATAAAAACCTGATTGTAGAACCTTTTGCGCGGTTCTATCTCCAGCGTGATGTCCTCCATAAACACTTCCATGACATTTATTCAATATCTCCTGTTGTTCATATTCAGGAACACATCTTCGCATAATACCATCCACTCCTTCTTTATATAAGTGTGGGTCATCCCAAAAATAATGCCTCAAGTCATAAAAGAATTTCCTCCGTTGCTGAGCTGAAAAGGTTGGAGGCAAATACTTCGAAACAATAAAGTTAGCATAATCTGCATACCAAGGTGACATAAGCATCCCCAATGGGCCTGCCAAAGATGGTACCCGGGGTTTATCGAAGGCCCAGAACTCGAAGAATAAGAAGACTCGGAAGCCCATTTGATGATTAGGAAAGATAGTTTGTATTAGGAAAGATAGAGATTTGTAATCTTACGGGTTGGATACGAAACCCTCCCGAACTCTGTAACTTGTGTATCACGAAACCCTCGGCTCCGCCTCCTATATAAGGGGGAGTCGAGGGACAAAGAAAGGATCGAATTTACTGTCAACATAACCCTAGTTTTCATAATCGTCGAGTACTTTCCGCCTAAACCTTCGAGATCTACTTGCCCTCTACTTCTAGCAAAACCCTAGTCTACAATCTGTAGGCATTGAAAAGTTAATCCTTTGTCAATTGGCGCCGTCTGTGGGAATTAGAGGTTGCAAGGAGCTGATCTCGATGGCACGTTCAAGATCTTCGACATCGTCAACAGCAAGCAACGCGATGGATCGAGGTAACAAGGGAAAAACTGATCTATTCAATTTTATTCCTCACCCGCCCTCCCGTATGGATGCATGTGCCTATCTGGAGGAGCCCATCATCATGACGTTCGGAGAATTCCGATTTGGCGTCAACAAGGAAGGATCCTACCGTCTCGAAGTTCCGATCTCGTCGGAATTTTCAGCGGTCGATTCTAACTTTTCGTCGAGTGACGAGGAGTTTTCGTCGCCATACTTCATCGACAACAAGGCAAGCGGAAAGCTCGCCAAGATCTTCAGCAACACATCCTTCGAGTCGTCTGCGGACTCCTTTATAAGCAGCGACTCCGACAGCGTCGACAGCTTCAACTTCATCGACAAGTCTGCTGCCATTGGAAAGGTCTTCACCACTCTATATGATGGTGTCACCAATCTGATAAAAATCAATGCGCAAAATATCATCAGATCTATGTGGTAGAAGGGGCAGGCACATCAGAACCGCAAACGTCAGAGGCTTTCGACGAATTGGGAAATCCATACGTCGATCCCGCTGATCTCAGACATGGCTTAGGCACTAAATATCCTGGATCCTCAACTCGCGCAAGAGTACAGCTCCCGCAAGAAGCGTGGGATAGGGCTGCGAAAGCCATGGATGGTTCAGAACCTATGACCACCACTGCTACTGTACAAGAACTTCAAGCATATCAATATAGACTTGCTCGAGTAAGCAGAGAGTTAGAAAAACAGACAGCATCCCTGAATAGGAGGAAAGAAGCAGCTTCTGCATCAAGCAGACGCCGAGCAGAGTTAAGTCGCCTTTCAGGAACTACGGGAGATAGCCAGAGAAGCTCGGAGGAGAGCAATGTCTCGGCTGCAAAACATACCCGAAGCAGAAAGAGGAAGTATAATCCAAAATCTCGACATGTCCTTTATGTCGATCGACGAACGGGGAAATATCATCCCAAAAACGCCAGAGGCAGGTTACATGGCAACACAAGCTTACATCCTCGCATCCAGACCACCTCCTGGAGACCCGAGAGAACCATTGTTCAATATGGCAATGGCTGGAGTAGGAGTTATGGGAACAGCGTTTGCAACAACGCCTCCCGAAGAAAATCCTAGGCAAAATAGTCCACGACACACCGCAGCAGTTCAAGACCCACCAAGAGCAAGTGGGGCAAGAGACACAGCAGTCCAAGTAAGGGTGGACAGAGCGCGACAAGAAAGAAGGGAGCGTCAGCACTCGCCAGAGCTTGCCGATGAAGATATGTGTGGACTCCCATGCTTTACGAGAAGAGTTCGAAAAACTCGAGTACCGAAAGGGTTCAAGTTACCCGAGAATTTCAAGAAGTTCGACGGCCTGCAAGATCCCGAGGATTGGCTCGTGGATTATCTCGAGATGGTAAAGCTGGTAGGAGGAACCAGAGCAACAGCTATGCAAAGTATCCAAGTTCACCTGAGTGGTGCCGCGAGATCTTGGATAAAGAAACTCCCCCTAAATTCCATCGACAGCTGGGATAACTTTGAGAACATCTTCGTGAAAAACTTCCGATCCACCTGCAAGAAACCTGCATCGTTGGAAGAGCTGAGGGCATGCCGACAAAAACACGACGAGTCGATGAGGAAGTATATACAGCGATGGAACATTATAAAAAACTCGGCAGAAGATATATCCGACGAGAGGGCAATAGATGCGTTCGTGGCAGGAGTCCGCCGAGCAGATTTCATCGAGGACTTAGGGAGAACTAACCCTAAGACCATATCAGCACTCATGGAGATAGCCAATAAATGGGCAGATGGAGAAGACGCAATATACAACAAGCGACACAGGTCGCCAGAAGAGGATCGTGGTCGAAATTATCAAAATAGAAGGCGATTTTCTCGCCAGTTCTACAACAACGATGCTCCCGGCCATATATCGGCTGGTTTTCGGGGAAATCCTGGAGGAAATAGTCGAGATGATTATCAAAGGAGCAACGAGCAACAAGGCGACAATAGAGGTGATTTTCGCGGCAACAGGCAAAATAGTGGACCAAGGATTCAAAGACCTTATGTGTCTCCCGAGGAGATGATGAACGGCCCGTGTCAAATGCACTTTTACCTCGACAACAATGGAAAGAGGCAGTCAGGACATCTCCAAAAAGATTGCAGAAATTTCAGGCAATGTTGCGAGCCGCAGGAATTGCAAATGCCCAAGCAAATAACAGAAACCCTCGGGAGCCAAGGAGCGAGATTCACCTTCCACCTCCTCCCGCAATTACGGACGAAAATCGGCATCAGCTTAGAATTGCGGCAGCACCACATCCACCTCCATATGTTGACCCCAACTCTAATGGTGCGGTCTCGATGATTCAGAAAGCCAGGCCATCAAACAGGGCGCAGAAGGTAATCTCGCGACAAGTGTTCATGGCAGAGAAGATGCCTCCACCAACAGTCGAGTACCTAAATTGGTCGGGGCAAGACATCGGCTTCACAATTGCAGATCATCCGCAGCAAGTTCCTCGACCAGGACAATCAGCACTCATCTTACCCGCAGTAATCGCTGGTTTTGATGTGTCGAGAGTCTTCATAGATGGCGGCAGCAGCTTAAACCTCATGTATGCAGATACATTGAGGAAGATGAACATATCCCTAGCGAACTTGAAACCAACTGATACACGTTTCCACGGGATTACACCAGAGAAGCCAAGTTACCCATTGGGCAAGATCAACCTCGACGTTCAGTTTGGAACCCGAGAAAACTACAGGATAGAGAATCTGGAGTTCGAAGTGGTGGATTTCCCGTCGCAATATCACGCCTTGTTGGGACGACCAGCGTATGCCAGGTTCATGGCAGTGCCGCATTATACATATCTGTTGTGGAGGTTGCCTGGGCCTAAGGGACCTATCACAATCAAAGGAAGTTTCGCGTTATCGATAAATGCGACAAGGATTTTCATCGACTGTCAGAAACCTTCGGGATGCAAGCAGAATATGCGGCGCCACGGTTCACCGATTATGATGTACTGCCAGAGGTAGGGAGATCTTCTAAGGAGCCGACTTTCAACACAAACAAGGATTCAAAAGAGGTACAGATCCACCCGACAGATCCAAAGAAAACGACGTCCATTGCCGCAAACATGGATGTCGCATAGGAAAGCGCGCTCGTCGAGTTCCTCCGTGAGCACTGGAAAATCTTCGCATGGTGTCCAGCTGACGTGTCTCAATAAACATTGTCCCAAGGATCACTTTCCCCTCCCAAGGATCGATCAAATCATCGACTCCACGGCAGGATGCGAACGTCTTTCCTTCTTGGACGCATATTCTGGTTATAACCAGATCAGACTAAAAGAAGAAGATGAAGCCAAGACAGCGTTCATCACACCTTATGGCGTGTTTTGCTACAAAACAATGCCCTTTGGTCTGAAAAACGCGGGAGCAACATATCAGCGGATGATGCAGAAGTGCCTAGCAACACAGATCGGAAAAAATGTACAAGTCTACATCGACGATGTCGTAATAACATCAAAGAAAGGGTCGACTTTGATCGAAGATTTGAAAGAAACCTTCGACAACCTCGACAAGTTCTGCCTCAAGCTGAACCCGACAAAGTGCTCTTTCGGAGTTCCCGCTGGAGAACTTCTCGGGTTTTTAGTATCAGCAAGGGGGATTGAAGCTAATCCCGAGAAAATACAGGCCATCGTTACTATGAGAAAGCCAACAAAGCTGAAAGAGATACAACAGTTAACGGGGCGAGTCGCAGCTTTAAGCAGATTCGTCGCCAGGCTAGGAGAAAAGGCGCTGCCGTTCTATGCATTGATCAAACAAGGAGAAAAATTTCAATGGAACGAGGAAGCAGATAGAGCCTTCGAGAACCTCAAACGAGCAATTTCGACACCACCGATATTGGTAGCACCAAAAGAGAAGGAACCTCTCCTCTTGTACATTGCAGCCACACCTCAGGTGGTCAGCACGGCCCTAGTAGTCGAGAGAGAAGAAGAAGGCAAGCTTCATGGAGTTCAGAGGCCAGTATATTTCATCAGCAACTGTCGCCCTCAAACAGCGGTATCCGCAATATCAAAAGCTAGCATATGGAGTATTCACGACAGCAAGAAAATTGCGACACTATTTTTCGGCGCACCCGATAATAGTGGTCAACGAGGCTCCCTTATCAAATATATTGAACAACCCAGAAGCTACAGGTCGTGTCTCCCTTTGGGGAATAGAACTTTCCCCTCGGGACATCACGTATGAAAAAAGAAAAGCAATAAAATCGCAGGTCTTACCAGATTTCATTGCAGAGTGGATGGAGCTACAAAACACGGGACCCCCAGATTTATCGAGAACTTGGACCATGAACTTCGACGGGTCCAAAAGATTGGAAGGTGCTGGAGCAGGCGTGATATTAGTATCACCTGAAGGCGACAAGTTGAAGTATGTTCTGCGGATGACGTTCCCAAATGCGTCTAACAATGAAGCAGAATATGAAGCTCTCATACACGGGATGAAGATGGCGAAAGCTTGTGGTGCAACCCGATTGAAAATTTTCGGCGACTCACAATTGGTGGCACAGCAAGTCATGAACCAATGTGATGCAGTCAACGAAAGTATGATAGCATATAAAGAGGTGTACAACGAGCTCGAGAAGTTATTCGATGGTTGCGAAGTAAATCACATCAGCAGGATGAGCAACGATGAAGCCGACGTTCTTGCAAACATCGGGTCACAGTGTCTCGCAATACCTCCAGGCGTGTTTTGGGAAGAGATAAGCGAGAGATCAACAAAGCCAGCAAAAACAAAGAAGGAGAAGAAAGAGAAAACCTCGACTATCACCAAAGACACGGAAGAAGAAGAAGAGCAAGAGCTAGTCATGATGGTGCAAATTCCATGGATGCAGGCTTACATATCATATATCCTAAGGAAAACCATACCCGACGATCCAGTCGAAGCAAGGCGAATAATTAGGCGATCAAAAGCTTTCACTGTGGTAAAAGGGGAGCTGTACAAACGCAGTATCTCGGGTGTGCTACAACGGTGTGTTACACCCGAAGAAGGAAGGATCATCCTAAAGGACGTGCATGAAGGAATATGCGGGCATCACGCGAGTAGCCGAGCCATCGCGGCCAAAGTCTTCAGAGCAGGATTTTATTGGCTAACAGCAATCGAGGATGCGAAGGAAATAGTGCGAACCTGCGATGCGTGCCAAAGATTTGCGGCAAGACCTCACTCGCCAGCAGCAGAACTTATGCCAATCCCACTATCTTGGCCCTTTGCTCAATGGGGTCTCGACATGGTGGGTAAATTGCACAAAGCTTCGCCAGGAGGATATGAGTACTTGCTAGTGGCTGTCGACAAATTTACCAAGTGGATAGAGGCGAAGCCAATAAATTCACCAGATGCAGCATCCGCAATAAAGTTTGTGAAGAGCATTGTCTTTCGCTTTGGAGTACCTCACAGCATCGTCACAGATAACGGCAGTAACTTTACTTCCAAGGAGTTCAAAGCATATTGTGCAGAAGTGGGCATAAAACTAAGTTTTGCGTCTGTCGCACATCCACAGACCAATGGTCAAGTCGAAAAGGCCAATGGCATCATCTGCAATGGCATCAAGAAGCGCCTGCTAGGACCTTTGGAAAAAGCTAGGCATACTTGGCCAGAGGAGCTACCAAGTGTTTTGTGGAGTATCCGAACAACGCCAAATACAGCGACGCAGGAAACGCCGTTCTTTTTGGTCCACGGAGCTGAAGCAGTCTTGCCGATAGAAATAGAACACGATTCTCCACGAGTCGTAGAATATGACGAAGAAACTTCGAGAAAAGCTTTGGAGGATGATGTCGACGCACTCGATGAAGCTCGAGACGAAGTCCTGTCACGAGTCGCCAAATATCAGCAGGACCTGAAAAACTATCACAGTCGACGATTGCGGCCAAGATCTTTCCAAGTTGGTGACCTGGTTTTACGACTCAATCAAAAAAGCCATGAAAAACTCGAGTCACCGTGGCTAGGACCATACATCGTCACAGAAGTAATAGAAGGAGGAGCATACAGAATCAAAGACAAGAAGACAGGGATTGACGAGCCAAATCCCTGGAACGTGGCACAGCTCAGGCGTTTCTACGCCTAGATGTCGAAAATATAGTCCCCCTTTGTAAAGCTACAATGTACTGAAACGCCCGCGAGTTTTCAGACGCACTCTTTTCCTTTTTCGGGGCACCGAGTGGGGCCGGGAAAGGTTTTTAATGAGGCGGGCTCGCGGTGCTGCAATATAATAAAGATAGTGGAATTATATATCTTCTTCCTGACAAGATCAGGGGATTTCCCCTACATGATACAATATATATATATATATAAACACAGTGTCGACAAACGCAAAAGAAGCATCTTGCCTTGGTAAAAATACCTCGCCAAAATAAAAAGAGATATAGACAAAATAGTGATCAACAAAAGGCTCGGGGGCTTGCACCCACAAAAATAGTACACAGTGTATATTATCTTGCCTTGGTTTAAAAACCTCGCATTATACAAATACAGCGAATAGCCACCGAAAATACTCGGGGGCTAGACAAATATAGAAATATGCTGTTTGCTTCACAATAGAATCATAATCATGATTTACAAAGGAGAATTATCTACCAAAGGAAAATAATTAGTCTTGATTCAATATATCATCAAGGGTCACTCTGTTTTCTTCAGGAGCAGCGCCAAGAAAATCAGCATAATGACCATCTGCAAAAAAGTCGGCATCCATCCGAAGAAGGTCTTCAATCATTTCTTCGGCTATAGGTGAAACCTTCGTGTTAATACGATCGACACCAACTCTTCGGCGCCGTACCTTCTCGTGAACTTTCTCAACAACTTGGGTCAGATCAAGCTTTGAGTGGCAGATCTGAAGCATTATAAGGGCAAATCTGGCGCCAGCCACCAGTTGAGCTCTGACAAAGTGATGGATCCTGTGGGCATCCTTAAACTTCTCCATTAACTCGGGAAGAGTTTTTGGTTGAATGTTCCGAGGAAACATAGAGTTATAAACCATAGAGAGGGTCTTGGTACAGAAGTCAAGATACCCGCGAACCTGAAGCGCGCGATCTTGAAATCTCACGATTTGGCGAGTCCGTTCAGGCGTGCCCCAAAAAGTCGACCCATGTTCACGTGCAAGCCGAAGAAGAACATTGGAACGAGCCTCGACACGTTCATCTTCAGTTGCAGTATCCAAAAAAGCACCTATTGTTTCTTACAACAGGTCAGTAGATAATAAGGAGGCAAGCAGCAAAGAAAAAAGAAGCGCGACAAAGATAATCAAACATACCCGCCATATCCAAGCTAGCATCTATTAGCAGCTGGAGCATGGAATTTTCCGAGACACAGCTGCAGCAGCTTCAGCAACAGCAGAGTCCTTTTCAGCAATGGCAGTTTGAGCTTGATGGAGTGCAATTTTTTCTCTTTCAGAAGACTCTCGAGATTGTTCCATGAGTTTAAGCGATTGTTTCTTCGTGAACTGAAGTTGCTGTCGAAGTTCTTGCAAATCTTCCGACAAAGGTGTGCTTGAAGGACCTTCACGGAAATTGTCATCGGTTTCTACTTTCTTCGACAAGGAAGATGCAGGAGCAGCATTGGGAGAGCAAGGATTGGTCGAATAATTGTCAAATATTAACTGGAAAATAAAATCTTCGGATCAATGACAGCACCAAGAGGAATTTCATTGCTTCTAAAAAGTTTACACCGTCATTACAAAAGAAGTTCTCCTAAGGGACTAGCAGGGTAATTGTCGCCAAGGCTAAAGTGACGACAATAGCAAAAGAAGTAAAGAAAGCAAAAAATAGAAAAGACAGAGGCATGCAACTAGACCTCCGGCCTCGATGAACTAGGAGTCGAAGCTGGCTTGACCCCAAGATACGCCAGGATTTTCTTCGTGTTGGGTTTCGCCGCCTTGACCAAGGATCGCCACTTGAGTTGCTCAATTTGATCCGTGTCGCCAACTTTGGTCCAGTCAATAGTTTGTTGACTGTCAGCGACCAGGGCAACAGTGCTCTCAACGGCAACCTTCTGGTTTTCATGGCGCATCTTCAGCCCAAGATCTTCGGGAGGATTAAAGCACTTGGCTAGATTAAGGAAAGTTGCGGGTGCCTCTTTCTTTGGGAAGAAATAGGGGAAGAGCCGCAACAGTCCTGCTTTAGCTTCGTCGATACCTTCACGTGCTTCCGTCCCGTGAAACTCGAGGAATGAAACGGCGTCAAGCAGAGGATCATTATCGGGATCTTCAAGCTCATATTCTTGAGCCGTTCTAGCTGAAACAATGAACATCCATTTAGCAACAAACGAGTAAAGGAAAGAAGATCCAAAAGATTTGAATTGAGCGAAGTTTCGGCATCGTGAAGTTTCTTCCGGAGATCTTCGACACCAGCAGCATCAGCCTTGGCCTTATCAGCCTCTGCTCGAGCACCAACAGCATCTGACTCAGCCTTTTTGCGAGCCTTTTCACTTTGCTCTAATTGTTGAGCAAGTGTGTTGGCACGCTCATTGGCTTCCGCCAGTTTTTCTACCAAGGAAGATAAATATAGTTAAAAATCTCGACAACAAAGGAGCAAAAGAAAAGAAGCAAAAGGAGTAAAGCATTACCTTCAGCTTTACTAGCATATTCACGGTACCCACAAATTGGGCACCGATGCGAAGAAGATCCTTTATCATAGGCTGTTAAAAAAAAAAAGGGAAGGAAATGGCGGTATGAGAAAAATATAATGGTACATAGAAATCAACAAAGAAAACATAAACAATGACAAGGAAGTTAAGAACTTACATCCTCCAAGAGAGGGTTAGAGGAGCTACTCAATTGGAGAGTAGGCTCCGGGATGATCTCCGTCCTCGCCCTTTTCGACAAAGGGGCTCGGGGGCTTGAAGGAGGAGTCTCCAACGTATCGATAATTTCTTATGTTCCATGCTACTTTATTGATGATACCTACATGTTTTATGCACATTATATGTCATATTCGTGCATTTTCTGGAACTAACCTATTAACAAGATGCCGAAGTGCCAGTTCCTGTTTTCTGCTGTTTTTGGTTTCAGAAATCCTAGTAACGAAATATTCTCGGAATTGGACGAAATCAACGCCCAGGTTCCTATTTTTCCCGAAGCTTCCAGAACACCCGGGAAGGACCAGAGGGGGGCCACAGGCCCACCAGGAGGGTGGCCGGCGCGGCCTAGGGTTGGCCCGCGCCGCCTTACCCCTGGCCGCCTCTTCGACCTTCGCGCCGCCTCTTCGCCTATATAAAGCCCTGCATCGAAAACCCTTACGGAGAAAGCCACGATACGAGAAAAGTTCAGAGCCGCCGTCATCGCGAAGCCAAGATGGGGACAGGAGTCTCGTTCCGGCACCTGCCGGAGCGGGGAAGTGCCCCGGAAGGCTTCTCCATCAACACCGCTGCCATCTCCACCGCCATCTTCATCACCGCTGCTGCTCCCATGAGGAGGGAGTAGTTCTCCATCGAGGCTCGGGGCTGTACCGGTAGCTATGTGGTTAATCTCTCTCCTATGTACTTCAATACAATGATCTCATGAGCTGCTTTACATGATTGAGATTCATATGAGTTTTGTATCACAATTTATCTATGTGCTACTCTAGTGATGTGTTATTAAAGTAGTTTTATTCCTCCTGCATGTGTGCAAAGGTGACAGTGCGTGCACCGTGTTAGTACTTGGTTTATGCTATGATCATGATCTCTTGTAGATTGCGAAGTTAACTATTGCTATGATAATATTGATGTGATCTATTCCTCCTACATATGCATGAAGGTGACAGTGTGCATGCTATGCTAGTACTTGGTTTAGTCGTTTTGATCTATCTTACACTTAAGGTTACTTAAACATGAGCATTATTGTGGAGCTTGTTAACTCCGGCATTGAGGGTTCGTGTAATCCTACGCAATGTGTTCATCATCCAACAAAAGTGTAGAGTATGCATTTATCTATTCTGTTATGTGATCAATGTTGAGAGTGTCCACTAGTGAAAGTCTATTCCCTAGGCCTTGTTCCTAAATACTGCTATCACTGCTTGTTACTGTTTTACTGCGTTACTACTGCTGCGTTACTACTGCATGTTTACTTCCTACAATATTACTATCGTCAACTACGCGCCAAGCACTTTTCTGGCACCGTACTACTGCTCATATTCATTCATACCACCTGTATTTCACTATCTCTTCGCCGAACTAGTGCACCTATTAGGTGTGTTGGGGACACAAGAGACTTCTTGCTTTGTGGTTGCAGGGTTGCATGAGAGGGATATCTTTGACCTCTTCCTCCCTGAGTTCGATAAACCTTGGGTAATCCACTTAAGGGAAACTTGCTGCTGTTCTACAAACCTCTGCTCTTGGAGGCCCAACACTGTCTACAAGAATAGAAGCACCCGTAGACATCAAGCTACTTTTCTGGCGCCGTTGCCGGGGAGGAAAGGTAAAAGGTACTCACACTCCGGATCTCGGCTACTAAGCTATTTTCCGGCGCCATTGTAAGTACTCGAAGCTATTTCCTTTAGACTCTGCAATTGCGACATTTGGTTTCTTGTTTACACTAGTTAGGCATAATGGAAAACAACAAAAATATGAGAGATCTTTATGAACTTTATCTTGAATTAGGACATGATGTGTTTGAAGAAAGAATTAAGAAACCCATGGAACTTTATATACATGCTAATGGGAATGTTATTACTATGAATGCTTTGAACACCATTGTTGCTAATGCTATGGAAAATTCTAAGCTTGGGGAAGCTGGCTTTGATGAGCATGATATTTTTAGTCCCCCAAGCATTGAGGAGAAAATTTACTTTGATGATACTTTGCCTCCTATTTATGATGATTATAATGATAGTAGTCTTTTGTTACCACCTGTTATGGAGGATAAATTTGATTATGATTACAATATACCTCCTATATTTGATAGCTACTTTGTTGAATTTGCTCCCACTACAATTAATAAGAATGACTATGCTTATGTTGGGAGTAGTAATTATTTTATGCATGAGACTCATGATAAGAATGCTTTAAGTGATAGTTATATTGTTGAGTTTTCTCATGATGCTACTGAAAGTTATTATGAGAGAGGAAAATATGGTTGTAAAAATTTTCATGTTACTAAAACACCTCTCTATGTGCTGAAATTTTTGAAGCTACACTTGTTTTATCTTCCTATGCTTGTTACTTTGCTCTTCATGAACTTGTTTATTTACAAGATTCTTATGCATAGGAAGCATGTTAGACTTAAATGTGTTTTGAATTTGCCTCTTGATGCTCCCTTTTGCTTCAACTTCTATTTCTTGCGAGTGCATCATTAAAACTGCTGAGCCCATCTTAATGGCTATAAAGAAAGAACTTCTTGGGAGATAACCCATGTGTTTTTTTTACTACAGTACTTTGTTTTATATTTGTGTCTTGGAAGTTGTTTACTACTGTAGCAACCTCTCCTTATCAAGTTTTTGTGCCAAGTAAAGTTTCTATGTCAAAGTTGAGGTTATATTTGGGATCGCTGCGCAGAAACAGCATTGCTGTCTGTCACGAATCTGGGCACAGTTCTCTGTAGAAAATTCGAAAAAATCTGCCAATTTACGAGCGTGATCCTCAGATATGTACGCAACTTTCATTAGTTTTGAGTTTTTCCATTTGAGCAAGTCTGGTGCCATCTTAAAATTCGTCTTTACGGACTGTTCTGTTTTTGACAGATTCTGCCTTTTATTTCGCATTGCCGCTTTTGTTAAGTTGAATGAGTTTCTTTGTTCCATTAACTTTCAGAAGTTTTGTGCAATGTCCAGAAGTGTTAAGAATGATTGTGTCACCTCTGAACATGTGAATTTTGATTATGCACTAACCCTCTAATGAGTTTGCTTGAAGTTTGGTGTGAAGGAAGTTTTCAAGGGTCAATAGAAGAGGGTGATATAATGTGATCGAGAAGAGTGAAAGGTCTAAGCTTGGGGATGCCCCGGTGGTTCATCCCTGCATATTTCAAGAAGACTCAAGCATCTAAGCTTGGGGATGCCCAAGGCATCCCCTTCTTCATCGACAACTTATCAGGTTTCTTCTAGTGAAACTATATTTTTATTCCATCACATCCTATGTATTTTACTTGGAGCGTCTGTGTGCTTTTATTTTTGTTTTTGTTTTGTTATCTTAGTTCTCTGAATAAGTTCATCCTTGTGTGGGAGAGAGACACGCTCCGCTGGTTCGTATGAACACATGTGTTCTTAGCTCATAATATTCATGGCGAAGTTTCTTCTTCGTTAAATTGTTATATGGTTGGAATTGGAAAATGCTACATGTAGTAATTGGTAAAATGTCTTGGATAATGTGATACTTGGCAATTGTTGTGCTCATGTTTAAGCTCTTGCATCATATGCTTTGCACCTATTAGTGAAGAAATACATAGAGCTTGCTAAAATTTGGTTTGCATAATTGGTCTCTCTAAGGTCTAGATAATTTCTAGTATTGAGTTTGAACAACAAGGAAGATGGTGTAGAGTCTTATAATGTTTACAATATGTCTTTTATGTGAGTTTTGCTGCACCGGTTCATCCTTGAGTTTGCTTCAAATAACCTTGCTAGCCTAAACCTTGTATCGAGAGGGAATACTTCTCATGCATCCAAATACTTGAGCCAATATTCATGCCATTTGTGTCCACCATACCTACCTACTACATGGTATTTCTCCGCCATTCCAAAGTAAATTGCTTGAGTGCTACCTTTAAACAATTCAAAAGTTATTACCTCTTATTTGTGTCAATGTTTTATAGCTCATGAGGAAGTATGTGGTGTTTTATCTTTCGATCTTGTCATTTACTTTTGACAGACTTTCACAATGGACTAGTGGCTTCATCCGCTTATCCAATAATTTTGCAAAAAGAGCTGGCAATGAGGTTCCCAGCCTCAATTAATTAACTTGCATTAATAATTCTCTTCACATGTTTTGCTCTGATTCATCAGTAAGCAACTTAATTTTGCAAATAGACACTCCTCCATGGTATGTGAATGTTGGAAGGCACCCGAGGATTCGGTTAGCCATGGCTTGTGTAAGCAAAAGGTTGGGAGGAGTGTCATCCATAAATAAAGAAAAACTAAACTAAAGTACATGTGTAAACAAAAGAGAAGAGGGATGATCTACCTTGCTGGTAGAGATAACGTCCTTCATGGGAGCCGCTCTTGAAAGTCTGGTTGATGAGGTAGTTAGAGTGCCCACTACCATTCGTTGACAACAACAAACACCTCTCAAAACTTTACTTTTATACTCTCTTTATGTTTTCAAAATCAAAGCTCTAGCACAAATATAGCAATCAATGCTTCCCTCTGCGAAGGGCCATTCTTTTACTTTTTATGTTCGAGTCAGTTCACCTATTTCTCTCCACCTTAAGAAGCAAACACTTGTGTGAACTGTGCATTGATTCCTACATACTTGCATATTGCATTTGTTATATTACTCTATGTTGACAATATCCATGAGATATACATGTTATAAGTTGAAAGCAACCGCTGAAACTTAATCTTCCTTTGTGTTGCTTCAATACCTCTACTTTGAATTATTGCTTTATGAGTTAACTTTTATGCAAGACTTATTGATGCTTGTCTTTAAGTACTATTCATGAAAAGTCCTTGCTTTATGATTCAGTTGTTTACTCATGTCATTACCATTGTTTTGATCGCTGCATTCATTACATATGTTTACAATATGATCAAGTTTATGATGGCATGTCACTTAAGAAATTATCTTTGTTATCGTTTTACCTGCTCGGGACGAGCAGAACTAAGCTTGGGATGCTGATACGTCTCCAACGTATCGATAATTTCTTATGTTCCATGCTACTTTATTGATGATACCTACATGTTTTATGCACATTATATGTCATATTCGTGCATTTTCTGGAACTAACCTATTAACAAGATGCCGAAGTGCCAGTTCCTGTTTTCTGCTGTTTTTGGTTTCAGAAATCCTAGTAACGAAATATTCTCGGAATTGGACGAAATCAACGCCCGGTTCCTATTTTTCCATGAAGCTTCCAGAACACCCGGGAAGGACCAGAGGGGGGCCACAGGCCCACCAGGAGGGTGGCGGCGCGGCCTAGGGTTGGCGCGCGCCTTACCCCCCGGCCGCCTCTTCGACCTTCGACGCCGCCTCTTCGCCTATATAAAGCCCCATCGAAAACCTTACGGAGAAAGCCACGATACGAGAAAAGTTCCAGAGCCGCCGTCATCGCGAAGCCAAGATGGGGGACAGGAGTCTGTTCCGGCACCTGCCGGAGCGGGGAAGTGCCCGGAAGGCTTCTCCATCAACACCGCTGCCATCTCCACCGCCATCTTCATCACCGCTGCTGCTCCCATGAGGAGGGAGTAGTTCTCCATCGAGGCTCGGGGCTGTACCGGTAGCTATGTGGTTAATCTCTCTCCTATGTACTTCAATACAATGATCTCATGAGCTGCTTTACATGATTGAGATTCATATGAGTTTTGTATCACAATTTATCTATGTGCTACTCTAGTGATGTGTTATTAAAGTAGTTTTATTCCTCCTGCATGTGTGCAAAGGTGACAGTGCGTGCACCGTGTTAGTACTTGGTTTATGCTATGATCATGATCTCTTGTAGATTGCGAAGTTAACTATTGCTATGATAATATTGATGTGATCTATTCCTCCTACATATGCATGAAGGTGACAGTGTGCATGCTATGCTAGTACTTGGTTTAGTCGTTTTGATCTATCTTACACTTAAGGTTACTTAAACATGAGCATTATTGTGGAGCTTGTTAACTCCGGCATTGAGGGTTCGTGTAATCCTACGCAATGTGTTCATCATCCAACAAAAGTGTAGAGTATGCATTTATCTATTCTGTTATGTGATCAATGTTGAGAGTGTCCACTAGTGAAAGTCTATTCCCTAGGCCTTGTTCCTAAATACTGCTATCGCTGCTTGTTACTGTTTTACTGCGTTACTACTGCTGCGTTACTACTGCATGTTTACTTCCTACAATATTACTATCGTCAACTACGCGCCAAGCACTTTTCGCACCGTACTACTGCTCATATTCATTCATACCACCTGTATTTCACTATCTCTTCGCCGAACTAGTGCACCTATTAGGTGTGTTGGGGACACAAGAGACTTCTTGCTTTGTGGTTGCAGGGTTGCATGAGAGGGATATCTTTGACCTCTTCCTCCCTGAGTTCGATAAACCTTGGGTAATCCACTTAAGGGAAACTTGCTGCTGTTCTACAAACCTCTGCTCTTGGAGGCCCAACACTGTCTACAAGAATAGAAGCACCCGTAGACATCAAGTAGCAGTGTCGACGTTCTGTCGAGGAGGCGAAGTTTCTTCTCCTTCAACTGGCGTCTCCGAGGCGACTAATGTATGTGACGTACTCGTTCGAGCAGCCACATCAGCGGTTGGTACCTCTTCTTCCTCATCACTACAAGTAAAATGTCGACAATATAAACAGCAAGATAGACACGAATGTTCAAATACAAAAAAAAAAGATAGAAAAAGGACTTACGAACTGATGAGGGTCCCGAGATATGGATCATAAGCTGCCTTCTGCGACGAAGGATCAGCTTCTTCGGGTTTAGAAGTCCCGGAATCTTCGACATCATCCCTCTTCCTTTTGTTCTTTGGAGAAACAGCAAGAGGAGGAGATTGGGCCGATGCAGTGCCTTCAGAGGCAGCGTCCTTTTCAGCAGATCCCGCAGATTTTCGAGAATCTGCGGGTTCATTCACAAAAGAGGGGGCCTCTTGGTTATCATCAGAGATAACGGCCCTTTCTTCGACTTCCCCACCTTCAGGAAGAGGAGGAAGTGAAACAAGATTTGGGTGGTTGTAAAAAAAGAGGGAAGGATATCAGGAAGGAGCAAACAATGCAAAAAGCAAGGCAATAAGAAATTACGCGACAATGTTTACCTTAGGAAGTGCATGGGTGGCGCTGTATGGTTTCACGCGACAAGAAGAAGGGATAGAATCTTTTTTGCTGAGGGAGGTGATTTTTCGGACAAGTTTTTCCAAGTCCTTCACCTCCAAATCTGTCGACAGCCGATCCACGTCTTCGTCGCCAGTATATTTCCAAAGAGGAAATTTGCGAGCTTGAAGAGGCTGAACTCTACTCTTAAGGAAATACACTATAATCTGGATACCTGACAATTCTTTGCCGCGAGTATTTTGCAACTCGTGGATGCGAGTCATCAAGGCCTCAGTCGAAGCTCTTTCTTCTTCGGTAGCCTCTGCATCCCAAGAACGGCGACGAAGAATTCTTTCGTCACCATCGAACGGAGGGATGTTGTCCTCTGCGCATCCATGGTTTTCCTCACGAATGTACAACCACCTCTTGCGCCACCCTTGAACGGAGTCAGGGAGTTTGACGTCGAAGTAATTGGCAGTGGAGCGGATAGAGATAACAACGCCGCCTATATTATAGGCGACATTGTGAGAGCCATTGCGGCGACAGAAGAAAATGCGCTTCCATAGCGCCCAATTGGGCGAGACGCCAAGGAAGGCTTCGCAGAGAGTAATGAAAATGGAAATATGGAGGATTGAGTTTGGCGTGAGGTGGTGAAGTTGAAGACCGTAGACAAAAAGTAATCCACGGAGAAAAGGATGAATGGGGGCGGATAAACCGCGGATGAGATGGTCGACAAAACCTACCCGGTACCCCATTGGAGGGGTTGGGTAGCTTTCTTCACTAGGGAAGCACACCGCTTTGGGTTTCTTGGTGATCCCCAGCTTCTTCAGGAGATTCAGGTCCTGGTTCGTGACCTTGGACCTCTCCCACTCCACGGCTCCTAGATCCGCGGCGGCCATTGATGAATCAGGCGTGCTGTGGCGAGTGAGACGCGTGCGTGGTGGCATCAACAGTGGACAAAGCAATGCTTGGGCGTGCGGAAGATCAAACAGAGTTGGGCGCAGGGGAAGTTTTTGCAGAGGGGAACAGATGTGCGGCGCAAGCGAAGGACTGGACCGAGGTTGAAGAAAGGTTTATATAGGATTCGGACGAAGCAGTGCACCGTTGGATGAAGAAATCGTGTGGTGAAAAAGGATCTCGTAGATACAAGGGTAAAAAGGTATTTTTACTGGGAAGGAATGGAACAGGCATTACTGTACGTGCGCCAGGAAAAGCGGAGGACGTGTGTCCCCCACTTGCACGACGTGTCAACGTGGTGGGAACAATGGACCCACAAGGCAGAAAAAATCCCAATTATTGATAGAGATGAAGAGAATTTGACAAAGGAAAATATGTCGACAAGAAAAATAAAAAGAGAATGGCGACAGGGTAAATCATTTGAATACTTTTGGAGCCTTTGATCAAATACAAGTTTTTGCCCAAATGCTCGGGGGCTACTTTGGAAAAATAGAAAATTTCGAGTATGACAATATAGAAATGGCGAGAGCCTATGACCAAATCCAAGAATTTGTTCATAGCCTCGGGGGCTACTCCCATCGGGAGCGCTGGTCGCGCAGATAAATATAAAACTGTCGAGAAAGATTATAAATAGAGCGGCAACGGATACTAATCTGTGGAGCCTACACCCAAGCACAAGTTCTTGGATGTAGCCTCGGGGGCTACTCCCATCGGGAACGCTGTTCGCGTGCCCGATGAATTTTATCAAAATAAGAAGTGAGTATATTTCGAGTTACACAGATAACTCTACATATACTCCCATCGGGAAGACAAAATAAGTCATCAAATATGACTCGATAAAATGTGCTATTCCAAAGGCGAAAAGCACTCGACAATATATTCTCAGAACGCCAAAGTTGCGATCAATTTCTGAATGCCGCAAATTTGCGAAGGTAAGACCCCAGATCCGTTCTGCTGGGCGTGGCATCGCCAAAGACTGCGCTCTGCTACTTTTATCCGTATCAACAGATACGAAGAAAAATCCTAACGGACGCGTTAGGTACCCGATAAATTTGACTGGGACTCGACAGAATGGTAAGACCTTAAGCGGCACTGTCGAAGTTTACACCAGTATCCCGGGATCATGTCCGGGGACGTGATCTTGAAGTAGGTTTTTGCGGATTGCCACTAGAGCAGTTAACTAGTACCTGATCCGTCAGATGAACTAGCCCCAACTACCATTATCCCTGTACAATATAGAATTTTATGTGAAGAAGTATAAATGAAAGCTCTCGAATAAAAATAAACAGTGGAGATTTTCCCTGACTCTACGATTCAAGCAAAATCTCGGGGGCTACTGACATAGGCATCCCCAATGGGCCTGCCAAAGATGGTACCCGGGGTTTATCGAAGGCCCAGAACTCGAAGAATAAGAAGACTCGGAAGCCCATTTGATGATTAGGAAAGATAGTTTGTATTAGGAAAGATAGAGATTTGTAATCTTACGGGTTGGATACGAAAACCTCCCGAACTTTGTAACTTGTGTATCACGAAACCCTCGGCTCCGCCTCCTATATAAGGGGGAGTCGAGGGACAAAGAAAGGATCGAATCTACTGTCAACATAACCCTAGTTTTCATAATCGTCGAGTACTTTCCGCCTAAACCTTCGAGATCTACTTGCCCTCTACTTCTAGCAAAACCCTAGTCTACAATCTGTAGGCATTGACAAGTTAATCCTTTGTCCAAGGGCTCTCTCGCGAGCTCACCTTTATTACAGCCAATTGTTCATTTGGAAAACTATCATTAACAGGAACAGGATCATAAGCAATATTTTCCAATCTAGACAAATTATCAGCAACAGGATTATCAGCACCTTTCCTATCTATAATATGTAAATCAAATTCTTGCAATAGAAGTACCCATCTAATAAGCCTTGGCTTAGCATCTTTCTTTGTCATAAGGTATCTAATTGCAGCATGATCAGTATGAATTGTAACTTTCGAATCAACAATATAGGGTCTAAACTTATCACAAGCAAAGACTACAGCTAACAATTCCTTTTCAGTTGTAGCATAATTTCTTTGAGCAGCATCAAGAGTCTTACTAGCATAATGAATAACATTTAATTTTTTATCTCCGCTGTCCAAGAACAGCGCCTACAGCAAAATCACTAGCATCACACATAATTTCAAAAGGCAAATTCCAATCAGGAGGTTCAACTACAGGAGCAGTTGTTAAGGCTTTCTTTAGAGTTTCAAAAGCTTCCTTACAATCATCATCAAAAACAAAAGGTACATCTTTTTGAAGAAGATTAGTAAGAGGCTTTGAAATTTTAGAGAAATCTTTAATAAATCTCCTATAAAACCCAGCATGACCAAGAACACTACGAATACCTTTAACATCCCTCGGATAGGGCATCTTCTCAATTGCTTCAACTTTAGCTCTATCAACTTCAATACCTCTCTCGGAAATTTTATGTCCCAATACAATTCCTTCATTAACCATAAAGTGGCATTTCTCCCAATTAAGAACAAGGTTAGTTTCTTCACATCTCTGCAAAACTTTATCGAGGTTTCGCAGGCAATTATCAAAAGAATTCCCATAGACAGAAAAATCATCCATGAACACCTCTACAATACTTTCGCAAAAACCATGAAAAATAGCAGACATGCATCTTTGAAAAGTAGCAGGAGCATTACATAAACCAAAAGGCATACGCCTATAAGCATAAGTTCCATAAGGACAAGTAAACGTGGTTTTCTCTTGATCTTTAGCTTTAACAGCAATTTGTGAAAACCCAGAATAACCATCAAGAAAGCAAAAATGAGTATTTTTAGATAACCTTTCTAGCATTTGATCAATAAAGGGTAAAGGGTAATGATCTTTCTTAGTAACTTTATTAACTTTTCAAAATCAATGCACATTCTATAACCTACAACTATTCTTTGAGGAATAAGCTCATCATTATCATTAGGCACAACAGTCATTCCTCCCTTCTTAGGAACACAATGCACAGGACTAACCCATCTACTATCAGCAATAGGATATATAATACCAGCTTCAAGAAGTTTTAATACCTCGTTCCTTACCACTTCCTTCATCTTCGGAATTAGACGACGTTGATGTTCAACAACAGGCTTTGCATCTTCTTCCATATTAATAGCATGTTGGCAAATAGAAGGAGAAATCCCTTTCAAATCATCAAGAGTATAGCCAATAGCTCCTCGGTGTTTCTTCAATATTTCCAATAACCTTTCTTCCTCAATCTCTGAAAGCTTAGAACTAATAATAACAGGATATATTTTCTTATCATCAATATGAGCATATTTAAGATTATCAGGTAAAGGCTTTAAATCAAAAAACAGGATCTTCCTTTGGTGGCGGTGTTGTACCCAAATCTTCCACCGGTAAATCATGCTTGAGAATAGGTTGGCGAAGAAAAATTTCCTCAAGCTCATCTCTTTCTTTCCTAAAAGCTTCACTTTCACTATTCTCCGATGTTGCTGCAAAGGATTATTAGGAACAAGAACAATAGATGCACACTGCTCCATTTTAAAATCATTACTAGGCAAGTCAACTTTATAAGGAGTTTTGATAAATTTAGAAAAGTTAAATTCATAAGGTTCACCAGCAAATCTAGTCAAAATTTTCTCTTTCTTACAATCTATAATAGCTCCACAAGTATTTAGAAAAGGTCTACCAAAAATGATAGGACAATGATCACTAGCAGCAGAACCAAGTACCAAAAAGTCAGCAGGATATTTAATCTTACCACATAGAACTTCCACATCTCGAACAATACCAATTGGAGAAATAGTTTCTCTATTAGCCAAATGAATAACCACATCAATATCTTCAAGTTCACAAGAACCAATTTCGTGCATAATCTCCGTGTAAAGCTCATAAGGAATAGCACTAACACTTGCACCAATATCACATAAACCATAATAGCAATGATCACCAATTCTAACAGATAGCATAGGAACACTAACTTGTTTGGATTTATTAGGATGTGAAACAATATTAGAAGCATCTTCACGGAAAATAATATGACCATCCTCCACATTTTCAGTCACAAGATCTTTAACTATTGCAACAGCAGGTTCAATTTTAATTTGTTCTTCAGGTTCTTTAGGTTTCTTTTCACTTTTATTAACCGCACTAGATATGACAGAGTACTCCTTCATTTTAGCAGGGAAAGGAGTTTTTTCAATATAAGCTTCAGGAATAACATTATCAACAGTTTCAACCACTACACATTTGTTTACAGATGAATCAACTTTATCTTTATACGGTTCATGATACTTGTCAAAATTCTTCTTAGGCAGTTCATAATGAGAGGCAAAAGCTTTATAAAGATTTGCAACAACTTTGGAATCAAGACCATATGTAGCACTCATATTACGAAATTTATCAGTATCCATAAAAGCTTCAATGCATTTATAATCATAAATTATACCCGATTCTCTATCTTTGTCGTTCTCCCATCCTTCGGTATTTTCTTGGATCCGATCAAGAAGGTCCCTTTTAAACTCTTCATTCTTGCGTGTAAATGATCCAGAACAAGAAGTATCCAGCAAGGTCTTGTCTTGAAAAGAAAGTCTTGCATAGAAATTATCAATAATAACATTACCAGGAAGCTCATGAATGGGGCATTTGAGCATTAAAGACTTCAATCTCCCCCAAGCTTGGGCAATACTCTCTCCATCATGAGGCCAGAAATTATATATGCGGTTCCGATCTTTGTGAATTTCACTTGGAGGATAAAATTTGGAATAAAATAAAGGCACAATGTCCTCCCAATCAATAGAATCACCATTCTTCAGCAATTTATACCAGTGCGCCGCTTTACCAGACAGCGATATAGTGAATAGTTTCTTCCTAACTTCATTCATAGAAATACCTGCACATTTGAATAACCCGCATAATTCATGCAAAAACAATAAATGATCACCAGGATGGACAGTTCCATCCCCTTCATAGCGGTTATGCATAACACGTTCAATAATTTTCATAGGTATTTTATATGGTACTACTTCCTCACCTGGCGCTTCATCCACTACCGTTGCAGTAGTAGTAGATTTCCCAAATAGAAATTGAAGAGAAGATCTCTCCATAATGATTTATAGCAGCAGGCAGAAATAAAATCAGCACAAACAGTAAATTTCCTTACCAATTCCGCTTACCAATAGCGCTCTTTCCCCGGCAACGGCGCCATAAAATAGTCTTGATGACCCACAAGTATAGGGGGTGTATCGTAGTATCTTCGATAAGTAAGAATGTCGATCCCAACGAGGAGCAGAAGGTGTTGGCAGCAGTTTCGATGGAGGATTCACTGTAAATACTCACAGACAAGTATTCAGGGGTTTTGATATTGCGATAAATAAAGTACAAGTAAATAAAATGCGAGAGAAATAATTGCAGCGAGTGGCCCAATCCTTTTTAGCACAAAGGACAAGCCGGTTTGTTTACTTATAATGACCAAACGTTCCTGAGGACACACGGGGATTTTAGTCTAGTACTTTCGCTTCATGTGGTTTAATAATCTTCATTGTTTTGATAAGTGTTGTGTGGGTGAACCTATGCTAATGCACCGCCCTTCCTAGGACTAATACATACTTGTGATTATACCCCTTGCAAGCATCCGCAACTACAAGAAAGTAATTAAGATAAATCTAACCACAGCCTTAAACTCTGAGATCCTGCGATCCCTCCTGCATCGATATACTAACGGGGGCTTAGGTTTCTGTCACTCCGGCAACCCCGCAATTAGCAACCGAATACAAGATGCACTCCCCTAGGCCCATAAATGGTGAAGTGTCGTGTAGTCGACGTTCACACGACACCACTAGAAGAATAACACCACAACTTAAATATCATAACATTGAATATTACTCAACCATAATTCACTACTAGCATTTAGACTTCACCCATGTCCTCAAGAACTAAACGAACTACTCACGAGACATCATATGGAATACAATCAGAGGTGATATGATGATGAATAACAATCTGAACATAAACCTTGGTTCAATGGTTTCACTCAATAGCATCTACAACAAGTATAGAATAACACCGGGAGAGTTTCCCCTATCAAACAATCAAGATTTAACCCGAATTGTTACAGCGGTGACGAGGTGCAGCGGTGGTGATGGCGGTGTAGATGGTGGAGATGATGATGATGATGATGGAGATGATGTCCCGCTCGATGACGATGGCGATGGCGCGATTTCCCCGGGAGGGAATTTCCCCGGATTCCTGCCCGCCGGAGAGCTCTTTTTCTCTGGTGTTCTCCGCCCGCAGAGGCGGCCGTAACCTTTCGTGAGGTCCTCCTGTGGCTTAGGTTTTCGGGACGAATGAGTACGCAAGAAAAGGAGGCGAAAGAGGCTGTGGGGCCCCCAGAGCATAGGGTGGCGCAGCCAGGCCATGGGCCGCGCCGCCCCATGGTCTGGGCCCACAGTGGCTCTCTCTTCTTCCCCTTCCGCTCCCTCCGTCATCCGGAAAAATAGGAATTTACATGAAATTCCCTTCCACAGCTTGATCTTCCGAAATATTGCGTTCGATGCTTTTTCCAGCAGAATCCTGGCTCCGGTGCTTGATCCTCCAATGATGATGAAACATGCAAAATAGATGAAATAACATAAGTATTGTGTCCCAATATGAAATATATCAATGAATAACAGCAAATTATGATACAAAATAGTGATGCAAATTGGACGTATCAACCCGAAGCAGAGAGAGGAAACATAATCCAAAATCTCGACATGTCCTTTATGTCGATTGATGAAAGGGGAAATATCATCCCAAAAACGCCAGAGGCAGGTTACATGGCAACACAAGCTTACATCCTGGCGTCCAGACCACCTCCTGGGGATCCGAGAGAACCATTGTTCAACATGGCAATGGCCGGGGTAGGAGTAATGGGAACAGCGTTTGCAACAACGCCTCCCGAAGAAAACCCTAGACAAAACAGTCCACGACCCACCGCAGCAGGTCAAGATCCTCCAAGAACAAGCGGAGCAAGAGACACAAAGTAAGCTGGCGACAGAGCGCGCAAGAAAGAAGGGAGCGCGCACTTCACGGTTGCCGACGAAGATATGTGGGCTCCCGTGTTTCACGAGAAGAGTTCGAAAACTCGAGTCCCTAAAGGGTTCAAGCTACCCGAAAATTTCAAGAAATTCGACGGCCTGCAAGATCCCGAGGATTGGCTCGTGGATTATCTCGAGATGGTGAAGCTGGTAGGAGGAACCAGAGCAACAGCTATGCAAAGCATTCAAGTTCACTTGAGCGGTGCCGCGAGATCTTGGATAAAGAAACTCCCCTCAAGCTCCATCGACACTGGGATAACTTTGAGGACATCTTCGTGAAAAACTTCCGATCCACCCGGCAAGAAACCCGCCATTGGAAGAGCTGAGGGCCTGTCGACAAAACACGACGAGTCGATGAGGACGTATATACAGCGATGGAACATCATAAAGAACTCGCAGAAGATATATCCGACGAGAGGGCAATAGATGCGTTCGTGGCAGGAGTCCGCCGAGCAGATTTCATCGAGGACTTAGGGAGAACTAACCCTAAGACCATATCAGCACTCATGGAGATAGCCAATAAATGGGCAGATGGTGAAGACGCAATATACAATAAGCGACACAGGTCGCCAGAAGAGGATCGTGGTCGAAATTATCAAAATAGAAGGCGATTTTCTCGCCAGTTCTACAACAACGATGCTCCCGGCCATATATCGGCTTCCGAGGAAATCCTGGAGGAAATAGTCGAGACGATTATCAAAGGAGTAATGAGCAACAAGGCGACAATAGAGGTGATTTCCGTGGCAACAGGCAAAATAGTGGACCAAGGATTCAAAGACCTTATGTGTCTCCCGAGGAGATGATGAACGGTCCGTGTCAAATGCACTTTTACCTCGACAACAATGGAAAGAGGCAGTCAGGACATCTCCAGAAAGACTGCCGTAATTTTCAAGCAATGTTGCGAGCCGCAGGAATTGCAAATGCCCAAGCAAATAACAGAAATCCTAGGGAGCCAAGGAGCGAGATTCACCTTCCACCTCCTCCCGCAATTACCGACGAAAATCGACACCAGCTTAGAATTGCAGCACCACATCCACCTCCATATGTTGACCCCAACTCTAACGGTGCGGTCTCGATGATTCAGAAAGCCAGGCCATCCAACAGGGCGCAGAAGGTAATCTCTCGACAAGTGTTCATGGCAGAGAAGATGCCTCCACCAACAGTCGAGTACTTAAATTGGTCGGGGCAAGACATCGGCTTCACAATTGCAGATCATCCGCAGCAAGTTCCTCGACCAGGACAATCAGCACTCATCTTACCCGCAGTAATCGCTGGTTTTGATGTGTCGAGAGTTTTCATAGATGGCGGCAGCAGCTTAAACCTCATGTATGCAGATACATTGAGGAAGATGAACATATCCCTAGCAAACTTGAAACCAACTGACACACGTTTCCACGGGATTACACCAGAGAAGCCAAGTTACCCATTGGGCAAAATCAACCTCGACGTTCAGTTTGGAACCCGAGAAAACTACAGGATAGAGAATTTGGAGTTCGAAGTTGTCGATTTCCCATCGCAATATCACGCCTTGTTGGGACGACCAGCGTATGTCAGGTTCATGGCAGGCGCATTATACATATCTGTTGTGGAGGTTGCCTGGACCCAAGGGACCTATCACAATCAAAGGAAGTTTCGCGTTATCCGATAAATGCGACAAAGATTTTCATCGACTGTCAGAAACTTTCGGGATGCAAGCAGAGTATGCGGCGCCAAGGTTCACTGATTATGATGTGCTGCCAGAGGTAGGGAGATCTTCTAAGGAGCCAACTTTCAACACAACCAAGGATTCAAAAGAGGTACAGATCCACCCGACAGATCCAAAGAAAACGACGTCCATTGCCGCAAACATGGATGTCGCATAGGAAAGCGCGCTCGTCGAGTTCCTCCGTGAGCACTGGAGAATCTTCGCATGGTGTCCAGCTGACATGCCAGGAGTACCCAGGGAACTCGCCGAGCACCACCTCAATTTGGATCCTCTCGCACGACCAGTCAAGCAGCCTTTGCGGCGTTTTTCGGAACCTAGCCGCAAAGCAACGTTATCAGAAATAGATCGACTCAAAGACGCTGGTTTCATCAGAGAAATATCTACAGAAGCCACATGGGTAGCTAACCCAGTGATGGTGCCGAAGAAACACACAATAGTCCTTCGCATGTGCGTCGACTTCACGTGTCTCAACAAACATTGTCCCAAGAATCACTTTCCCCTCCCAAGGATCGATCAAATCATCGACTCCACGGCAGGATGTGAACGTCTTTCCTTCTTGGATGCATATTCTGGTTATAACCAGATAAGATTAAAAGAAGAAGATGAAGCCAAGACAGCGTTCATCACACCTTATGGCGTGTTTTGCTACAAAACAATGCCCTTTGGTCTGAAAAACGCGGGAGCAACATACCAGCGGATGATGCAGAAGTGCCTAGCAACACAGATTGGAAAAAACGTACAAGTCTACATTGACGATGTCGTAATAACATCAAAGAAAGGGTCGACTCTGATCGAAGACTTGAAGGAAACCTTCGACAACCTCGACAAGTTCTGCCTCAAGCTAAACCCGACAAAGTGCTCTTTTGGAGTTCCTGCAGGAGAACTTCTCGGGTTCTTAGTATCAACAAGGGGGATTGAAGCTAATCCCAAAAAATACAGGCCATCGTTACTATGAGAAACCAACAAAGCTGAAAGAGATACAACAGCTTAACGGGGCGAGTCGCAGCTTTAAGCGTATCTGTCGCCAAGTTAGGAGAAAAGGCGTTACCGCTTCTATGCATTGATCAAACAGGGGGAAAAATTTCAATGGAACGAGGAAGCGGATAGAGCCTTCGAGAACCTCAAGCGACAATCTTCGACACCACCAATATTGGTGGCACCAAAGAGAAAGAACCTCTACTTGTACATCGCAGCCACACTCGTGTGGTCAAGACGCCTCTAGTAGTCGAGAGAGAAGAAGAAGGCAAGCTTCACGGAATTCAGAGGCCGTATATTTCATCGAGCATCACCCTCCAAACAACGGTACCCGCAATATCGTAAACTAGCATACGTGAGTATTCACGAAGAAGAAAATTGCGACACTATTTTCGGCGCACCGATAATAGTGGTCAACGAGGCTCCCTTATCAAATATATTAACAACCCAGAAGCTACGTGGTCGGTTCCCTTTGGGGAATAGAACTTTCTCCTCGGGACATCACGTATGAAAAGAAAAGCAATAAAATCACAGGTCTTACCAGATTTCATTGCAGAGTGGATGGAGCTACAAAACACGGGACCCCAGATTTATCGAGAACTTGGACCATGAACTTCGACGGGTCCAAAAGACTGGAAGGTGCTGGAGCAGGCGTGATATTAGTATCACCGAAGGCGATAAGCTGAAGTACGTTTTGCGGATGACGTTCCCAAACGTCTAACAATGAAGCAGAATATGAAGCTCTCATACACGGGATGAAGATGGCGAAAGCTATGGTAACCCACTGAAAATTTTCGGCGACTCGCAATTGGTAGCACAGCAAGTCATGAACCAATGCGATGCAGTCAACGAAAGTATGATAGCATACAAAGAGGTGTACAATGAGCTGGAGAAGTTATTCGATGGTTGCGAGGTAAACCACATCAGCAGGATGAGCAACGATGAAGCCGACGTTCTTGCAAACATCGGGTCACGTGTCTCGCGATTCCTCCAGGTGTTTTGGGAAGAGATAAGCGAGAGATCAACAAAGCCAAAAAACAAAGAAGGAGAAGAAAGTGAAAACCTCGAGTACCACCAACGACACAGTAGAAGAAGAAGAGGAGCAGGATCTAGTCATGATGGTACAAGTTCCATGGATGCAGGCTTACGTATCATACATCCTAAGGAAAACGATACCCGACGACCCAGTCGAAGCAAGGCGAATAATCAGGAGATCAAAAGCTTTCACTGTGGTAAAAGGCGAGTTGTACAAACGAAGTATCTCGGGCGTGCTACAAAGATGCGTTACGCCCGAAGAAGGAAGAATTATCCTGAAAGATGTGCACGGGGAATATGCGGGCACCACGCGAGCAGCCGAGCTATCGCGGCTAAGGTTTTCAGAGCAGGATTCTATTGGTTAACAGCAATCGAGGACGCAAAGGAAATAGTGAGAACTTGCGACGCGTGCCAAAGATTCGCCGCAGCCTCACTCTCCTGCAGCAGAACTTATGCCAATCCCATTATCTTGGCCTTTTGCTCAATGGGGCCTCGACATGGTGGGAAAACTACACAAAGCTTCGCCAGAGGTTATGAGTATATGCTTGTTGCTGTCGACAAGTTTACAAAATGGATCGAAGCAAAGCCGATAAATTCACCGGACGGCGCGTCGGCGATTAAGTTCATGAAAAGCATCGTCTTTAGATTTGAGTCCTCACAGCAGCATCGATAAAACGGCAGCAACTTCACGTCCAAAGAGTTCAAAGCATACTGCGCAGAAGTGGGCATTAAGTTGAGTTTTGCGTCTGTCGCACATCCACAGACCAATGGACAAGTCGAGAAAGCCAATGGCATTATCTGCAATGGCATCAAGAAACGCCTGTTAGGACCACTTGGAAAAAGCTCGGCATACTTGGCCGGAGGAGCTGCCAAGTGTATTGTGGAGTATCCGAACAACACCAAATACGGACACAGGAAACACCGTTTTTTCTGGTCCATGGCGCCGAAGCAGTCCTACCGATAGAAATAGAGCACGATTCTCCAAGAGTCACGGAATATGACGAAGAAACCTCGAGAGAAGCCTTGGAGGACGATGTCGACGCACTTGACGAAGCCCGAGATGAAGTCCTATCACGAGTCGCCAAATATCAACAGACCTGAAGAATTACCACAGCGACGATTGCGCCCAAGGTCTTTTCAAGTTGGTGACTTAGTTCTGCGACTCAACCAAAAAAGTCACGAAAAACTCGAGTCACCATGGCTTGGACCCTACATCGTCACAGAGGTACTCAAGGAGGAGCATACATAATCAAAGACAAGAAGACAGGGTTGCCGAGCCAAATCCCTCGGAACGTGGCACAGCTCAGGCGTTTTACGCTTAGATGCCGAAATATAGTCTACTTTGTAAACATACAATGTACTGAAACGCCCGCGAGTTTTCAGACGCACTTTTCCTTTTTCGGGGCACCGAGTGGGGCCGGAGAAGGTTTTTAATGAGGCGGGCTCGCGGTGCTGCAATATAATAAAGATAGTAAAGATATACTTCTTATTCGTCGACATACTCGGGGGCTCTGCCCTCAAATATCAAAACAGACAAACTCGATTTATTGAAAATATTTCGCCTTGGTACAATAATACCTCGCCAAATACATAAATTGGAAGTTGGTCATGATTAAATATAGTGCACACGTCAGAATATCTCATCACTCTGGTCCAAAAACCCGACAAACAAAATATAGAACTTCGACGCCAAGATCATACAGCCCATCAAGGTGTCTTATTACAGTTCAGGAAGGAACCTTGGGAATAGAAAAATAGTACAAACTCCAGACAAAAAGGCTCGGGGTTCCGACAATATAGAGCATTCTGCGGTATACAACAAATGTTTTCGACAAAGTTTTACATATCAATCAGAACCCAAAATAGTATCTATTGACAAGCCTCTGGTCGTTTTATGCTCGGCGTAAGATCCTTTGACGAAGAATTCCCGCATCCATCCGAAGAAGCTCGCCTATCATCAACTCGGCCACAGGAGTCACCATCTCGTTGATTGCATCAATATTATTCTTGCGACGACGCGTCTTCTTTGCCATGCAATCAACGACAATCATCGACAGGTCCAACTTTGGATGGCAAATATTTATCATAATCATGGCAAATCTTGCTCCAGCAGTCAGTTGGGCTCGTACGAAATTATGAATACGAGGAGCATCTCTGAAGGTCTCTAGCAATTCAGGAAGAGTCGCAGAACCTCATTCCGAGGAAACAGAGTCTTGAAAACAAGGGTCAACGTTTCGTGCAAAAATTTAGAAATTCGCGTACTTGGCAAGCACGATCTTGGACAATCTGCTGGGTTCGTTCAGGAGTGGCCCAAAACAAAGAGCCATGGTTTAGAGAAAGGTTGACAAGAAGATTCGTTCTCTCATTTACTCAGATCTTCGGCAGCAGCATCAAGAACTGAGCCTATTGGACAACAAGGGAAGAAACTTGGAAGAAAGCACAGCAAAATAAAGAGAAGGCATCAGAAAGTTTGAGATACATACCTAACATATCCGTGCTAGCTTCCAACATCAGCTCGAGCATGCTATTTTCCCGGGCACTAGCTCCTTTTGCTTCCAATATAGCAGCATCCTTAGCAGCCATAGCTTCTTCGGCTTGTCGACGAGCAAGTTGTTCTTGTTCAGATGCTCTCCGAGACTGTTCCATCATTGCCAGAGTTTGTTTCTTCGTGGATTGAAGTTGTTGTCGAAGTTCTTGTAAATCTTCCGACAAAGGTGTGCTTGAAGAACCTTCAAGGAAATTGTCATCGGTTCTTACTTTCTTCGACAAGGAAGACGCGGGAGCAGCATCGGGAGAAGAAGGATTCGTTGAATAATTATCAAATATCAACTGGAAAAGAAAATCCCCGAATCAATGATAGCACCAAAAGGAATTTCATTGATTGTAGAAAATTTACATGGCCATTACAAAAGAAGTTCTCCTAAGGGACTGGCAGGGAACTTGTCGCCAAGACTAGAATGGCGACAATAGCAAAGGAAATAAAGAAAGCAAAAACTAGACCTCCGGCCTTGAAGAGCTAGGAGTTGAAGATGGCTTGATCCCGAGATAGGCCAGGATCTTCTTCGTGTTAAGCTTTGCCGCCTTGATCAAGGATCGCCATTTTGCTTGCTCTAATTGCTCCGTGTCGCCAACTTTGGCCCAGTCAATAGTCTGTTGACTGTCAGCAACTAGGGCAACAGTGCTTTCCACGGCAACCTTCATGTTCTCATGGCGCATCTTCAGCCCAAGATCTTCGGGAGGATTAAAGCACTTGGCAAGGCCAAGAAAAGTTGCGGGCTCCTCTTTCTTCGGGAAGAAGTAGGGGAAAAGCTTCGACAACCCCGCCCTGGCTTCATCCATGCCTTCACGCGCTTCCGTCCCATGAAACTCAAGGAATGAAACGGCGTCAAGAAGAATATCGTTGTCGGGATCCTCAAGTTCAAATTCTTGCGAGGTCCTATCTGACAACATAAAAATAGAAAATTTTGTCAACAAAAACAAGTGCAAAAAAGGAAAATCCAAAGGGTATGCAATGGTGCAAATGCTTACCGACAAAGCGACGACTTTGTGTCTTTATGCGTTTGGTGATCGCTTCGCGAGCAGATTGCGCAGCTATGTGATCGCTTAGTGAAGTCTCGGCGCCATGCGACGTTTCGAAGATCTTCGACACCACAGCATCAGCCTTAGCCTTGTCGCCTTCTTGCCTAGCTTCAATTGCATCCGACTCGGCCTTACTTACGAGCCTCTTCACATTGCTCTAACTTAGAGCAAGCGTGTCGCACGTTCGTTGCTTCGTTTCTCCGAAAAAGGAAGACAAGATTGGCTATAAACGTCGACAAGTCATGCAGAAAGGATGCAAAAATAGTGAGACAGTACCTTCAGTCTTGCTGGCGTAATCACGGTACCCAACGAATTGGGCACCGATGCGAAGAAGCTCTTTGATCAAAGGCTGTTAAAAAGAGACAAAGAAAGAAAATGTTGGCATGAGAAAAATGACGACACATAAGAGCAAATAGAGAAAATATAAAAACAACGACAAGAGTTTTAGCAACTTACATCATCCAAGAGAGGGTTAGAAGAGCTACTCGACTGAAGAGTAAGCTCTGGATTTATTTCAACCCTTGCCCTTTTTTGGTGAAGGGACAAGGGGCTTGCCGGAGAGTAGCAGCGCCGACATTCTGTCGAGGAGGCGACGTTTCTTCTCCTTCGACTGGCGTCTCCGAGGCGACTAATGTATGTGACGTGCTCGTTCGAGCAGCCACAACAGCAGTTGGTACTTCTTCTTCATCATCACTACGAGCAAGCGTCGACAAAAATAAAAAGCAAGATAGACAAGAATCTTCGAGTACAAATAAACAAGAAGAAGAGTACTTACGAACTGATGAGCGACTCGAGGTATGGATCATAGCCTGCCTTCTGGTGCGAAGGAACAGCTTCGTCGACCTTGGAGGTGCCGGAATCTTCGGCATCATCTCTTTTCCTTTTGTTCCTTGGAGAAACAGCAGGAGGAGGAGATTGTGCCGACGCAGTGGCTTCAGAGACATCCTCTTTTATGATCCCGCAGATTTTCGAGATTCTGCGGGTTCATTTGCAAAGGAGGGGACATCTGGGTTATCATCGGAGATAACAGCCCTTTCTTCGACATCCCCACCTTCAGGAAGAGGAGGAAGTGAAACAAGATTTGGGTGGTCCTGTATAAAAAGAGAGAAGGCTGTCAGAAATGAATAACCAACACAAAAAGCAAGGCAATAGACAAATTACGCGACAATGTTTACCTTGGGAAGTGCATGGGCGGCGCTGTATGGTTTTACGCGACAAGTGGAAGGGATGGAGTCTTTCTTCTTGAGAGATGAAATCCTACGGATAAGTCTATCCAAATCCTTGACTTCCAAATTCGCCGACAAGCGATCTGCGTCTTCATCGCCAAATTCCAAAGGGTTTTTGCGAGCCTGAAGAGGCTGCACTCTAGTCCTAAGGAAGTACGCCGTAATTTGGATGCCTGATAATTCTTTTCCACGAGTATTTTGCAACTCATGGATACGAGTCCTCAGGCCTCCAGTCGAAGTCCTTTCTTTCTTCTTGCGTCCCAAGAACGGCGGCGAATGATTTTCTCGCACCGTCAAAAGGAGGAATGTTGTCTTCGGCGCATCCATGGTTTTCTTCACGAATGTACAACCACTTCTTGCGCCACCCTTGAACGGAGTCGTGGAGTTTGACGTCGAAGTAGTTGACAGAGGAACGAACAGAATAACAACACCGCCTATATTATAGGCGACATTGGCAGAGCCATTGCGGCGATAAAGAAAATGCGCTTCCATAATGCCCAGTTAGGCTGAACACCGGCGGCTGAGGGTGATAAAAATAGAAATGTGAAGGATAGAGTTGGGCGTGAGATGGTGAAGTTGGAGACCATAAACATAGAGCAACCCACGAAGAAAAGGGTGAATAGGGGCGGAAAGACCGCGGATGAGATGATCAACAAAACTTACCCGATACCCCATTGGAGGGGTTGGGTAGCTTTCTTCACTGGGAAGCAAAACGCTTTGGGTTTCTTGGTAATCCCCGTTTCTTCAGGAGATTGAGGTCCTGGTTCGTGATCTTGGACCTCTCCCACTCCGCTTCCCAGATCTACGGCGGCCATCGAGGAATCAGGTGTGCTATGCCTGGTCAATCGACGCGGTGGCATCAACAATGGTGGAGAGCTGTAGCTACGAAGAGAAGAGCTTTGAGAGATGAGGAGTGCACGAGGAAATTTTGCAGAGGAAAGCAGGGGACGGCGTGAGCGGAAGTGTTCGAGGAAGAAGAAGAGGACCTTATATACAGGTGCGGTGAAACGACGGAACCGTTGGATGAGAAAAGAATGCAGCAGATGATCGCCACGTGGATACAAGGGCACAATGGTATTTTAACATTAACGAGGTTACAGAACGTGTGCCAGGGGGAGAATATGTGTCCCCCACTTGCACGACGTGTCCGAGAACAGGAATTGGGACCCACAAGGCAGCGAAGCAAGTGATAATGGTGGGTTTCAAAATAGAGATCGTGGTTATCATCGCAATGACGTCGTCAAGATAAAAGAAAATTTTGACTGCGAGTTTTCAAGAGTTTATCGACAACGCAAGTTATCTCGGGAGCCTTTGATCAAATACAAGTTTTTGCCCAAATGCTCGGGGCTACTTGGAAAAATAGAAAATTTCGAGTATGACAAGATAGAAATGGCGAGAGCCTATGACCAAATGCAAGCATTTGTTCATAGCCTCGGGGGCTACCATCGGGAGCGCTGGTCGCGCACCCGATAAATATAAAACTATCGAGAAAGATTATAAATATAGCGGCAATGGATAGTAATCGGAGCCTACACCCAAGTGTTCTTGGATGTAGCCTCGAGGGCTACTCCCATCGGGAACGCTGTTCGCGTGCCCGATGAATTTAATCAAAATAAAGAAAAAGAAGTGAGTATATTTCGAGTTACACGATAACTCTATATATACTCCCATCGGAAGACAAAATAGGTCATCAAATATGACTCGATAAAGTGTGCTATTCCAAAGGCGAAAAGCACTCGACAATATATTCTCAGACCGCCAAAGTTGCGATCAATTTCTGAATGCCGCAAATTTGCGAAGGTAAGACCCCAGATCCGTTCCTGGGCGTGGCATCGCCAAAGATGCGCTCTGCTACTTTTATCCGTATCAACAGATACGAAGAAAATCCTAACGGACGCGTTAGGTACCCGATAAATTTGACTGGACTCGACGAATGGTAAGACCTTTAAGCGGCACTGTCGAAGTTTGCACTAAGATCCCGAGATCATGTCCAGGGACGTGATCTTGAAGTAGGTTTATGCGGATTGCCACTAGAGCAGTTAACTAGTACCTGATCCGTCGATGAACTAGCCCCAACTACCGTTATCCCTGTACAATATAGAATTTTATGTGAAGAAGTATAAATAAAAGTTCTCGAATAAATATAACAATCGAGATTTCCCTTGACTCTACGATTCAAGCAAAATCTCGGGGGCTACCGACATAGGCATCCCAAATGGGGCCGAAGATAGTACCCGGAGTTTCTGAAGGCCCACTATCCGAAGAATAAGAAGATTCGGGAGTCCAAGATATATTAAGGAAAGCTAGAGTTGTAATAGGAAGTGTTATTTGTAATCTGCGGGATGAGTTAGAAACCGTCCCAACTTTGTAACTTGTACAAAACGAAAACCCTCGGCTCCACCTCCTATATAAGGGGGAGTCGAGGGACAAAGAGAGGATCGAATCAAATCAACATAACCCTAGTTTTCATAATCGTCGAGTACTTTCCGCCTAAACCTTCGAGATCTACTTGCCCTCTACTTCTAGCAAAACCCTAGTCTGCAATCTGTAGGCATTGACAAGTTAATCCTTTGTCACTAAGATTTTGGGCTAAACTGCCCGTGTATCTGTAATATAGTAGATCGTATCGTGTTTAGCATTAACAGATAGAGTCTGGCCCGTGCACGGTTAGGTGCACGTCCAGTTAGAAAGTCCCTTGGACTATAAATATGTATCTAGGGTTATCGGAAAAGGAGGACAATCACGTTCACAACAAACACAAATCGCGCCGTTGACGCGGAAACCCAGCGGGCATCGGTCAACACCGTAGAGCCGGAACAACTAGGGCTGCGGCTGGCCCAGTCCCTCAGAGCGACGGCCCGCAAAGCCTCCCGGTCGCGCGCCGATGCAAATTGCAAGGGCGTGCCACCTGACCTATACCGGTCAGAAGGTGTGGATGATGCCTCGCTAGTTTCCCAGGCACACACGTACACGTTAAATACGAGCCTCGATCGCTCTCAGGTCCCGTGAATCGCTCATGGAGCCGATCCACCCATGATTCGTCCGAGGTGGCCGAATATATGGTGGTCCTGCTTGATCATGATAAAGCATATGAGATCCACGACGATCTGGGGCTTTCACCGCATAATCGGATCATCCTACTCACGATTGGGCCTCGCGCTCATGCACGGTAAACGTAAGCCAGCCCTAGACAAGGCCTAAAAACCAACACTAGGTTGATCCTCGAACGTCCTGTCTAGGGGCAGCAAACCACACCGCATGGATCCTCCAACCCTTTGTAAGGCCTAACTATTGCAGATATTAAACTAATCCTTGATGAATCAAGGAGCGACCGTAACGGATCAGATCTACTAAATAACGATCGCGGGTGCCGCCGCACCCATGATGAGGTACAGGACGGCTAGATGCGCAAGGGTTGCACTACGACAGCATATGATACTAGGAACAATGCTAACCCTAACGCATCTATGATAACTACGTTGCTCGCCATCAAAAAGGCTTCAGACGAGCAACGCATGAACAACTAGGCAGGTCGTGCTGCCTAGATCGCGAGATGCGATCAGGCAGATGGTGCTTACCGGAGGAACCCTCGAGACGAAGGAGTTGGCGATGCGCCGAGATTGGTTTGTGTTGAACGTTGGTTGTTGTTTATTCCATAAACCCTAGGTACATATTTATAGTCCAGGGACTTTCTAATGTGGGCGTGCACTAAACCGTGCACGAGGCAAACTCTAATCTCTACGTAACCTACTATAAAGATACACGGGCTAACTAGCCCAAACTTGGTAAACAAGGCCGATTCACACATCTCTACGCATATATCTTCAAGTTCATCTTGATCGCGGCCCACCTCTTACTTGGTCAAATTCTGGTGATAACACATGCCCCCTGGTTTTGGAAATGACATTTCCAAAATCATTATGCTTTTCTCTCGTAGGGTCATGTCGTGGCAGCAGAACCGTCGCAGAGTTCTTCATCATGATAACTTGCCCTCAACTTCTCTCGCACGATTTGATGCTTTCTGCACCACTGAAACCGCTGTGGCATTGAATTTCTATCATGCCCTCTTTTATTTAACCCCAAACAGTTCCCCTCTGCATCTCCTTCGCATTAGCACCCAAAAACCCTCCTGCGCCACCATGTCCTCTTCCTCCTCTGCCTCATCGGATCTTTCCACCTCCCTCCTCTCGCGAGCCGACGCGGAGCACAACCGGCGGAGGTCCATGCGGCTAACATCCGCCGTGCCATTGCGGCCGGGGAGGAGTCAGATCATGACTTCTCCATCTGGTCGGAGGACGACAAGTCTCTGACGATGGGGAGAGCGATCTCCGCTTCCTCGCCGACAAGGAAGCGGTGGAAGAGCGAGGATGATCGCTTCCCCGGGATGGGGCCACCTCCGAGGAGGTGAAGGAGGACGAAGAGGAGGATGACGACGACACAACTCGACGAAGCCGCCGGCCAAGCGCCATTGCCCCTGGCCGGGGAACTGAGTGATTCACAATACGACACACGACGACGAGGAAGACGAGGACAATGAAGGTCCCGCTTGTGGAGCAGCGATGACGAGCCCGGGAGCAGCGCCTTGGCGATGACGGCGATGACGAGGGCAGCAACGCCCGTAGATAGGGCCCCTAGCATAGGATCCGTAGAAGTAGGCGGGGTAATGTATCCCTTTGAGGGCAATCAGCCTCTACTATGTAAGAAATCTCGCCTATTAATGAAGAACTTTCCTAATTTGATTTGCCGATTTCTTCTGAGCTCAATTGAGCCGATCCCTTCTTCCACCGACCTTGCCGATTCGTTCCCTTTGCCAATGCATGATGAGCCGATAGCACCGCATCGGTCCTTCAAAATCCTTCCCTTCTTCAATGATGATTTTCTCATTTGGCAGAAAATGCAGGATCTTCAGGAAAACCTTTGAACTTTCCCAACCAAACCCAATGATGCTCTTCAATATTCATCATTTGTGAAGAGGGTTGCAATGAAGGACCAGCCGATGGTATCCCAATCGCTTTTAAACAGAGTAAAACAGAGCGTCCACCAGGCCTGCTGCCCCCGAGCCTCACTCGAGGCGAGACTGTCAAAGAGAATGTGCCAAAGCCGATCCCCTTTCTTCCTCGACAGCCGGAACTTGGTTCAGGAATCCAAATCGGCTCGAAGCAACGGAAGGCACCACCGCTGGCCTGCATTTGGTGAAGACTCGATGTCATCGCATAATTCCGCTATCGACCTCTGCTATCCTTAAGTCGATGTCTGCTGCATCGGCTGCGCTCAAAAAAATTTTGAAATTTTTTAGGCCGATTTGTGTGTCGGCCCCATATTTGATAGTATTATCTCATATCCTCGTGTTCTATCCATCTAGTGCCCATTCCGATCTCAAGAGAATTGATGGTATCGGCTCTTCAGGTAGTCCTTGTTGGGTCAAACGTTGATCCTGCAGAATGGATGGTGAGGATAATTTTGGCCGATCGCTGGAATCGGCCTCCACGTTGCTTGCTCGGTGAAGGTTTTGTAATATCCCTTCAACAGTTTCGGAGGGCCGATCGCAAGGATCAGCCTCGCCACGTTGCTTATTGACGTAGTCTTGCTACTCGTCCATGTCAGTGGACAAAACCAGCCCAATCTCCGATTTTATCACATTGGTGCGCTTGATGTTGTCCACCTTAGGTGCATCGTGTGATCGTGGAGCTCTACACTTCGCCGGACGAACGAGCACCATGTTTGTGCCAGCCGATGTTTCATCATCGGCTTTCCTTTGCTTGGGGCGCCACTCTTTTCTTTGCGGCAGTCCCTCCTCATCCAGGGTCCTTTGGACTTTCGCAGCCAAATCAGGTCGTGCCTTCCTCAGCGTATGCAAGTATAACCTTTCGGCTTCCTCCAGACCGCGCAATCGCTGAACCCTGCGCTTTTGTGAATGGCTGAGACCATCAGGGCACCACCTTGGACGGTGGTACCTGTCTTCTTCCCCCTCGTCTTCCGAATCCTCGAGATCTTCCAACGCAGGGGTCTCAGCACGTCTGCTTTGTGGTGGGAGAGGCCCTAGGCGCTCGAATACACACACACGGCTGCCTCCTTCTTTTTCTGGTTGCACTGGGCAGTTGCCGATTGTTGGCAATCGGCTCATTCCCGAATCCCAACAGTGTCAAGAAAGGGCAGTCCCAATGCCTGTCCGTATCGTCCCGCTCCTGGCGTGGCGCTCCTGCCGCTCCTCATCGTGATTATGCCGACGATGTCTTCTGTCGTTTCTAGCCATACGCCCTTTCATCACCGTCGCCGTGTTGCCGGCGTTGATCATACCGACTCACGTACTTATTGAGGAGGTGATCAGAGAGGGTCGTTGATATCTTATGTTCTTAACTTCCCCTCTGTGACGTAGCGCTTGCCATCTTGACGGAGCCGATCGCATGGAGCGCCCCCTCTGTGTCCTTGCTCTGAGAGCAGCTGTCCTCATCCCCGTCCTTCTCAGAGCGGTGTCCAAGCTCTACCATGCTGATGTTGGCTGAGAAATCAGGCTGGCACCCTCCGAGGTGGGCGAACTCCACCATGTTGACGGCGGGGAAGGGGTGTGTGTCGACCTTCATGGCATCTGGTTAAAAATTAGTCGCCCATTTTCTATTGCCATCTGGATCTGCTGACGCCACACCCTGCAGTCGTTAGTGGTGTGGGTGAACGTGTTATGCCACTTGCAGTATGGCTTTCCGTTCAGCTCTTGCACCGTGGGAACTTTGTGGCCTTCGGGAATCTTTATATGCTTCTCCGCGAGTAAGAGATCGAAAATCTGCCCGGTTCGTCACGTCGAAGTCGAATCCTCTTGGAGGTCCTGGTGGCTTCACCCATTTGCAGGTTACTGGTCCTGCAGCTCGAGTCCACTCAGCCACCGCGACCTCTTGTTCTCCCGTAGCGACCTCATCTTCGCTGCGTCGACCATGGTAACCACCCGCTTGAACTTGTCCTGGTAGACATCTGGGTGACGCCGTTCATATGCTGACAGCTTCTGTACCATGTGCGCTAGTGACGGGTAGTCCGCTTGGGAGGCCACGTCCTTGATCGATGATGACAGACCCACCACCGCCAACTCGACCTTCTTTCGCTTACGTGAACCGAATAGCATCGGTTCCTAACGGTCCTGAAGCGCTGGATGTATTCTGACACTGTTTCCCCGCGCTTCTGCCGTACTTGCGCTAGATCGGCAATGCCAGCCTCGGAAGCCTCTCGAGTGATACTGCTCATGGAACCGTTCTTCCAGCTGCTTCCAATTGAGTTCGGTGGCAGCGACGTGTACCAGCCGAAAGCCGATCCCGTGAGGGACCGTGAGAAGTACCTCACGCGCAGCTCGTCCGCTGAGATCATGCCCAGCTGTGCCAAATATCGGCTCACATGCTCGATGGAGCTGGAACCATCTGATCCGCTGAACTTTGTGAAGTCCGGGAGCCGATATTTGGGTGGTAGCGGGATCAATTCGTACTCGTTGGGGTACGGCTTGGTATAGCCGATCGCCTTTCTTTTCGGCATCATGCCGAACTGATCTTTCAGGATCGTACAAATTTGATCCGCGGTGATGGCTGCAGGTGCCGAACCCCGAAGATTCGTCGGAGTGGCGTACTTAACCAGCCATGCTTGTTTTTCTGTTCTGAGCCAACTGCAGGAGCTGGGCTCGGGAGTTTTGTCGGGGTGGCGTATTTAGCTAGCCACGTTTGCTTCTCGGGGTCTGCCTCCGACGTTCCTCCTGCCCCAGAAGTCCCTGCTATAGCCACCTGGTTCGAGGGTGCCCAGGTGCTGCAGTCTGGCACGTATGCGCATGCGTACCCGTGCGGGATCTCCTTGGGCGCGTCCTGTAGAAATTGGTAGTCACCGGGGTCACCACCAATCTTGTAGACGACATAGGCCGATGAGTTCGGCGCTTCGGGCGCTGCCAATGCGAACGGCAGCGGTGGACGGGACTGGAGTAGCAACTCCCCTTGGTGAGTCCCTAGGGCTGGTCCCGACGGAGAGTACGATGGCTCATGATCTCCGGATCACGCGCAGCGCGGCGCGCTCCAACGTATTCACCAGGCTCCGAATGGCGGTGCAGCAATGAGCCACCATGAAGTTTATCTCCGACGCAGCGACCTGGTGCGTTCCTCCGACGGGGTGGACAGGTCCACTCCATCAAGCGCGCCTTTAGGTGTGAACCCCTTCCATCCGATGCCATGGGAGCGGGTCCCGTGGAAAGAGCCGATTAGGTCGGCTTCGAGGGCAGATTTGACCTCGTCATACTTCTTCTTGAGCTCGCCAGAGAGCTCCTCGTACGTGACCGGAGTTTCTTGCCACCTCTGATGTAGATGGCATTGTGTTTGATGTTGAAGATGCGTCCCACCGGCGTGCAGAATGTGTTGACGTCGAAACCCACCGGCGGGCAGGACCGGTCAACACCGTAGAGCCGGGAACAACTAGGGCTGCGGCTGGCCCCTCCCAGCGACGGCCCGCAAAGCCTCCCGGTCGCGCGCCGATGCAAATTGCAGGGGCGTGCCACCTGACCTATACCTGGTCAGGAAGGTGTGGATGATGCCTCGCTTAGTTTCGGGCAGGGCACACACGTACACGTTAAATACGAGCCTCGATCGGCTCTCAGGTTGTCCTGTGAATCGGCTCATGGAGCCGATCCACCCATGATTCGTCCGAGGTGGCCGAATATATGGTGGTCCCGCTTGATCATGATAAAGCATATGAGATCCACGACGATCTGGGGTTTTCACCGCATAATCGGATCATCCTACTCACGATTGGGCCTCGCGCTCACGCACGGTAAACGTAAGCCAGCCCTAGACAAGGCCTAAAAACCAACACTAGGTTGATCCTCGGAACTGTCTAGGGGCAGCAAACTACACCCCGCATGCCGCTGGATCCTCCAACCCTTTGTAAGGCCTAACTATTGCAGATATTAAACTAATCCTTGATGAATCAAGGAGCGACCGTAACGGATCAGATCTACTAAATAACGATCAAGCGGGGTGCCGCCCCTGCACCCATGATGAGGTATAGGGACGGCTAGATGCGCAAGGGTTGCACTACGACAGCATATGATACTAGGAACAATGCTAACCCTAACGCATCTATGATAACTACGTTGCTCGCCATCAAAAAGGCTTCGTACGAGCAACGCATGAACAACTAGGCAGGCTCGTGCTGCCTAGATCGCGAGATGCGATCTAGGCAGCATGGTGCTTACCGGAGGAACCCTCGAGACGAAGGAGTTGGCGATGCGCCGAGATTGGTTTGTGTTGAACGTTGGTTGTTGTTTATTCCATAAACCCTAGGTACATATTTATAGTCCAGGGGACTTTCTAATGTGGGCGTGCACTAAACCGTGCACGAGGCAAACTCTAATCTCTATGTAACCTACTATAAAGATACACGGGCTAACTAGCCCAAACTTGGTAAACAAGGCCGATTCACACATCTCTACGCATATATCTTCAAGTCCATCTTGATCGCGGCCCACCTCTGACTTGGTCAAATTCTGGTGATAACAGCGCATCGCCACCCCTTCCTTCGAGGGTTTCTTCCGGGTAAGCATCATGCTGCCTAGATCGCATCTCGCGATCTAGGAAGTACACGTTTATTCGTCTACCTTGTGCTGCTCGTGCTGAAGCGTTGTTGATGGCGAGCAGCACTACTTATCATTAGGTGTTTAGGGGCTTGCATTGATTCTTTCTCGTGCATATCTGCGTGGCAATGCCGTCCCTCGACTAGCTGCCCTTACACCTATCTGGTGTAAGGGCAGCATCTTGCTTGTTCGTTACTTAGTAGATCCGATCTGTTATAGTTGCTCCTTGCTCCGCAAGGATTAGTTTAATATCTGCATAGTTAGGCCTTATGCTGGGGTCGGACGATCCGGTAGTGCGTTAGGTGTTGTTTACCGTTCCTGCAAGGGATGTTCCGGGAATTAACGTTATGTTGGTTTTAGGCCTCTTGTAGGGGTAGTTTGCATCATCTTCCGTATCTGCTAGGCCCGACTACGCGTAGGACGTTCCTATGCGGTGAAACCCTAAATTGTCGTAGATCGTTTTAGCTTTGTTTTGATCAAGCAGGATCCCCATGCCATTGCAAATCCAACGGAACCATGGGGCGATCGGCCTTTGAGCCGATCCACAGGCAACCTCGAGAGCCGATAGGGCCCGTATTTAATGTTTACGTGTCTACCATGAACAATCGAAGCAATCTAACACCTTCCTGATCGGGTCTAGGTCAGGTGGCACGCCTAGCAACCGCCAGGACGTGGCTGGAAGACTTGCGGGACGACGCGAGGTGCCAGGGTCCACTAAGCGGCCTTGGGAGCCTCCCGGCTCTTCGTGTTGCTTAACCATTGCCCGCCGGTGGGTTTTGGCAGGTAACAGCTCCTCTTGGCATTCCCCCTATGAGTCTTTCAATTTCTTCACCTTGTTCTTCCTAGCCCGCCAGATAGCCTTTTGGTGAAAGAACCGTGTGTTTCTATCACCTTGTTTTAGCCAGGCCACTCGTGATCGTATCAGCAAGTTCCATTGATTGTTCACATTCAAAATTTTCATGCCCAGCTGTGGGAGAAACAGGGTACACTCTGAAAGTGAAATCTAGATATTTCGTACGAAACTACAAAGAATAGGCAAAAGTTTTGCCATGGACATGGTATCTTTGGCAGAGCATCTTTAGGGTACCTACTTAGTGCTCCAAGACAAATTCCTCTATGGTTTGTACTAGAACATGAAAGCGCGCGTTGCTGCGCCCGTCTGTTTGGTTAAAGGAAAATAGAAATATCTGAGAAAAATTAATAGTATGAATATCTATGAAAAAATTGAATTACGGTGCCTTAGTTCATAGCATGGACTACAGCTGCAAATGGGTACTTCAAAGTTCAAACAATAATTTTGCAGATCATTGCGTAGGTCAGCTTGCAAGAGATATACAAATCGTTTTCCCAGATCTATAAGACAAAAGGAGGATAAAAACATCAAACGTTATGATCTATGGAGCCAAGTTGCTAATCCATAATTTGAAGTGAAAACTACACGTAAATTTGGTTATGCTATGGTAGGAAAGATTGCAGGCGGGGTAAGATCAGATACATGCCAACCATCATTCTGTAGCTAGTTTTTTTTTTTGCAAGACATGTACCTGTCAAATGGGTAATTATAAGCACCCCCCATATAGGTGGACAAAACTCAACACATTTAGAAAGCTAGGCTAGAGAATTAGAATCAGTTTACTATTAAAAAAGGAAATAATATAAGTACATAGCTAGGTTACTAATTAGAGTAGGTGTTTGAAGCTAATAAAATCACTTTTGAATTTGCAGAACTGAGTTTTAAGAACTGCCATGTAAATGTGGAAAGTAAGTAACCTATACTCGTAGTACACATCTAGCATAATTCAAAATCACCATATCCACTGGTAACCTCACAAAGCCCGCTGCTCTAGTTTTCGACCACTCCATCAGAATGACCAGGCAAGGAATCAAATTAGCAGGAAGTGCTCTTTGAAGATAGCGCATATCTCAAAGGAATCTGAACAAATAATAGTGTAAGTATCCATCATAAAAGAAAAATAGCGTGTTTTTGCAGGAAATCCAAGGGTAAATTCAATACATAGGGACATCTGATTGCAAGACAATTTGGTATTCCTTCCAAACAATGGGAGGAACATTGTTAAGATATAACTGAATGTGATGCGATGCCCGATATACTACTGGATATGTTTGTAAATCGTACAAATTAAACCAAACACCACGGAAGCATGAATCAACCAATTGAAAGCATGAAAAAGATTTTTATGGGCTGCACACAACTGAACTCCTTAGGCAAGTCTAGTAAATTAGAATAAGCAACACATATGTAATAGAAACTATTTTCGCAAATGATATGCTTGGATGGCCCAATCAGATCTAAAGTAAACAAAATCAAGCTCTAGAGGAAATGCCGAGATGAAAACAATAAAAATATTTCTATAGTAGGCATAATACTAAACTGGGCATGGTAATATATGAAATACAGGCACATGTCCAGGAATCAATAGCTCCATTTACTATCATAGAATGCAGTGAATACAAGAAAATAATATCGAATAAGCACCATACTGATCTCAACATCAGCAAAAGATTATTGGTTGTTTGCACAGCACATCATATGTTCATTCCATCAAGAATCTCAAACAAATATATGTGTCAAAGTTGTGTGCATAAGGAAAAGAGCTGTTCCGAGTGTTACATATTATCCTGCAAAACATATTTTACCTCGTCACTCATATTCTCCAATGTAGTAGCAACATCACCTTTTTTCCTTTGGACCTCCTAGTCACAGGATATATGCCATATTACTTTCATTGTATGAGACATCCAACAATTAGAGGACAATGTATAATTAGTGCAAACCACAAACCCAACACCAAACATGGTCAAAACAGATAGGTTAGCACTTTAGGTAAACAATGCCATGCTAGAGAATACTTCAGTCAGTGCACTTTCATTGGTGTCATAGGAAAGGATATGCCTCCAACTCAATGAAAGAAATAGCAAGTCATCGAAAAATCTTGAACTGTAAGTCAGCAATACTACCGGGTGTTCAGTGTTCATGGAAATTCTTCCCACACATAATTTTAAAAGCGACCCTATTTCAAATTGGAGACAATCTTTGCATACATGTGAGCGCAATGATCTGTAGATCTGAGAGTGCCAATATAACTTCCATGCAAGCAACTCAAGTTACCTTCCTCCAACTCAATATGCTGCAGCAATAACACTGGATCAAGCTTACAGGGGTGGGAAATTCTTGACTTTGATTTACTGATACTTTTTTCTCAATGCCTTATGAAATAAGCACCCTGGAACAATCACAAGGAGAAGATATTAGTATTTGATACCGTGGGAACTTATTTCTAGTAGCAAAACATCAAAGCGTATTTCATACCTAGCTTGGTCATTCATCTTATCAAATTCATCAAAAAAGCATGTACCTTTGTTAGCAAAAGCAGTACACCTGACGCAAGTATAGAGCTCTGTGGCATGTTTTCTAGTACTCCTAAAAGGAACTAGCACAGTGGCCCGCGCACATGCGCCGGCAACATCTAAGTAATTCTAGTGAAGTTTGTTACCTTGATAATAATAGCTGTTATCATATATTTTTGATCACCTATTTTTTATTCTCATGAATATAAAAATATGGGCATATAAATATGATCATGTAAAGCCAACATAAAAATAAAAAAGCCTCCACATGAACGTTATTATTTGATTTTTGCAAATTATAAATATACTATTTACCTTTCATTAATTGCATAAAGATATGTTCCATTAATAATGTTCATGGAATCATCTACATTTATTGCTTTCTTGGAAATGTTGTCAGCCCCAAAAGTAATATCAATCAAGATGTAAGATGATAAAATGATTTTATATATACTTCCTCCATCCGAAATTAATAGAAGAAAATGTAAACGATTATCATAGTGACTAAATACATTCTGAAAATATGTATTATGGTGGATCTTTGATATTGATTTTGTATCGCGTATGTCTTCATGTTGTTGCATATAAATTTTGCAAAACTTACAATACATTGACTAAATTTATACCCAACGGTACATCAGGCCGAAGAAAATATTATTCCCTCCTGTTCAAAATAATTTTCCAAAAATAATTGTATCTACACACTAAAACATGTCTAGGTACATCTATTTTTAGGCAATAATTATGTGTTGAATAAATTTCTAAAAAAACACTCGCGTGTATGAAAGTCACTGTTATCTTTTGAACATATTTATGTCATGCTCTAGAACAATACCGATAGAATCATGTAAATTTTCATTCATGGCTAAAAGAAAATAGGCCAGATAACAAAAAAATTTGGAGTTCTTGTTATTTGTTCATACTATCGCACAACCTTTCATTCATAATAAATAGTTAATGTTTTCAACATGTAGACTGTCTTTTGGTATATGAAAATTTTAAAATAAATTCATAAATATCCATGTATAATATTTTTCATAAACAAATAGTTTGGTGTGGCACGTATATCTTGATCAGTTGTTCCATGCCGAAAAAATGCAATATCACAATATATCACCACACGTACCAAAAGCCTTAACTTTGGACATAATGTGATATGTCACACATTCTCACTGACATATTCTTTTAGTATAGAGCTAAAACAAAGCATCCAATAATTTTATCAACTGAAATCGCACAATGTCATTTCATATGTATAAGATATATTTAAAAAATAATTTTTATGCATCAAAAGAAATATTTTAAAAAGAATTTGCGAAAATAAATGGAAGGACATAAACTACAATTATCAATTTACGCCAATTGTTGTGAAAAATAAACTGACGTCAATAGACGTAATTCTTATAAACCTATGGAACATCAATAATGAATCAAAATGCAAAATCAGGGCGACTTTTCAATTAGAAACGAATCTTATTTCATATGAAAAGGGCCAGATCAATAAATTGGTAGACCATTTATTGGTTTTAGAGGGTTCACGGTAATGTAAGCAATGGTTGGAGGATGCGTGAAATATTAGGGTCATCAAAATAATGTACTATATATGCATGCCATGGAAGCTCATTAACAATGTGACTTCAGGGAAAATACAAATCTCATATCTTTGATGATAAAACAATACTCCCAGTCAATGCATATTTATTTATTCTGCATTCGTGGACTCAATTAAAAAGTAATGTTTCAACTTCTTAAGGGAGAGGCCATAACATCGTTTAATGGTATTATTTACCTGTAAATGATGTAGTGAGGGGCCTCATCTAATTTATTTACCTTGATAATTTGTCATCTATAGCAAACCCAAAAGATGATGAAACCCAAGTTCTATAGAGATGAAAATAGGCACAGGACGGTTTTTGTTAAGCCGGAGCATGCGCACAGAGATGCCTGGTATTTTACCAACTCATTTTTTTATTTAAACCATAAACAAATATCTGCATAATATATTACATAGATTGTGACGAAGGAAAATACCAATATGTTGCAATAGCATCTCGATTAAAATAATCTTTAATAGTGTCAAAGAGTTGGTAGCATATATCGTTTACAATAGAGTGGATCATAAAACAATTCTCGTGAACTGTAGTCACATTTATTCTACTCCATACGATCCATAATAAGTGTTTGGATTTTAGTTAAAATTTAGAGAATTCTGAACTAAAATTTAAAATCGGAGGGAGTATTAAATCTTCATAGGTCATGTTAAGAAATTGTAACCTGAGACCACCATTTCGATGAAGCATATCATCGCAGACAATAGTGCATCGATTAATCCAAATATTGGTGGACCAATCTAAATGTTCTCAATATTGCGGGTGTCTCAGTCGTAGAGATACATACCTTCACTTAGGCTTAATTAGCTTACCACGACTTGCCTACGGTATTGCCGGAGGAGGCACCAAATGGTTTACGGTCGGTTATGTCCTGCATCTGCACCAGCGATGATTTCACGTGAACCGCCACAAACCATGGTGTATGATCAATTTGAATAGCCACTTGAGTAGAAAATCAATTTGTTATTTCTGCATCTCACTTGAGGCCCTGAGCACAGAGCAGCAGTACGCGCGGAGATGCAAATCTTCAGATGGTGCGCACTTGCAAACTTCTAATTAATATACAATCATTAGACAAAGTCAGGAGGACAGCGGTGAGACAATACAACGTGAGAAGAAGGAACTGATCAGTTGATTTCTCTATGCACAATGTTTTGTACTTCCTCCCTTCATAAAATAATGTTGAAGATTTATATAAATTTGAATCTATCTATTAACTAATGAGTGTCTAAATACACCTAAATTTAGGCAAACTTGATATCTTTTTATGGAGAGAGGCAGAGCTACTAATGAGTGTCTGGCGCAGCAAGATCAGAACTTTAGCTACTAATGGGTGATGCAGTTGAAAGAGATCGCCGATCTAAGGAAAAAAGGAAAATGCGGCACTGACCCGCATGCGGCGGCATTGATGGAAGAGTATAACCTATCTATTTTTGTTTACAAGCTGAACCTGTCAAATTAGGAGTGCAAAAAGAATCAACACAGGGGCATTGCTAGATAATTTGTTGTAACTTTATTTTTTCTAATATATATATTCTTGCGAGTATTCATGTATTTAGCATTATTCTGGCCACAATCAGCCTCTGAAGAATATTATACGCACTATTTAATTTTTTGTGCTACAAAATTGAAACTTCACAGTAGAGTAATTTTGCTGTAATAATTACTTGCATATCAACAGATTTATATCAACACCTTTCGTTCTATACTGGTGGTAGCGAGCTGACAAATTTCTGGACAACATATGTTCTACTGTAGCTGTAGAGGAGTAGTTGGAGCACTCAAAGGAAGCTCAAAGCTCACGTATAGCTACCTTGCTTTGGGCTGCATGGCCGTGTGCACATGATGTAATTCTTAATTTGATCTATCGATCCATCCTCTAGAGCTCCATGCACCCTTTAGTTCTTATTTCCGAGAGTGATCTGACAAATTTATAAGCGGTATATTATGCATTGTAAAGTACACGCAACACTTAAAGAAAATTAATGATCGCATGTATATTTACCTTGTTTTTGGCTGTCCGGCTGGGTACGCACGACGCAAGTCTTAACTCAATCGATTAAACCATGAGTCTTGTATTGCTGCATGTGTATGGAGTATGCTGTTTGCATGAGATTGGAACCTCACTCAAATTGACGTGCATTCATATTGCTAGGGAGAGTCCATGTCGATTGGCCGAGTGCATCCGGTAACTCGGCGGCGGCGGCACCAGCAGCATGCCTCAAGACATCTTGCCCTACATGATCGGAATACGATGGCCAGGCAGCATACCTGAGGACACTATAGGCGACGGGAATACGACGACTACCGCGGCGTGCGTATGTGAGGAACATCAAGAATACGTTGGCTGCCAATAATTGCCCTAGCTTGCCATGAGTGATTTCTTTTGACGCCAACCAAGTCTCCAGCAATCTAGGTATGAGGATGCGGCGGCCACACCTAGGAAAAGGAAAATAAAAGAAGACGGTAAGAGATACTATTGTAATGGCAATGGTGGGTAATTTTTACTAAATCTAATCTAATGGTTATAGATTGTCAGTCTAGAAAATAAATGGTCGGATGTTTCTAATTATTGTGGTAATTTCTAGCAGTTTTCTCTTTTTCTGGTTACCCCGTAATGTACTTTTAATATATAATAGATTGCTGAAAATTATTACTCTTTTTAAATCCAGCTCTCCCTTGGAGAGTGATTTTTGGGATGCTCGCATATATATATTATACTCCTGCTGTCCCAAATTGCTTGTTGCAGTGTATAGATACATGCAAATCTAGACAAATCTGTGACATCTAATTCGGGCCTGATGGAGTATATTCTTTGAAATAAAATAGTTCAATATAAGAAACAAGTGTACCCACACAAAACTACAATCGTATATATTGGTATGTGCCACATAAAGAACCCTCGGGAATATAGCACATGAAGAAAAGAAATATTGTACTGTAGTTGTTTTAGGTTACTTCCTTGCTCAGTATTGACAGTATGTACATAGTCACAATCTAGCACGAACCCTATACACCAAGCCAGCTAAAATTTGCAATTTGAGATATGAGACGAAGCCCATCAGATCTCCAACCCAATAGGTTATTTGGATCCAAGAAACGAACGAATTGACCAGAACTTGAATAAAAGGCTTACATAGTACATCTTAATACTGACAAACAATATAGAGAATCAGGAAAAAGAAGCACATGGATTACCGGCCGATTGGAACCGTGGTATGGGACAGCTCCTTTCTCCCCAGTTCAGAATCACCAGTAAACCCTACAAATGATCCCAAGATCAGTAAGGAATCAATATCCTACACATCTAGGAAGCCCAAGTAGCCTGCGCGCCATTCACAGTACGCCCACGCCGGAGAAGAAGGGCACGAATGCCGGCACTTGAGAAGGGAACAAACTCAGCGGAGGGCTTCTGTATCCAGACAAAATCAAGCAAACTGAGAAACCAACGGGAATCCCTCCGTGCCTTGGTCGCCTCACCTTGGCAGTTTCTTGGCCGGCGGCAATCGCGCGCGCAGGAAGTAGTTGTTCAGGCGAGTGGGAATGGGACGGGGAAGGGAAGTGACGGCCGCCAGGAAGAAAGAAAGAGGAAAGGAAACGTCGTGCGTGCGCTCTTTTTTTTATGTGAGGCCTCCGATGTGGAAGAAAAAGGCCTCAAGCTGGTACGACCCATCTAGTAATTTTTTGCGTTCCGATTAACCATAATTCACCTATTTCGACTTGCGGAGTAGCAGCCCTTGAAACGATAAGCTGGCCCATTTAGCGCTAATTAAGGAAGGAAACGTTTTGAGCGATGTTGTGGGAATACAGAGACGAATCTGGGACGTGAAGTGGTAGGATCCAACGGCTGAGGGCTTCAAATGGCTGTGGTGGCTCCTAGCTAGGTGAGTTTTACTGTTACTCAATACCTATATATTCTGGATACCCAATAGCTAATTAACCTTGTTTATTCTGTCAAGCTGAAAATTGGGTTGAATTACTCATGGAGGTAAAAATAGATTTCTTTTGTACTTCGTATAAGTGTGAAAATGCAGATTATATGTGATAAGTTACCAGCATGAATAGAGACACATTTCCTTAATTGGGATAGTGGTAGTTGATATGAAACTATTCATTATTGGTAGTATCAAGTTTTTTAGTTGATTGACATGTCAAAACATTTTGTATTACATACCAACAGTTTAAGTGTATATCTTTAAATTTTACAAGCTTTGTTGGATAAAACTCTTAACGAGTTTATTTTCGAATTCAGACGTAGCACATGTTAACGAGGATTTGTTACATCGATGATCACGCAAATGGTTCTTATTGTATACCACTTTTGCTTAAACAGATTCAAAAAAAATCATCTTACATTTCGTAAGCTTGCATACTTTTGTTTGTCAATGGGTGGATGTATACCGAGTGTAGCTTCTATTATAGTTCCGGATCGTATTGATAATCGTTAGTTTTCGTTGCTGACTTCTCTGTTCTATGCTTGGGAAGGAGGAGAAAGAACTGAAGATGACCTTGCAGATATCCTTCAGAAAGACAAAGCCATGTTGGTTGAGAAGGTAAATCCTTGATCCCGGAGTTGTGTCTATAGCGTGCAAGGTGTAAAGTAATAATGAAAATTACACTTGTGGTTACCTGCGTATTGACTACAATATTATAGGAGGATAGGGATGAATTTGGGAAAAGGGTGTTTCATACATCGATCAAGACTGGGGCGCACAAACTGACCCTTCACAAGAATCAGTGGGTAGGCTTTGTTGGTTCCTGCGAAGAGAGAGCTTTGCTGGAGTAGTGAGTTGGAAGAAATTAGCAATGGCTGGTCGCGGTGCTGGATGGTCCAGGTGCTTGATGCCATTCATTTCGCAGAGGTTCTTATCTTCTCAGTATGGGCCACCATAGGTTTGGCTCCCCTCCTTCTCCCACTACTTATCCCTCGTGATGTGCCTTGCCGAGTTGGTGAATTCGTGGTGCTGAACACAGATCTGCTTCTTATAAGGGAATGGATATATGAACGATGTCTTCTGAGTTAATAATTAACACATCCATAATTTTGTACTACTATAAATATCTAGGATAACATTCAATCTTCCATTCAAGTCCTAATCATCGGGTTCAAACTGGAAACCTGCTTTTTTGTCTTACTTTTGATTCCAGTGGGAGCAACTATACTAGAGGAGAGGACAGCACAATGGTTACAGATGGCTTGAGTTGTTTGAGATATAAAGAAATGCTGGTGTACATTTAAATACACCGATGAGTAATAAGAATAAACTCAACAATATAACTATCACATAAAACATTCTTATCATGAGCCACATGCATAAAATTATTACTCCCCACATAAGCATAGTCATTCTTATTAATTGTAGTGGGAGCAAATTCAACAAAATAACTATCATTATTATTCTCATCATCATAATCATCAAATATAGTAGGCATATTGTAATCATAGTTAACTTTCTCCTCAATAGTAGGTGGACTGAAAATAACATAATCATCATTGTAATCATCATATATTGGAGGCATATTATCATCAAATAAATTTCCTCCTTCGTGCTTGGGGGACAAAAAATATCATGCTCATCAAAATCAGCTTCCCCAAGCTTAGACTTTTTCATAGCATTAGCAATTATGGTGTCCAAAGAATTTATACTAATAACATTGGTACTAGCATGCAAATAAAGTTCCATAGATTTTTTAATTTTCTATTCAAACACCTCATGTCCTAACTCAAGCTAAATACTATAAAGCTCTCTATTTTTTGTTGTTGTTTCCCATTAAGCCTAACTAGTGAAAATAAAAACAAGAAACAAAAAGATATAATTGCAGAATCTAATGGAAATAACTTCGAGCACTCACCAGCAACTAAAAAACTTAGTAGCGAAAGGATGTGAGTCCCTTTTACCTTACCTCCCGCCAAAAAGAAATGTTTATGCACGCTATTCTTGTAGACACGTTGTTGGCCCAGTTCTTTTGGCGGCTTCTCCGAGAAGCTGCCCTCCCCCCAGCTTCCTGGGGAAGCCGATGACAAAATTTTGTGAGGCTTCCAAATTAGTTTAGCCTTAGCTATTCTAGAAGCCTCGGAAAATTTTAGAACAGGCTTCCCCAGGAAGCTGGGGGGAGGGCAGCTTCTCCGAGAAGCCGCCAAAAGAACTGGGCCGTAGAATAGCAGCAAGTTTCCCTTAAGTCGGTCACCCAAGGTTTATCGAACTCAGGGAGGTAGAGGTCAAAGATATCCCTCTCGAGCAACCCTCCAATTACGATACAAGAAGTCTCTTGTGTCCCCAACACACCCAATACACTTGTCAGATGTATAGGTGCACAAGTTTGGCGAAGAGATAGTAAAATGCAAGTGATATGGATGAATATGAGTGGTAATAACAATCTGAAATAAATATGGCAGCAAGTAAACATGTAAGAGAACTGATTGTAAACGGTGTTTCGATGTTTGGAAACAAGGCCTAGGGATCATACTTTCACTAGTGATTACTCTCAACAATGTATCATAAAGGAATATAAATATAAGCACTTCACTATGCTATTCTGAACTACTCTCTAGTTGGATAACGAATACTAATTCATTGTGTAGGGCTGCAAAGCAAACCTTAAAGATGTATTTCCAAATCTCCACTACTATTAAAAGATCCAGAGCCGGAGATCCAGACAATCATGTCCGTTAAAAGAGCCCATCCAACGCTCCACGGAGGTCCAATGTTGAGCGCACTAAACGTGTTTAGCGTTCAATGTTAAGCCACCACAAACCGTTGTTGCACACGTCCCCACGATTCGACCCCATCTTTTTCCAAGCCCCGCCCACTCTCCTGCGCCGCCACCTCCAATCCACTCTCCCTCTTGCCGGAAAGCTGGCGTCGATGTTGTGCGCGGCCACGACTGGTTCCGCTTCGAGTCGATCCCGGAAGGTTTGGACGACGGCCCGCCACGGCGCGCAGGACTACGGGTGAGGCATGTCCTTCTCTACGAGCACGAGTTGCGTGGTGCCGACGCGGCAAGCTTCGCGGCGCCGGAATCGCGAGCCCTTCATGTCGCCGACCCGCGCGTGAGCCTGCACGCGAGGCCGCTGCCCTGCATGTTGCCGACCCGTGCGTGAGCCTGCACGCGAGGCCGCTGCCCTGCACATGCCGTCCGCCATGCAAGCCTGCCTGTGAACTGCAACTCCTTGCAAGTGTTGAAATATGCCCAACCTGTGAGAAATAAGCTTGACATGACATTTAATCCACCTTACCAAGTTAGGTTCTGATATCCCCTTTCTTAAATACATAATTAAGGTTCCTTTCAGAAATCTATAAAGTTAGCTCCCTTGATTTTGTTGATCTTCTATTTTGAATATTGATTTTCTACCTGTTGAGATCTGGAGCCTGGTTATTTGTGATTTGAAGTAGTTTTAGGTTCAACTAAGATGATTGGCATTTCTTAAATTTCTCAAAGTGGCTATTAATGATTTTTGTCAGACTGAATGAGTTTTCCGCCTAATAACATTTAATTGGATTGCTTCTGTCTCATGTCCATAACTTGTATTTTCTTTCAGAAGACCATCCCTTTAAGTGAAATGGTAAGGCAAGACTTTAATAGGAAGAATGAACTCAGGTTATATATATACCTGGGTCTGACTCAAATCTCACCTTCCTCTATTTCATTAGTCTTGTCTTCTTGCATCTTTGTTAGAAGAGGTGGATGGTATAAAGGATATATCTTAGGAGATGGACCTGAACAAATATGTAGGTTCAATTAATTTTGATGACCTAAAGATTGGTATAAATACTAATGGATGTTGTGAGTAATCATTATTTTCTTTATTATGGGAAACTTTTGCAGCTCCATATCATTAGACTAGCTTCACTGGAACCTTCTGTTTTTATATAGAATCATGCTCGCCGTGGTGTTATTTTTTTATCTAAACTGTTTTTTCTTTTGAAGTTATTTCACCATGTGTTAAAGTGCTAATAGTTAGCACTAAAGCAAATGCGGATTAAGAGAATGGAAGTGCCGTGGAATGAGGACGGGAAGAAAGATGTCGCAGACTTATGCGTGTGAATTATGTCCTTTATTCAGGTATTTCATATCGTGGTTTGTCTGTCTATCAATACGTACGTGCGTGCACGTGCAAACTTACTAGCCTAAAACAGAATAGTTGTACCATGTTGGGTTAGCTATTACCCCAAAATATAACAAAGTGGAATACACTGTCCAGTAAGAAGAAAATGGAAAGCATCTAATGTGACAAAAAAAACTTCATTGAAAATTAGCATTACAAGAAACTGGATTGGACCGGTTTCTGAAACATCTAATGATCCATACATGTATTATGTATCTGCAATTATGCTCAGCTGGTTAAATACCTATGTGTTCATATCTTTTCCCTGACCAAACAAAGTACGTATGTGATTTCTCTTAATGGAAAAATGAGCTCAGTTATTTGCTTCGCTGTTGTTTTATAAATGATGAAACTTTAAAATTGTGCTACCCATTTTTTCTGTCTTGCTGTCATTGTTACTTAACACTCAGGAGCTTTGTTTATATCTATTTTGATTGAAATTAGTATTCCCCTCAAGTCATTTGTGCAGTTGGTGGAGATCATTGTGTTGCTTGGATAGTTGCATATCAATGACATCTACAATGAAGAGCTCCCGATTCGCATTTTAAAAGCTAAATAAAATCTGGCATCTACGACAAGATCATCAACTTTGAATGCAACATACACAACCTTTATACTTCCAGCAGCAGCAACAATAATTCATAGCATCCTTTTCAAAAGTACTAAGCTTACATTTTTTTAGGCATGTGTTGTTATTATGGAACTGTTGATAAGTGTATATATTTTTACAATGACACCATTGTTCTGCCATAAGAAAAGACCTCCATTGAGAAAATTAATTATTTTGTTTTTATGTATTACTTTTCAGAACCTTGAAGCTACAGTATAGTTCGGTCTATTTTACCCGCAAACAAAAAAATACAGTTCAAAGTGAGAAGAAACATTCCAATCATGGAGAGCTACACAGGAGATACAGGCTATATAGGTAGGTGCTTCTGGAAAGTGTAAATATTGAACCACTTTTCATGCTTTCAACAGTTTGTGTTAATGTTCCCTACAGTTTGTATTTTCAGATCTCACTCACTTCATGGTAAGGCTTAATTAAGTCTCTTTGTGTTATCTCTGTCGAGAAAAGTTCCACTTATATATCTCTGCCACTTTCCTTCCCGATGCTATTGCTCATGTTATAAAATTGTTTGCACAAATTATTTCCACTGACCGCATAGAACATCTGGTATTTTTTTCTTAATGAAAATAGGTGGTGTTCTTTTCTTTTCATTTTTAATGGAAACATGGGAAACATATCAATACATTGATATGCTCCTAGATTCATGATACAAAATTCCATGTTGCAATGAGCAAGTTCTCTACAAGAATACAACTTGACTTATTGTGTTTCCCTCATTGTGTTCTTCATTTTCAGGAAAATGAGTTGAGACAGCTTTGTTATTTATATTAATAACACTTTCAGAAATTTTTAAATAGACCAAATTTAATAATCGGTTTGGCTTTGCATCCATTTTCCGAGTGGCTGGTTGTGTGTTGTCCAACCTAATTTGTTCTCCTTAGTGTGCAAACAATGTCCGAGCGTGATTTCAAACAACAAATGAGGGTGAAAGTCTATTGGATTCATGGTGATGTCCTGGTCCTTTTTACATGTCCTAATAAATTAGGGCTTGTTTGATTCAAAAGAATGGTGTAGGATTTTCTGTAGGAATTGGAACCATAGGATTTTGTCCTACAAAGGTTGTTTGATTCATAAGATTGCAATCCTATGGAATTCCTACAAGGATTCATTTGCACTGTGTTTCACAAGAATGTGTATTAGTCGACACGTGCAGTGCACGTGCTCCATTACTAGTACTAATAAACACCCCATGTTGTGCTACGAGCATTCATAGGATGTACTAACACACCACAATTTCATAGAGACATCCAACTCAAATCATAATTCAGTGAACAAGTATTCTGTGAAATATAGCCTAAGAGACCCACACGGTGCACACACCCCCACATTTACACACGTGGGACAAGGAGTCTCCGGAGATCACATAAGTAAAATCAACTTGAATAGCATAACGACATCTAGATTACAAAGCTCATGATCACATAAAGATCACATCATGGGAGAGAGAGATAAACCACATAGCTACTGGTAGACCCTCAGCCCCGGAGGAGAACTACTCCCTCCTCATCATGGGAGTCAGCAGCAGCGATGAAGATGGTGGTGGAGTCGATGAATATGGCTCCGGGGGCAATTCGCCGTCCCGGTAGGGTGCCGGAACAGATACTTTTGTCCCCCGAAACTTCTCTGGATGATGGCGGCCACGACGGAACTTTTCATGGACGGAGGCTTGTATATTCAGGGTTTTATCATCGAAGGGAATTTATAGGCGGGAGGGCGAGGTCGGTGGGCGCCAGGTGGCCCCAGACCACCCCTAGGCGTGGGCCAGGGCCAGGCCGTGCCTAGGCATGGCCTGGCCAGCCCCTAGACCCCATCCGTGTCTCCTTTGGACTCCGTCTTCGTTTCGGTAAAATAGCAACTTCGGCTTTTGTTTCGTCCAATTACGAGAATATTTCTTGTACAACTTTTCTGAAATACAAAACAACCGAAAACAGGGAACTGGCACTATGGCATCTTGTTAATAGGTTAGTGCCGGAAAATGCATAAAAGTGCCATGAAGTGTAAACAAAACATGTAGCAATTGGTGTAAAACAAGCATGGAGCATCAAAAGTTATAGATACTTTTGCGACGTATCACCTCTCTCGGGCACCTTATCTACCGGCGGCAGAAAAACTTGTTGCCCCGTGTTACCTTCATGCTTGGGTTGATCTGAAGAATAATATCGAAAAGGCGCCGCATCTGCCCAAGGACTGTCGGCAGTTCCTAGATATTCAAAGGTTATGTGAGGAGTTAAGATCCAATGCAGAAGCAACAGTGCATTCGATGAGGGAAAGAGCAGTTGCATATGCACAGCCTCGATATTTACCAACTGACGATATCTATGTACCATCTGAAGTTTATCCCGTTTCTGACGATATCTATGTACCTGCTGAAGTTTACCCCGTCACTCGAGGGCATGTGAACATGATTCACAAGACTAGTTTCTCAAAGAGAGAAGCCAAGAAATTTTCACGGGAGATAAAACTTGCAGAGTAGCCATGGCAGCTGTGCCCGAATTCATCGACTGGTCCGATCAGAGAATTATGTTCGGCAAAGCAGATCATGTGCCAGCTGTGCCAAGGCCGGGGCATGCCGCCTTGGTACTCGAAGCATAGATTGGAGGATACAACATGAGTAAAGTGTTTATGGATGGAGGAAGAGGCTTGAACCTCCTGTTTGCCAGCACAATGGAGGCGATTGGGTTAATCGCCAAAATGTTTCAAGAATCTGACACTGGTTTCCACGGTATCATCCCGACCTGACCCGCATATCCCCTCGGCAAAATATCACTGGACGTTGTCTTCGATACACCCAGCAACTTCAGGAAGGAAAGACTCAAGTTCGAGGTAGTAGATTGGGAATCACAGTACCATGCCATCCTCGATCGACAAGCATTTGTCAAGTTTATGGCAGTTCCTCATTACGCATACTTAAAGCTTAAGATGCCAGGCAACAATGGGACGCCAATAACTATTCACGGAAGTTTTTCACGTTCCGATAATTGTGATTTAGGATTTTCAGAAGATCGCCTCAAAATTCGGGGTCAATGAAGAGCTCAATGCACTGGACGTACTCACTGATCATACACAGCCACCTTCTGATAATCGGAACACAAATCCAACGAGTTTGACGCTGCCAAAGAAGCAAAGAAACATCAAGCACATCCCTCTGACCTGAAGAAGATGATCAACGCATCGGCAGATCTTGTTGTCGCATAGGAAGGCGCGCTCATCGAGTTCCTCCGTGAGCGCTGAGAAATATTTGCATGGGAGCCATCCGACATGCCAGGTATTCCCAGGGAACTCGCTGAGCACGCCCTCAATGTTGACCCTAAAGCTAAGCCTGTCCAGCAGACACTGTGTCGTTTCTCGAAACCCAAAAGAAAAGCCATTGGAGAAGAAGTTAATCAACTCCGCAAAGCCGGGTTTATTCGGGAACTTAAGGAGGCCAAATGGGTAGACAACCCAATCATGGTGCCGAAGAAGGACACGACAGCTCTTCGCATGTGCATCGACTTCACGAGACTCAACAAGCATTGCCCGAAGGATCATTTCACATTGCCTCGTATCGACCAGATAGTCGACTCTATAGCAGGCTGCGATAGACTCTCCTTTCTGGATGCTTATTCAGGATACAACCAAATCAAACTCAAAGAAGAAGACCAGGAGTTAACAACGTTCATCACACCACATGGTGTTTACTGGTATAGCGTCATGACTTTCGGATTAAAAAACGCGGGTGCAACCTATCAACGGTGTATGCAAGCCTGCCTTGGGGAACAGATTGGCCGGAACATCGAGGTCTATATCAACGACATCATCGTCAAGACCCGAAACACCGCCACATTGATCGACGATTTGCGTGAAACCTTCGACAACCTCGATCGCTACAAGATAAATCTGAACCCGAGGAAATGCTTTTTCGGAGTACCAGGAGGTTAAGTACTCGGGTACTTTATTTCAGCTAGAGGGATAGAGGCGAATCCTCTGAAGATCAAGGTTGTCCTCGATATGGAGCCACCAAAAAACTTGCAGCAGGTACAGTAGCTAGTAGGATGCGTAGCAGCTCTCAGCAGGTTCATTGCAAAGTTAGGAGAAAAGGTGTTACCCTTCTATCAATTAATGAAGAAATCTGAGAAGTTCGAGTGGACTGCAGAAGCGCAGGAAGCTTTTGATAATCTAAATAAAGTTCTATCAACTTCCCCGGTTCTTGTAACTCCACATGACAAGGAGCCGATGCTACTCTATATCGCTACAACCAGTCAAGTTGTTAGCACTGTGCTCATAGTCGAGCGTTCGGAAGTAGGAAAAGTTCATGGCGTACAACGCCCCATCTACTACCTTAGAGAAGTACTCACACCAGCAAAGCAGCGGTACCCTCACCACCCGAAGCTGGCATATGCCGTATGGAGAACATCACGTAAAATGTGATACTACTTCGTTCAACATCCGATAATCGTTGTCACTGAAGCTCCATTGAAGAACATACTTACCAATCCAGACGCCACAGGCAGAGTATCTCAGTGGGCTATCGAGTTAGCACCATATGACATCTCTTACATACATCGAACATCCATCAAGTCTCAGATCCTTCCGGACTTCTTTGTTGATTGGATTCAGTCACAAATTCCGGCTGCACTCGATATCTCGGGTTCGTGCACAATGTATTTTGACGGCTCAAAGCGAAGTACATGCGCAGGAGCTAGAGTAGTGTTATTTTCTCCACAAGGTGACAAGATGAGATACGTGCTAAGGATGAACTTCGCGCTGCTGACAAACAATAAGGCAGAGTATGAAGCACTACTGCCCAACATGCGTATGGCTAAAGCGTGCAGCGCTACCAGACTGGATATCTACGGAGATTCGAACCTTGTAGTCCAGCAATCGATGAATTTGTGCGACGCTATCAGCGATAATATGATAGCTATCGACAAATGTATCAATCGATGGAAGCCAAGTTCGAGGGTTGTGAGTTAAAACATATTGGTAGGGCCAGTAACGAAGAAGCAGATGCTTTGGCAAACATTGGTTCCACATGCTCCGCGATCCCCTGACGGAGTTTTTTATGAAGTAATCAATCAGAGGTCTATCAAAGTCAAAACTTCGGCACCTCTGGTAGAGTCGACCATTGACTCAGAGGTTACGCCTCAGGGCACTGCCAAAAACGTTACTGTCGGACCCGAACAACATTTTTTTCTCCTTGAGCCTTTATGGACTAAGCATCTGCTAGCGTATTTACTTCGGAAGGAGTTACCAGACGACCCGGTCGAAGCAAGGCGTACTATACGTCACTCCAAAGCTTTCACTGTAGTAGCTGGCAAACTTTATAAACGAATTATATCTGGCATCTTCCAACGGTGCATTGCCATCAACGATGGAAAGGCTATGTTGCGGGAAATGCACGAAGGCACATGTGGATATCATGCGAGCAGTCTAGCACTTGTGGCTAAATCCTTTAGAGCTGGGTTTTATTGGCCAACAGTGGCAGCCGATGCAAGGGATTTTGTCCGAAAGTGTGACCCTTGTCAGCGTTTTGCACCAAAACCACATGCACATGCTACGGATCTTATGACAATACCTTTGGCATGGCCCTTTGCCTAGTGGGGACCAAGTTGGACCAATGCCGAAATCATCTTCAGGAGGCCATACTTATCAGTTGGTCGCAGTCGACAAATTTACCAAATGGATTGAGGCCATACCGGTAACCAATCAAGCAGCTACAACGGCCGTCAATGTCGGTGGGAAGACCTCGGGTATGGCAAAGACTGGGAACAGTTGGCTCAGGGCCTGCAGTCCCGCGGCAAAGGCCGGCTGAGGAGCAGCCGACTGGAGTCGTGGAAGACCGCCTTGGGGCCGATTGCGACCAGGTCTACGCCGGCTGGATCATGGCCGGCTGTGCCCATGATCGTGGCTGGCTTAACCATGTCATATCCGGCTTGGTTTATCTTTCCCTTGAGTGGCTCGAGGCTAGCGATCCTTGCAGGAGAAGGCTCCAGGAAGGTCATCCGGGTCCGAAAGTCCACGAGGACATCAGATCCGTAGATCCCGGAACACTGAAAAGCAACAGTGTTCCGCGTCAGGACAGGCCATCATGGCCCGGCTTCCCCGGGCGGCGCAGGCTACGGGCCGCACTACCTAGCGGCTGCAGTCTACGGCCGGAAGCTAGACCCGGCCTACTGCACGTTGCTCGGTCTGTCTTGTCTCTGCCGGCTGTGATAGAAAGGACGGGACATGGCGACGGCCAGGGGGGCCCGAGCGCCTCGGGAAGGCGCGACCAAGCCGGAGCCGGCGGAGCCGGTACCTTAGGCTATAGGGACTTCTAGGTAAATGTTTCAGGCTCTATATAAGCCGTACTACTACCCTCCTGCTTTGGGAGGATCAATCACTCTCTCACTTCACACTTAGCACTGCTCGGGAGAGAGGCCTTCGTCTACCTCGAGCCCTCTCTCAAGCCGGATACAGCTCAAGGAGCACCATTGTACTGTCTCACATATCATATACATCTCTAGAGCAGGAGTAGGGGTGTTACCTCCATACGAGGGCCCCGAACCTGCGTACATCGCTGTGTCGCTCGTGCTCATACCCGCATCCTGAGACCGCCGTAGGCCAAGGCCGGAACCACCCGACTTTAGCCATCCCATGGCATATGTCGTGACGATACCACGACATTTGGCGCCCACCGTGGGGCCTTCAGCGTCTACGGCCGGAGTTTCCTTCCGGACGGGCCTCATCCTCACCTCCGGTGAGCGAGTCGCTTCAGGCCTGGTCTGGAGATTCGGCTCCCTCTACTGCCTCAGCGACAATTTTGTCTGCTTCACCGACCGGCCCTTCCCTGTCGGCGGCAACATCATCATCTTCGGTGTGCACGACGTCTACATCGCCACCGTCGCACCATCGCGCTACCCGCGGCAGGTGCAGAGCTGCACAAGCCCTTCTCCCGGAGCCGGCGTCAGCGGCAACTTCACCAGCCCCTGCGTCATGCAGGAGGTCATGGCCACCGGCGACAAAATCGCCAAGCCCACGCGCAACCGCGGTCCCGCATTCGAGCGCGATGTCAACACCAACACGGACGGCGGCGCTTCAGGCGTGCCACCACCGCCGCATCCATCCAGGCTGGAGGCGGCCATGGCGAAGCTCAGCACTCCCCTCACCGCCAGCGCTGACCCCGACACCATAAAAGTCGGTCTTGAGGCTCACCGTTTGCGCCTCCTTCAGCGGGCAGAAGAAGTCGCTGCTGCCAATCGGCCGCTGGAGATCATCACGCGCGAGTACAACCACGCTCATGGTTTCACGCCGGCTGGAGACGGCCCCAGTCAAGCCGGCCACATCCGCCGCAGGGGAGGTGCCCTTGGCGCAGAGATCAACCGCGATGGTGGGCCCGAGCCGTCTGATTCCTTGGAGCGGCCCATCTACAACACCCCCGAGAAGAATGTGCGCGCGGCCGAAGCCGCCGCAGAAGAACTAAGCCGCCTCGAAGGCGAAGAGCTGCGCCGCCAAAAAAGGTGGGTGGCCGAGTTGCTGCACATCGCCACCGAGCAACAAAAAAACCCAAGGTATGTCGGCAACGCCCCTAGTGCTTATCTCAGTCATGGTGCAGCCGGCAACACCAAGAACGGCTCCAGGGACACGGCGGAGTCGTCATCACCGCGCCCAAGCCGGCACAGAGGCTCCCTTGGACGGCAGCACGACGGCCCAAGCGAGCACAGCCGGCAAAGAGAGTCCCCTGCTCCTAGTGGCAGGAGCAGCCGGAGTCGGTCTCCACCCAGCAGAGACCAGCCAGAGTACTGCTCCGAGCAGCCGGCGCATAGGCGCCCGAACCGGCCGGCTCCAGGAGCCAGTGGCCCTCGCCAACCGGCGCACTCCCGGCTGGGACCGCGCATCGAGCCGACTGACGCCTGAGAGCGCCTCGACCGGCTCGTGGAATCCCGCATTGCGGAAGAAGAAGGACCAGTCGGCCCCAAGTGCTTCGGCCCTCGCATCTTGAATGAGCCCCTCATCGACGGGTTCCAGCTCCCTCGCGACACCCCCAAGTACGACGGCACCGCCAAGCCGGAAGATTGGCTGCTCGAATACACCACATCAGTCGGCATCTCCAAGGGAAACAAGCGCTGGGCCATGCGTTACTCGCCGCTCATGTTGATCGGCTCTGCCCGTACCTGGCTGAACCACCGGCTGGGTCGCCCCCAACAGCTGGAAATGTGCAATCAAGGTCCGACTGAGACGGACCGAGAGTACCTAATGCGGTGGTGCGAAACCCGCAACTCCTTCGAAGGGGTCCATGAGATCCAGGCCATCAGCTTCTTCATGGCTATGGCCGGCACATGTTGTGGCACAAATTGCACCGCAATGACCTCAAGTCCATGGCGGCCCTGATGGCCATCGCGGACAAGTACGCGATGGCTGAAGAAGCTGGCAAGACGCCGGCTGAAGGATCACCGGCTGCACCAAGGCGCGATCAGGACGAACCGGCCAAGCACAAGCCGGCAGAAGGAGGCTCCGAGGGCATCCGTCGCGACAATTACCGCGGCAAGAGGCACAATGACCAGTCGGATCGTCGATATGGCTCTGCCCAGGTGTCGACCGTGTCTGATCATGCGGCGGCTGGCGGAAGACGGCACCAGAAGCATGACCGGCCCTGGAAGCCGAAGTTCACGTTTGAGCAGATGCTCGACATGCAGTGCAAGTACCATAGCGGTGCAAAGCCGGCAAACCACACCACCCGCAACTACAACTTCACCAAATGGTTAAACAGCGGCGAGCCGCTACCGCCTCCGCCTCCGCCAGCCGGGGGGTGCTGAGCGTGGAGTTGATGAAGGAGAATTTATGCGCAACATTGAGTGGAACCCCAAGATGAAGGTATGATGAGCACAGCAGGAAGTTTTCCCCCAGTAAAAAACCAAGGTTTATCGACCAGTAGGAGAAAAAAATTCTCTCCGAGCTGTTGCGAACCAACTCGTGGTAGTGCGCACTGCCGGTGTCGCAGAACGTGGAGACTGCACACAAACAACCAAGTACTTTGTCCCCAACTTTCAGCGAGGTTATCAAGCTCACTGGTTTTGCTGAAAACAAAGGATTAAACGAACCGTGTGGAAGAAGAATTGTTTGCAGAGAACAGAACAGGAAAATGCTATAGAAGATTGCAATTAAAAGAAGAAGGACCGGGGTCCACAGTTCACTAGAGGCGCCTCCCCAATAAAATAAATATGCTGGGTAAACAAATTACAGACGGGCAATTGACAAACAGAGATTCTACACTAATAGTTGGTTCAGAATACATGCTATGAAAGTATGTGGGCATTACAACAATATTCATAGACCGTAATCCAACTGCATCTATGACTAATAATCCACCTTCAGGATTGCATCCGCGACACCCTCCAGTATTAAGTTGCAAGCAACGGACTATCGCTTTAAGCAATGTGTGTAAAGTAAACGATGAAACTACCCTTGAATAGAACACCGCTGTTTTCTCCCTAGTAGCAACAGCACATCTACAACCGTAGAGAACAAGGTCACTTCCCATGGTTAAATAGAGGCATGAACCCACTATCAAGCATAAATACTCCCTCTTGGAGTCGCTAGCATCTACTTGGCCAGAGCATCTACTAGAAATGGAGAGCATGCAAGATCATAATAACATAATACATAATCACAATCAAAGCAATCTCTCTATAAATCGGATCCACATCAAACCAACATGTAGCAATTACAAATAGATGATCTTGATCATGTTAGGCAGCTCACAAGATCTATACATGAAGCACAACAAGGAGAGGACAGCCATCTAGCTGCTGCAATGGACCCATGGTCCCGTGGAGGACTACTCATGCTTCACCTCGGATGAAGACATTGTGATGTAGAGGCCTCCGGCGGTGATTTCCCTCTCCGGCAGGGTGCCGGGATGGACTGCAGAACCCTCCCGAACTAGGGTTTCGATTGACGGCGGCGTCGGAGCTTTTCGTGGATGGAGGCTCCCGTCCCTGGGTTTCCCGATACGAGGAATAAATAGGCGGAAGGGCGGAGCAAACGAGGCGACGAGGCGCCAGTACATAGGCCAAGCGCGGCCAAGGGTGGGGCCGCGCCCTATGTACTGCCATGTTGCAGATCTCCTGCGCGTGTCCTTCTGGCTCCGTCTTCATCCCGGAAAAATAAGACTCTGGCTTTTGTTTCGTCCAATTCCGAGAAACTTTCATGTACAACTTTTCTGAAACACAAAAACAGCAGAAAATAGGAACTGGCACTGCGTTAACAGGCTAGTCCCAGAAAATGCTAAAAAGTATGGAAAAGTGCACATAAAACATATAAGAATTGTAACAAAACAAGCATGGAGCATCAAAAATTATAGATACGTTTGGGACGTATCAACATCTCCAAGCTTAACTCCTGCTCGTCCTCGAGTAGTAAGTAATAACAAACAAATAATTTTTCAGGTGACATGTTGTCACACTACTTTGATCAATCTAAGTGTAAAAGCAAGCATAGCTGGAATCATAGAATCCTAACATAAGAATGATAGATATAATCAAACAATGAAACTTAATAACCATGCTAAAACATGAATAGTAATCAAACAAAAGAAAATGTATAACGTGCATGGAAAGCAAAGTGATTGTCAAGAGCATAGCATAGATACATAATAAAGTGGTACTCAGCTTGTCCCATAAGTGGAAGCAAAACATAAATGCTTGGACACCTTTAAAAGATTATAAGGATGACTAGAAACAAAAAATTTGAACAAGCAATACCATAATTATGAATCAATCAATAAAATCTTGGGACCATGCACATAAAACTAAGAATGACAACTATGCTCTCATAAGTGGTGCATAAACTAGAAAGTGGAGACTCAACATAAAAGTAAAAGAAGGTCTCTCTTTGAGAGGAAAGTAAGATCACTCATGTGCTAGAGCTTTTTATTGAAACAACAAGAGTATAAAATGCACTTTTGAGAGGTGGATGATGTCAACGGTAAGTACAAAGCATATGGGTTGTGCAAAAGTGCTACTTCTAAATCGCAAGCCTCATGCATAATTCGTCCTACTCACCTCGGATCACCATTAGCTCTCATCACATACAAGTTGTTTTAACCGAGTATCACAAAGGGGTACCCCCGTGCCTCCTGTACAAAGGTCCTAGGAGATGCATTGCTTTTGATTTCTCATTTTTAAAGCATCTTCAACTTGGAACATCCATACCGGGACGACACGAGCAACAGATAAATGGACTCCTCTTATTTTTATTGCTAGAAGCTTTCTCATAAGAGATTGAGGATTTGTCCAACTGAAACTTCCACCATGATACATAGCTTCGGTTAGCGGCCCAATGTTCTTCTCTAACAAAAATGTATACTCAAACTATTTTGCATGGATAATCTCCTTCATTTCAGACAAGATGAACATGCATAGCAACCCACATGATATTCAGCAAAGCACGCTGAGGTGTCCCCAGTATTTCAATGGTTATCACACAACAAGCAACTTAAAAGAGCTACGGTTACACAAGGAACACACGCTAGGCACAATAGTCATTTTTGACTACTTTCCCATGAGCAACAAAAATATAATACTTTGAAATTTAAAGGTAGCACATGAGCAAACTACTATGGAATGGCAATGAAATACCACATATAGGTAGATATGGTGGGCACTTTGGCATATTTGGTTTTTGGTGGTTGGATGCATGAATAAAATACTCACACAAATGGAGGCTAGAAAAAGACCGGGTGCGACCAACTAAGAGAGCATAATGGCCATAATCATGCACAGCGACAAAATATATTAATCAAAGCATAAAGTGATACACAAGTTGCAAATAAATGATCATAGAGGCAAGAATTGACTGGAATGTAGTCATAACATGTTGCAAAACATGTGCCAAGTCGACCCAAATAAAAACATTCGCAGGAGAATATATACCACAATATTATGCTTTTCTATTGTATGCTAAAAACAATGCATGAAACCTTCAATGGCACACTAAACACTCTCAGTATTTGACATCATGAGAATAACATCTAGCAAGATATGCAAAAATAACTATGCCACAGTCTAAAAATGCTTCCATTTGCATCACATACACATAAAACTTTTTGCATGGTTCCAACGCCAACCAAATGAAACCAAACAACTCTCATATATGAAAAACAAGTAAATGTCCAGAGAGCTATTGAAACTCAAATAAATGTAATAGTGGAGCGTGTCTCTCTCCAACGCAAAATGCATAACAGTGGAGCGTGTCTCACTCCAAAATAAACATGCAAAACAGCGGAGCGTGTCTCAATCTAAAGTAAATTTGCAAAGCGGTGGAGCGTGTCTCACTCCAAAGTAAACATGAATGAAGGGATCTAACTTTATTGAAAGTAAACACACAGCAAAAAGTAAAGACGCTCCAAGGATAACACATATCACATGAAGGAATAAAAATATAGCGTGTTGAAAAATGACCTGGTGCTTTTTGTTGATGAAGAGGGGATGCCTTGGGCATCCCCAAGATTTGACGCTTGTACTTCTTGGATATTTCTTGGGGGATCCAGGAGACATCCCCAAGATTGAGCTCTTGTCCATGCTTCATCTTATTGCATCATTCTTCTCTCCCTAGACTTGAAAACTTCCTTCACACAAAACTCGGCACAATTGATTAGCAACATTAGTGCAAATAAAAATATATCAAACCAGCAAGGATTCAGTAATGGCACATATCAAACACTCATTTTAACATATGCTACTGTAGCTACTTCTTCTGAAAGCTCTTTTTCACATAAGAACTCAAAAAGACGAAGCATAAGACGCAAATGCAAAACAGGGCAGAAATCTGTCAAAACAGACTAGCAGGCAGTGATCGTAATTAAAGAAATAGTTCTGTTGCTCAAATAGAAAAATTCTAAACTAACGAAAGTTAGCTAACATACTGGAGCATAACAACAAAAATTCTGAGCTCAAAATAACGTTCTGGCGATTTTTAAGAATTGTTTTCGTGACCAGCACATAATCTGTTTCAGAATTGCAAATACCCCAAACACTGCTTTCTTTCTATTAGAGGCTACCCTTCCAAGACTCAACAAAGAAAAAATAACATAAATAAAACATGGGTTGTCTCCCATAAGCGTTTTTCTTTAACGTCTTTGAGCTAGGCGCAGAAATGGTGCGAACCAAGTATTGTCAAGAGAGAAATTATTAAGATCGGGAATGAAAGTAGTTTCAACCAGGCATTCTATGCTATCTATAGTGGTTTTTGAAGTTCCTCTCTCAGCACTTTTAGGTTTACTTTCTTCATCAAATAAATTCCCAGGAACAATCCAATCAAAATTCCTATCGTAAGCTTCATGCACTGCTGAAATTTTAAGAGGTATTGGTATATTGATTTCCTCCGGTTTAACTTTACTAATCTTACCAAATAATTTCAGAATATCTATGGTTGATCCTAGGATACCATAATTATCAAATATTTTCCTTGCTTCTATAGCTTCATACCTAAATTTTCTAAGCAAGGTTTCAAGAATAAATTCTTTTTTCTCACCATCCTCAATTTCATGAAATTTAAGAAACATGTATTGCAAGGATGGGTGAAGGCTAATAAATTTACTCTCTAGCATTTTAACTAGGCAAGCCATAGAGGTTTCATAATCGGGAGCAAGTTCAGCTAAAGATTTTTCTGGGATTTTCTCATACTTACTAATATGATTAAGGAACTCTCCAATATTATTTATCCCTACTATAGATCCATCACCTATAGATAGGTTCCTAAACTCAAACTCGGAAATAATCATGGTAAACTAAATGCAATAAAAATAACAACTACACTAATTTTTTTGGATTTTTGATATAAAATGCAAACAAGATAAAAATAAAATATGCAAGCAAAACAATAACAAAGTAAAAGAGTTGAGAGTGAGAGACTCCCCTCGCAGAAGAGATGCTTTTCTCCCCGGCAACGGCGCCAGAAAAAGTCTTTGCTGAGCGCGGAGTTGATGAAGGAGAATTTATGCGCAACGTTGAGTGGAACCCCAAGAGGAAGGTATGATGAGCACAGCAGGAATTTTTCCCTCAAGAAACCAAGGTTTATCGACCACGGGAGAAAGCGTTTTCCCGAGGTGTTGTGAACCAACTCGTGGTGGGCGCACGCCGGCCACAACAAACGTGGAGACTGCACACAAACAACCAAGTACTTTGTCCCCAACTTTCAGCGAGGTTGTCAAGCTCACTGGTTTTGCTGAAAACAAAGGATTAAACGAACCATGTGGAAGAAGAATTGTTTGCAGAGAACAGAACAGAAAATGTTGTAGAAGATTGGAATTAAAAGAAGAAGGACCGGGGTCCACAGCCACTAGAGGCGCCTCCCCAATAAAATAAATATGCTGGGTAAACAAATTACAGATGGAAATTGACAAACAGATATTCTACGCTAATGGTTGGTGTAGAATACATGCTATGAAAGTATGCGGGCATTAGAACAATATACATAGACCGTAATCCAACTGCATCTATGACTAATAATCCACCTTCAGGATTGCATCCGCGACACCCTCTAGTATTAAGTTGCAAGCAACGGACTATCGCTTTAAGCAATGTGTGTAAAGTAAACGATGAAACTACCTTTGAATAGAACACCGCTGTTTTATACCTAGTAGCAACAGCACATCTACAATAGAGAGAACAAGGTCACTTCCCATGGTTAAATAGAGGCATGAACCCACTATCGAGCATAAATACTCCCTCTTGGAGTCGCTAGCATCTACTTGGCCAGAGCATCTACTAGAAATGGAGAGCATGCAAGATCATAATAACATAATACATAATCTCAACCAAAGCAATCTCTCTATAAATCGGATCCACATCAAACCAACATGTAGCAATTACAAATAGATGATCTTGATCATGTTAGGCAGCTCACAAGATCTATACATGAACTACAACAAGGAGAGGACAGCCATCTAGCTACTGCTATGGACCCATGGTCCCGTGGAGGACTACTCACGCATCACCTCGGATGAAGACATGGCGATGTAGAGGCCTCGTGATTTCCCTCTCCGGCAGGGTGCCGGGATGGACTGCAGAACCCTCCCGAACTAGGGTTTCGATTGATGGCAGCGTCGGAACATTTCGTGGATGGAGGCTCCCATCCCTGGGATTTTCCCGATACGAGGAATAAATAGGCGGAAGGGCGGAGAAAACGAGGCGACGAGGCGCCAGTACATGGGCCAGGCGTGGCCAAGGGTGGGGCCGCGCCTGCCCTATGTACTGCCACGTGGCAGCTCTCCTGCGTGTGTCCTTCTGGCTCCGCTTCTTCGTCCGAAAAATAAGACTATGGGCTTCTTCGTCCAATTCCGAGAAACTTTCATGTACAACTTTTCTGAAACACAAAAACAGAGAAAAGGAACTGGCACTGCGTTAATAGGTTAGTCCCAGAAAATGCTAAAAAGTGTGGAAAAGTGCACATAAAACATATAAGAATTGTAACAAAACAAGCATGGAGCATCTAAAATTATAGATACGTTTGGGACATATCAGGGGGCGGGTGGACAAGCCGACGTAGAGAACACCAACCTGAAGCAGCAGCACGAGGCGAATCTAGTTCACCACAGGCGGTACCTGGCCGAAGATGCCACGTACATCATCTTCACAACGGAGCCGGAGGACAAGACAAGTCTGCAGCGCCGCTCCCTCGAGGTGAACGCGGTCATGCCGTTGGTCCCCCAGTATCTCAACTTGTCCGAGCAGGCCATCACCTTTGATCGCCGAGATCTGCCGGCTGTCCTGTCGAGGCCCGAGGGCTATACCATGGTCCTCGACCCAACTATTGGCACAAGCCGGCGCAACTTGCGGTTTTTGCGTGTGCTCATCGATGGCGGTAGTAGCATCAACATTCTCTAGCGCGACACGGCTCGCAAGCTGGGCATCCAAGATAGCCAGTTGATCCCCACCCCCACCATCTTCCACGGCATCGTGTCGGGACACTCCTGCCAGCCGATTGGCCGGATCAAGCTGGACATCATGTTCGGCAAACCGGACCACTTTCGCACTAAGGCAATCGAGTTCGAGGTGGTGGACTTGCTCAGTCCCTACCACGCACTCCTGGGCAGGCTGGCTCTGGCCAGGTTCATGGCGTGCCCCATTATGGGTACCTATAGATGAAGATGTCGGGCCCTAAAGGGGTCATCACCATCGCCGGAGACTACCACCGCTCCATGGAGTGCGCCACGCAGAGCTCCAAGATGGCTCAGACGCCGGTCATCACTGCAGAGAAGCAGCTGATCCACGATGCGATCGCCATGGCCAAGGTCACGCAGACCGACATGTCGGCTCTAGGCAACCCGGTTGGATTAACTCACTTCCAACTGGCGAACGACACGAATAAGATCCTGCTGGACCCGGCGCAGCCGGACAAGTTCGTGACCATCGGTGCCGGCTTAGATAGTAAATAGGAAAGCGAGCTCACCAGCTTCCTCCATGAGAATTGGGACATCTTTGCGTGGTCTCCTCGACACATGCCGGGTGTGCCGAGGGAGTTGGCTGAGCACCACCTCCACGTCAGGCCAGAGGCCAAGCTGGTGAAGCAACCCCTCCGCCGCTTCGCTGAAGATAGGAGAAAGGCCATCAGTGAAGAAATCGCATGGCTGCTAGCAGCCGGGCTTCATCATGGAAGTGTTGCATCCGGACTGGTTGGCAAACCCAGTCCTGGTTTTGAAGAAGAATGGCTCCTGGCTCATGTGTATCGACTACACCAGCCTGAACAAGGCTTGCCCGAAGGACCCCTTCCCCCTGCCGCGCATAGATCAAGTCATAGACTCTACTGCCGGCTGTGAACTGTTGTCTTTTCTAGATGCCTATTCTGGATACCACCAGATTCCTTTGAATCAGGCTGATCAAATAAAGACTTCGTTCATTACCCCGTTCGGGGCTTATTGCTATACGACTATGCCATTTGGCTTGAAAAATGCAGGCACCACCTACCAAAGGTGCATGCAAAAATGCTTAGAAGAGAAAATCGGTAGAAATGTTCACACTTATGTGGACGATGTTGTTGTAAAAACCAAGGAGAAGCATACCCTCCTTGATGACCTGAGAGAGACCTTCACCAATCTGTGAAGATTCCGGATGAAGCTCAACCCGACCAAGTGCACTTTCGGCGTGCCAGCCAGCCAACTCCTTGGCTACCTCGTCTCTCAGCGAGGGATTGAAGCCAACCCGGAGAAGATCAGTGCCCTAGAAAAGATGGAACTGCTGCAGTGCCTCAAGGACGTCCAGAAATTCACTGGTTGCCTAGCCTCCTTGAGCCGCTTCATCAGCCGGCTGCAGGAGAAGGCACTGCCCCTGTACCAACTGCTCAAGAAGTCAGATACTTTTGTCTGGACGCCGCAGGCGGACGCGGACTTTCGCGACTTGAAGCGCGTGATGTCAACCACGCCCATCCTGGCATCACCGGCTTCGAAAGAGACCATGCTATTGTACATCGCGTCCACCAATCGAGTGGTCAGCGTTGTCCTGGTGGTGGAGCGCAAGGAAGAGGGCAAGGAGCAGGCGGTTCAACGCACATTCTACTACCTCAGCGAGGTTCTCTCCCAATCCAAGCAAAACTACCCCCATTACCAGAAGCTCACCTACGGCGTGTAAATGGAGGCCAAGAAGCTCAAGCACTACTTCCAAGAGCATCCCATCAAGGTGGTGTGCACCGCTCCCCTTGCGGAAATCATCGGCAGCAAGGACGCCAATGGCCGGGTCGCCAAGTGGGCCCTGGAGCTGGCAGCTCACGCCATCCTATACGAGCCAAGGACTGCCATCAAGTCACAGATCCTAGCCGACTTCTTTGTTGACTGGGCCAAGATGCAGTACCTGCTGCCTGTGCCTGACTCCACGCACCGGAAGATGCATTTGGACGGCTCCAAGATGCGCTCCGGCTTGGAAGCCGGCATCGTCATCACCTCTCCAAAAGGGGATGGCTGGACTATGTCCTGCAAATCCACTTCGCCACATCCAACAATGTGGCAGAATACGAGGCGCTCATCCATGGGCTCAAGCTGGCCAAGGAGATTGGCGTGCGTCGCATCATTTGCTTCGGCGACTCCGACTTGGTTATATAGCAAGCTTCTGGCGATTGGGACACGAAGGATGCCAACATGGCGTCATACCGCTTCCATGTCCAGCAGCTAGCCGGCTTTTTCGACGGCTGTGAATTCCACCATGTGCCCCGAGCAAACAATGAAGCGGCTGACACTCCAGTTGGCCTTGGTAGGCGGAGCCAGCGAGAATGCCGGCAAGTTGAGGAGGTCCTTGGCCGGGTCCTTGTTCTTCACATAGAAGAAGGAGGCCTGCCACTTCTTCACCGAGTCCACCGTGGGGATCTTCGAGAAGGGTCCCTGGCGCGGGTACAGCGAAGCCACCCCGCACGCGCACAGCTCGCTGTCGATGGTCTGCGCCTTGATGTAGAACAGCTGGCTCCAGAAGTCGATGTCCGGCCATAGGCCGGCATAGCCCTCGTAGAAGGACACATAACGTGACAGCGTCACATATGCGTTGACCGGCAGGTGGTGCGGCTGAAGGCCGAAGAACTCCAAGAAGCCGCGGTCGAAGTGCGTGACGAAGATGACGCGCTCGCCGGGCTCGACCACCGGCCCGACCTCATCCCCTAGCAGCCAGGTCACCACCCCCTCTGGGATGCGGTGAGTCCGGCGGAGGTGCTGGATGTCTGCTATGGTGGTGTTGGCCCCCTCCCAGGAGCCGCTGACGTGAGCCATCTCCTCCGACGATGACGGAGAGGATGGCGGTGTTGCGGGCGGCGGAGAAGAGCGGGGCGCCGAGGTGCAGGCTCCCATCGCGCTGAAATTGGTTGCACAGCGGAGGCGTATCGAGAGGATGCGCCACCGCGTCCGGGTGCAAGATTTCACCGGAGTTCGCCGGTGGGATCGAGCTCTGCGCGAGGAAAAGCGAAGGAGAAGAGAGAGAGGCGCACAACGTAGAACGGAGGTAGAAGAAGAAGTGAGCGGGGGCTCGAGCCTCCCCCTTGGCCCCTATTTATAATGGCCGGCAAGTCGAGATCGTGGGAGGTGACGTGGGATTAACTGCGCCTATGATCTCCACCAACTCCATACGTTACGAGTAACTGCTCGCGGAGCCGGCGGATTTTCCGGGGGCCACGTCAGCCCTGGCCACAGAAGATCCTGGGCCGGCAGCGATGTGACCACACTCTAGGCCTGGCCCAGGGAATCTGAGCCGGTCGTGTTACGGCCCGCGCCCCGAGATGGTGTTGAATTCAGAGCAGCTGGTTCAAGCCGGCCACGTCTCTCCAGAACCAGCCGACACCTACTCCATCAAGCTGGAAACTTCTTCAACACTTCGCGTGAAAAAGATTCACAAACTGAGCCGGATGTCCAGCTCAAAGACAGTCGAACAGCGCAAGCCAGAAAGGGTGCCACCGGCCGGAAGAAATTTCCTGCCGGCCCCTTCAGATGCTTTTCAGCTAGATCTATATGCTCAACAACGAACTGCCAGGAAAAACCTGCCCATGCCCTTCTCTATGCAGGGCCTCACCAGCTTCAGGGGCTAATGTCAGGGGGAAGACCCCGGGTATGGCAAAGACTGGGAACAGTTGGCTCAGGGCATGCAGTCCCGCGGCAAAGGCCGGCTGAGGAGAAGTCGGCTGAAGCCGTGGACGGCCTCCTTAGGGCCAACTAGGACCAGGTCTACGCCGGCTGGATCATGGCTGGCTTTTCCCATGATCGTGGCCGGCTTCAACATGTCATATCCGCCTTGGTTCATCTTTCCCCTGACCGGCTTGAGGCTAGCGATCCTTGAAGGAGAAGGCTCCGGGAAGGTCATCCGGGAACGAAAATCCACGAGGACATCAGATCCTGTAGATCCCGAAACACTGCAGAGCAACAGTGGTCCGCGTCAGGACAGGCCATCATGGCCCGGCTTCCTCGGGAGGCGCAGGCTACGGACGGCGCTACCTAGCGGCTGAAGGCTACGGCCGGAAGCTAGATCCATCCTACTGCACGTCCCTCGGTCTGTCTTGTCTCTGTCAGCCGCGACAGAAAGGACGGGACGTGGCGACAGCTGGGGGACTCCAGATGCCTCGGGAAGGCGCGACCAAGCCGAAGCCGGCAGAGCCGACACCTTGGGCTATAGGGACTTCTATGTAAATGTTCCAGGCTCTATATAATCCGCACTACTACCCTCCCACGGGGAGGATCGATCACTCTCTCATTTCACACTTAGAACCGCTCGGGAGAGAGGCCTTCGTCTACCTCGAGCCCTCTCTCAAGCCGGATACAGCTCAAGGAGCACCATTTTATTGTCTCACATATCATATACATCTCTAGAGTAGGAGTAGGGGTGTTACCTCCATACGAGGGCCCCGAACCTGGGTACGTCATTGTGTCGCTCGTGCTCATACCCGCATCCGGAGAGTGCCGTAGGCCAAGGCCGGAACCACCCGACTTTAGCCATCCCATGGCATATGCGGTGACGATACCACGACAGTCAAGTTCTTCAAAGGGATCAACCTGTCGCTTCGGTGTACCTCATAGCATCATCACGGATAATGGAACCAACTTTGCGACTAAGGAATTTCATGAATTTTGTGAAGACAACGGCATCAGGCTCAGTTTCGCTTCAGTTTCACATCTTCAGACCAATGGGCAGGTGGAGAGGATTAACGGTCTAATCTATGATGGCATCAAGAAACGTCTCACAAGGGCAGTTGGCGCCTAGGTCGAGGAACTGCCATCGGTACTTTGGAGCTTGCGAACCACACCAAATAGATCGACACAGTATACTCCTTTCTTCCTTATATACGGAGCCGAAGCCGTTCTACCTGCCAATGTTCGGTTCGACACACCACGAGTTCTTGCATATAATGAGAAAGCCTCTGATACAACATTACAAGATGTTGCCGATCTTGTCGATGAAGCTGGAGATATCGCTCTAGCAAGAACCGCAGTATATCAGCAGGCGATACGAAATGAAAACAGTCGAAGGGTGCGCACTCGAAGCTTTGACGTAGGCGACCTAGTACTACACTAAGCAGAAGGGACATCTAAAGCTTGAATCTCCATGGCAAGGGCCATATATCATTACTGAAGTCATCCTAGGAGGAGCCTATCGCATCAGAAATAGTACAACAGGCCAAGACAAAAGCAACCCACGGAACGTTGCACAATTGCGACGCTTCTATACTTAGGCTTGGGCTGTTTACTTTCTCTTATCTTACAATAAGGCTTCTTAGCCAGCCATCGAAATAATGTATACCCCAGTTGCACATTATGAACAAAAATTTCCAGTTCATTCTATATAATTATTATCTTACTCGAACAAATGTTCGGAAGCCCTTCAGAATTATCGGCTACTACCACTCCCATCGGGTGATCTGGTTATCAATGAAGCACAGCTTACCCGGCAATATTCGAGGGCTGCAGAATATAATACAGTTTCTGTCAAAAGCCTCAGGAAAAATGCGAGTGCTGCAATTCACGAGAATCTTCATACAAAAACGATTCCACCAAAGCCTCAGGGAACATGCGAGTGCTGCAATTGGTGGAAGCAATACAACATATGGAAGGCTCACGCCGGTGCACTGGGTTACGAAGCCAAGTAAGCGCATGGTTCCCTTGTTTGCTCGGGGGCTGTCGCTATTACATACAAACTTATGTACGACCTATTAGATATATTTGCGATTACTACAGGGTCGCCGAACGAGCTGACTGACTTGATCCCTCAGTTGCCTTTGACAAACAAAAACTTCGACTGGGCTCACGGTCCATCGACTTGACCATGTGTTATAAAAGAACATCGGATAAAAAGCTTCGACTGGGCTTACGGTCCATCGACTTGACATGGTGTTATAAAAGAACATCGGATAAAAAGCTTCCACTGGGCTTACGGTCCATCGACTTGACATGGTGTTAAAAAAGAACATCAAACAAAAACTTCGACTTGGTTTACGGTCCATCAACTTGACATGGTGTTAAAAAAGAACATCAAACAAAAACTTCGACTGGGTTTAAGGTCCATCGACTTGACATGGTATTAAAAACAACATCAAATAAAAACTTCGACTGGGCTTACGGTCCATGAACTCAGCATGGTGTTATAAAAGAACGTCGACAACACGAGGTGTTAAAAAGGAACATCGTCATTGCAATACAAAGTCTTCTTCAATGAAGGAGAGATTCATTCATAGTAATTAAAAAGGCGCATTATGTGCAAGGATAATCAGAAACCTTTGTGGGTTCCTTGGATCTGATTGATTCCTCAAGGTCCTTTCAGTACCTGCCTCCATCCTAGAAATAATAGTATGAGCAGGATGTCTAGCTACAGGGTAGAACTGATCGAGTCTTACATTGTTATCGGCTATGAGTTCTAAGTCCAAGGTTGGATAATTAATAAGCTAACACCAAAGAAAACGCTAGTTCAGCTCCTACAAGAAGTTCCTTACGTACTAAGGCCTGAATTCTGGCGGGATTCATAAATCGAGTCATCAAGGCTGATAAACTTTCGGGAGCTGGATCAAGAGGGAACATGGTCTTCCACACCATGGTCAGATTAGTATGGTACTTATAAAAGTAATAATGTACCTTCTCCACCCGATACTCAAATTTTGCTACAATCATCGCTTTCGATCGATCTGACCATAATGAGCATTTCGGGTGCGATATATTGGTCATTGCTGCAATCTTCTCATGGATTCGCATATTTTCCTCTGATTCGTTGAAAGCAATGACTGTCAAAGACAAAGAAAAGTCAAGGGAACATTATTTTGAAGAAAAAAGGGAACAAGTGGGCATATTTTGCTTATAGCTTAAGCTCTCAGTAGCTATGCAAAGATGATTCAGAGCATGATGTTCAACTGTTGTGGCAAGCTCACTTTTCTTCTTCACCACTGCAGCCATGGCATGGAGCCCAACTATATCCTTATTCAATCGAGAAAGCTGATCGCGCATCCGACGTACAAGTTCAGATTCATCGACAGTTGCAAAAGAACTTTCGGCACGAGAGCAAGTTGGAGGTATCTGCAGCAGGTTGTTTAGTATACATACTCAGAAAGTTGGCAAAGAGAAAATATTAAATTCAAGAAACTCCCATCGGGAGCGATCAAAAGCTCTGTCATTCAAAAGGCAATATTAAAAGTTGAGTGTTGGCAACAGAGCTAGCTTAATTCTTTACAGAAAAAGATGAATTACAACTAAACAAGATTAAGATGCTTCAGTTTATGCTGATGAGCTTGGCGCAGTTTTAGATGCAGCTTTCTTCTTCTCGACATCAACTAGCTTGAGGAGCTGGTTTGCGCATACTTGAGCCGATTGCTTGAAAGGGCCAAAATCGACAAAGAATCCATCTGCATTCACTTGTAGCGCTTTGGATAGTTGCTCCAGATCAGAATAAAGTCCATGCCCCATCAAGAGCTGAAAAGTAAGAACCTCTCCATAGAGACGTGAGAGATGCTTCAATACCTCGATAACATCGGTGGAGTCGATGTAGAAGGTGTTTGCCAGTTCTACAAGAGTCTTGTTCTGGTCTAGCTTCGGGAACATCAACGAAAAAATCTTCGATAAAGCTCCCTTGGCCTTCTTCAGGAGTTCTTGGACCAGCTCACTGGACTCCACAACAAAAGGAAGAGCATACGACATGGAGTCCACCCATAAGCTTGTTTGTACGATCGACAGGTGTGTCGGTAGTACCTATGAACATTATGAAAAGTAACCCATTACAACGACAAAATGTCAATAGTGAAAAGGGAATAGATAAGGCAAAGAAATCTTACTCAGCAAGCTTTCAATGGATTTGCGAAGAGTGCCCTCCTTTTTGTGTTCTTCGGCATAAGCTTTAAGCTTCGACTCCTGCTCCTCCTTCAATTTTTTCTTCAGCTTCTTCAGCTCATCCTTAAGGCTTGTGTTCTCATTCTGAGCTTCGGCTATCAACCTATTTGCCTGTTGCAATTGTTCAACCGAAGATTGTGGTGACCCAGCGTACCACTGCATGGTGTAGTACACAAGTCGTTGACATAACACAAGTGAAACACCGTTTCACTCATATTACATCCCTCGGAGTGGTACAACAGAAACATATGTGAGTCCAAGGTATGTCTATAGAAGGATACACAAACTATTTACAGAAGATCAACACAGCCTCCTACTTTACAGTGAGGTAAAACTTCAAATAAAGCTCCAGAAGAACGACGCGTAGTCTAACTTATTGCTAACTCAAGCTTAAGAGCTACTTGGCTTGCTATAGACATCTAGCTACTTAGGTGCTAGGATTAGGGAAATGTTCCCTTCTATTACTAGTCTAAGTTTCCACTCTAGCTGATGCAGAGGTTGACTCCATTGACTTCTTTGATTGGATTCTTCATCCTGTTGCAGTTGACTCCTTTGTCTTCGAGTTCCACGGTAGTTTCTCCTTCGGTGCCTTGATCTAAGAAGGGGTTCAAATGGGAGGGAATGAGTACGAGCGTACTCAGCAAGTTCATATTAGGAAATAGGTGTATCATGCACTAGCTACAGCCATAGACCAGAAAGTCATAGACAATGCAAGTTTTCGTAAACATTTCTTCAAAAGATTTATTTCATTCTGAAAACTATGCCCGTCGTCTTCCTGGTTGACCAGAACTTCATGGAGTTCTTTCTCCCAGGTCGTAGTTCCCTTCCCGGAACAGGGAGTGACTGCCACAATTTTAATATCGTTACTTTTCCCATAAGAGAACTTATCCTTGATACCTATCCGAGATGCATGCTCGTCCACACTTCCTTGGTGTGGGGCCCGGTGTAAGATCCAAGCCAATCACTACCTTCTCCGCGACCCCGCAGACCCACCCTTTTGTAAGTCTGTCCTGCCCTATATCTATGGGTAGACCGACCCAGGCATTTGTTCTCACCTTTACTAGTAAGGTAGACCGTTCCTAAAAATTCATGTGCCCTGTCCTATACACCATAGATAGACCGACCCGGACAACCCTTACAATCCTTCATAGACCTTTAATAAGTCTGCCCTTTCATGTATCTAATGGTAGACCGTGACAGATCACTGTCCCCATCTTTACCAAAGATAGACCGATACAGGCAACCCTTATCACTAGTCCATTGATATGCGAGAGGGAAAAGATACATCTGACTTCCCCAGAGCCATTATAGATCTTATGGTTAACGCGAAATGTACGACGCTAGAATCACTAGACGGCATTGGTACTTAGTCCTAGATGAGTAGTACCCTTGCAATGGAACCTCCACCAATCAACACATACCATGGTTCCATTGCCCACCACATAGTCATATTCATAATTGTAAAATAATACTTTTCTTTTGAATGCAAGAGTGATAAGTATAATACTTTGCATATAGTTTGATAAAAAACAATCAAATGACATGAGAAAGCGATGAACTTGCCTTTCCTGACTGCAAGATTATGCAGGCAAAAGCTTCGATACGTGAGAACTCCAAATGGTGAAATACCATCATCGTCCGGTAAGGACAATGTTTAAAGAACTAGCAAAGATGCTATAATGCACAGTATGAGATGCAATCGCCCCGAGCGTAACCTAACCTCGATGATTTGGGATGGATGAGTTGTAAAGATTTCTTTGGGGTTTGTTGCACTTTTAGAATGGTTCTCAAATAAGATTCTTATTAGGGTTGGTGATATTATAACATAGACAAGTGATATAATGCATCATAACAATCATACACACGAAGGAATGGTGGTTGTATAGCAAGTAAAGAGTAGTTGTCAGTTTTTAAGTGCTACATGACATGGTTGATGATTACCTATATTATACTTCAAAAGAATAACTTTTGAAGACATATTGATTAAGAGATAGTAAGTATTTCAAATAAGAACTATGGCTTCAATGGGTTGCTTGATACTTTTACTTCAAAAGAATAACTTTTGAAGAACATGTTAGTTAAGAAATAATAAGTAGTTTCAACAAGAACTATTTACTTATATGGTTTACTTGTATATTTACTTCAAAAGAATAACTTTTGAAGAACAGATTAAATAAGAACAAGAACTACCATACATGGGAGCTATGGGCTTCTAGGGTTCACTATTGGATTCATTTAGTTCACTAATAGAGACTAGTTGGTTCTTAGTCGGAATGGGTCTATATGCAGCAAGTATGGGCAGGTTTATTACTATGGTGGATCATAGTTATCATATCAAAAGATGTGATCAAGATGGTACCATGGGTTAACTATTAGGGTTTACTATATATTCCTAATGGCTTTCCTAAGTAATCACTAATAGTTTCTAAGCTAAGTGACTTATCATTTCCTAAGTAGGGTTTAGTGGAATAGGAGTAGGTGATGTGAATTTCTACACAAGGTTGATATAATGGTGAATCATAATGGTTCCTCTAAATTATGATGGTTGAGGTTGAGTTCAATGGTGTGGTATATAGGAGTGGTGATCAATGGTGCTAATCTAATTAACAAGCTAGGGTTTGCATCTCGGTGGCACTAGTGGATCATACAAGTATTAAGCACAATAAAGACATGAAATGATAACCACATGTGAAGTGATTTTGTTTTAAGTAGATCATGATCATGCATTCATTTGCTTCTTACTAGGTTTCTGTAGGTATAAGTGAAGCTTATATAATCATATGGGCTAAACCCCTAGGGTTTTAGAATTGAAACACTTTAAGATGAACACATAAAATAATACTATGGTCAAGGTCTTACTTATGTTAAAACTAGGGTTTCTAAAGTATGATATAACTCTTAAACTAATAATTGACAATAGAGGTGTGGTCACTAATTACTTTGAAACAAAGTTAATAATGGTTTGACATTTTATTAATTTTCACAAGAATTTAATTATTAGGGTAACTCCTATTTAGATTAATTTAGAAATTAGGGTTTAATAAGTATTATTAAGTTTTAAAATATTTAACTTGTTAACTAAATATGTTTAAGTACACAAGTTTTGAATTACCAAACTAATATTAGTTTTTATCATTTGCTTGATTTATTTTTATTTAAAGAAAATTAGAAAATAGCAATTTGCAAATTAGGGTTTATCAATTATCACTAATATTTAAGTTAATGAAAATATGATAAATAAAATTAATCTTAATATTTTATTTAGTTACAGAATAGCTATTATCTGTTTTTGAAATTTAAATAATTATTGAATTCAAATTGTGTTTTAAAATAAATGAAATGACATAATTAATAAGGTTAAAAATAAGTGAATTTTTATTTTGACACACATTTTTATTTTATATTTTATTTGAATAGAGTTTATTTTTGTGAGCATTTTGATATATGATTTATATTTTTCTGATCAAAAATGAATTTTATCTATTTCTGTAAATTTTCAGTTATTTACTGAGATTTAAATTAAAGACAGAAATACTAAAGCTACCGAGTCTATTGCTACCCCAGGTCACTGGTAGGTGGGGTCAAGGCCATGTCAGCTGCCATGTTGGCAGTTGACTGGTGAAAATCGAAACGTGGCAACGGAGTTCATCTCTGGCGGGAAGTCGACGACGGCGTCGTCGATTTGGACCTCCCCGGACGATTGGGGGCTACCGTTCTCCTCAGCATGTGATGAGGAATCTAGTGATGCTATCGCCGCTGCTAAATGGTCATCGGAGCATGGTCGTCGGCGAGGTGAGGCGACGGCGCTCACAGGCTCACGGTGCGGCGATGATCTGGGATGCAATTGAGCTAGCCGAGGGCACTGATGTCTACGGGTGCTTCTATTCTTGTAGACAGTGTTGGGCCTCCAAGAGCAGAGGTTTGTAGAACAGCAGCAAGTTTCCCTTAAGTGGATCACCCAAGGTTTATCGAACTCAGGGAGGAAGAGGTCAAAGATATCCCTCTCATGCAACCCTGCAACCACAAAGCAAGAAGTCTCTTGTGTCCCCAACACACCTAATAGGTGTACTAGTTCGGCGAAGAGATAGTGAAATACAAGTGGTATGAATGAATATGAGCAGTAGTATGGCGCAGAAAAGTGCTTGCTGGCGTGCATTGATGGTAGTAATATTGCGGGAAGTAAACATGCAGTAGTAACGCAATATAGTAACGCAAACAAAGAGCACAAGCAGCAAGCGTATTTAGGAACAAGGCCTAGGGAATAGACTTTCACTAGTGGACACTCTCAACTTTGATCACATAACAGAATAGATAAATGCATACTCTACACTCTCTTGTTGGATGATGAACACATTGCGTAGGATTACACGAACCCTCAATGCCGGAGTTAACAAGCTCCACAATTCAATGTTCATATTTAAATAACCTTAGAGTGCATGAAAGATCGAAACGACTAAACCAAGTACTAACATAGCATGCACACTGTCACCTTCACGCTTATGTAGGAGGAATAATACACATCAATACTATCATAGCAATAGTTAACTTCGCAATCTACAAGAGATCATGATCATAGCATAAACCAAGTACTAACACGAGTGCACACACTGTCACCATTACACCGTGTAGGAGGAATAAAACTACTTTAATAACATTGCTAGAGTAGCACATGGATAAATTGTGATACAAAACACATTGCAATCATAAAGAGATATAAATAAGCACTTCACTATGCCATTCATAACAGTGAATAAGTATTCTGTGAAATATAGCCTAAGAGACCCACACGGTGCACACACTGTCACCTTTACACACGTGGGACAAGGAGTCTCCGGAGATCACATAAGTAAAACTCACTTGACTAGCATAATGACATCTAGATTACAAGCATCATCATATGAATCTCAATCATGTAAGGCAGCTCATGAGATTATTGTATTGAAGTACATAGGAGAGAGATGAACCACATAGCTACCGGTACAGCCCCGAGCCTCGATGGAGAACTACTCCCTCCTCATGGGAGCAGCAGCGTTGATGAAGATGGCGGTGGAGATGGCAGCTGTGTCGATGGAGAAGCCTTCCGGGGCACTTCCCCGTCCGGCAGGTGCCGGAACAGAGACTCCTGTCCCCCACATCTTGGCTTCGCGATGGCGGCGGCTCTGGAAGGTTTCGCGCACCGTGGCTTATTCCGTAAGGGTTTTCGATGCAGTGAGGCGAAGGGCAGCGTCGAAGGTCGAAGGGGCGACGACACCATAGGCTGGCGGCCTGTGGCTCGGTGCCGCGCCACCCTATCATCCTGGGCCCACAGGCCCTCCCGGCGCTCTCGGGTGTTCTCTGATGCTTCCGGGCAAAATAGGAACCTGGGCGTTGATTTCGTCCAATTCCGAGAATATTTCGTTACTAGGATTTCTGAAACCAAAAACAGCAGAAAACAGGACCTGGCACTTCGACATCTTGTTAATAGGTTAGTTTTAAAATGCACAAATATGACATAAAGTGTGCATAAAACATGTAGGTATCATCAATAAAGTAGCATGGAACATAAGAAATTATCGATACGTTGGAGACGTATCAGCATCCCCAAGCTTAGTTCTGCCGTCCCAGGTAAAACGATAACAAAGATAATTTCTGAAGTGACATGCCATCATAATCTTGATCATACTATTTGTAAACATATGTAATGAATGCAGCGATCAAAACAATGGTAATGACATGAGTAAACAACTGAATCATAAAGCAAAGACTTTTCATGAATAGTACTTCAAGACAAGCATCAATAAGTCTTGCATAAGAGTTAACTCATAAAGCAATAAATCAAAGTAAAGGTATTGAAGCAACACAAAGGAAGATTAAGTTTCAGCGGTTGCTTTCAACTTATAACATGTATATCTCATGGATAGTGTCAACATAAAGTAATATAACAAGTGCAATATGCAAGTATGTAGGAATCAATGCACAGTTCACACAAGTGTTTGCTTCTTAAGGTGGAGGGAGATAGGTAAACTGACTCAACAATAAAAGTAAAAGAAAGGTCCTTCAAAGAGGAAAGCATCGATTGCTGTATTTGTGCTAGAGCTTTTATTTTGAAAACATGAAACAATTTTGTCAACGGTAGTAATAAAGCATATGAGTTATGTAAATTATATCTTACAAGTTGCAAGCCTCATGCATAGTATACTAATAGTGCCCGCACCTTGTCCTACTTAGCTTGGACTACCGGATCTTCGCAATGCCATGTTTCAACCAAGTGTCACAAAGGGGTACCTCCATGCCGCGTGTACAAAGGTCTAAGGAGAAAGCTCGCATTTTGGATTTCTCTTTTGATTATTCTCAACTTAGACATCCATACCGGGACAACATGGACAACAGATAATGGACTCCTCTTTCATGCATAAGCATGTAGCAATAATTATTATTCTCATATGAGATTGAGGATATATGTCCAAACTGAAACTTCCACCATGATTCATGGCTTTAGTTAGCGGCCCAATGTTCTTCTCTAACAATTTGCATGCTCCAACCATTAAGGTGGTAGATCCTTCAGACAAGACGGACATGCATAGCAACTCACATGATATTCAACAAAGAGTAATTGATGGCGTCCCCAGAAGCATGGTTATCGCACAACAAGCAACTTAATAAGAGATAAAGTGCATAAGTACATATTCAATACTACGATAGTTTTTAAGGCTATTTTGTCCCATGAGCTATATATTGCAAAGGTGAATGATGGAGTTTTAAAGGTAGCACTCAAGCAATTTACTTTGGAATGGTGGAGAAATACCATGTAGTAGGTAGGTATGGTGGACACAAATGGCATAGTGGTTGGCTCAAGGATTTGGATGCATGAGAAGTAATCCCTCCGATACAAGGTTTAGGCTAGCAAGGTTTATTTGAAACAAACACAAGGATGAACCGTGCAGCAAAACTCACATAAAAGACATATTGTAAACATTATAAGACTCTACACCGTCTTCCTTGTTGTTCAAAACTCAATACTAGAAATTATCTAGACCTTAGAGAGACCAAATATGCAAACCAAATTTTAGCATGCTCTATGTATTTTCTTCACTAATAGGTGCAAAGTATATGATGCAAGAGCTTAAACATGAGCACAACAATTGCCAAGTATCACATTACCCAAGACATTTTACCAATTACTACATGTAGCATTTTCCAATTCCAACCATATAACAACAAGTGAAGCGATCAACTTTCGCCCTTGAACATTAAAAGCTAAGAACACATGTGTTCATATGAACCAGCGGAGCGTGTCTCTCTCCCACACAAGGATGAACTTATTCAGAGAACTAAGATAACAAAAACAAAAATAAAAATAAAAGCACACAGACGCTCCAAGTAAAATACATACGATGTGACCGAATAAAAATATAGTTTCACTAGAAGAAACCTGATAAGTTGTCGATGAAGAAGGGGATGCTTGGGCATCCCCAAGCTTAGATGCTTGAGTCTTCTTAAAATATGCAGGGATGAACCACAGGGGCATCCCCAAGCTTAGACCTTTCACTCTTCTCGATCACATTATATCACCTCTTCTATTGACCCTTGAAAACTTCCTTCACACCAAACTTCAAGCAAACTCATTAGAGGGTTAGTGCATAATCAAAAATTCACATGTTCAGAGGTGACACAAACATTCTTAACACTTCTGGACATTGCACAAAACTTCTGAAAGTTAATGGAACAAACTTAACAAAAGCGGCAATGCGAAATAAAAGGCAGAATCTGTCAAAAACAGAACAGTCCGTAAAGACGAATTTTAAAATGGCACCAGACTTGCTCAAACGAAAAACTCAAAACTAATGAAAGTTGCATATCTGAGGATCACGCTCGTAAATTGGCAGATTTTTTCGAATTTTCTACAGAGACTTGTGCCCAGATTCGTGACAGACAGCAATGTTGTTTCTGCGCAGCGATCCCAAATATAACATCAACTTTAACATAGAAACTTTACTTGGCACAAAAACATGATAAGGAGAGGTTGCTACAGTAGTAAACAACTTCCAAGACTCAACAAAACAAAAATTGCTGTAGTAAAATAAACACATGGGTTATCTCCCAAGAAGTTCTTTCTTTATAGCCATTAAGATGGGCTCAGCAGTTTTAATGATGCACTCGCAAGAAATAGAAGTTGAAGCAAAAGAGAGCATCAAGAGGCAAATTCAAAAAACATTTAAGTCTAACATGCTTCCTATGCATAGGAATCTTGTAAATAAACAAGTTCATGAAGAGCAAAGTAACAAGCATAGGAAGATAAAACAAGTGTAGCTTCAAAAATTTCAGCACATAGAGAGGTGTTTTAGTAACATGAAAATTTTTACAACCATATTTTCCTCTCTCATAATAACTTTCAGTAGCAACATGAGCAAACTCAACAATATAACTATCACATAAAGCATTCTTATCATGAGTCTCATGCATAAAATTATTACTCTCCACATAGGCATAATCAATTTTATTAGTTGTAGTGGGAGCAAATTCAACAAAGTAGCTATCATTATTATTCTCATCATCAAATATAGGAGGCATAGTATCATCAAAGTAAATTTTCTCCTCAATGCTTGGGGTACTAAAAATATCATGCTCATCAAAGCCAGCTTCCCCAAGCTTAGAATTTTCCATATCATTAGAAATAATGGTGTTCAAAGCGCTCATGCTAATGTGTTCCATGGGTTTTTTAATTTTCGCATCAAACCATCCATGTTTTAAATCAGGAAATAGAATAAAAAGGTCATTGTTGTCCATTATGCCTAACTAGTGTAAACAAGAAACCAAATGTCGCAATTGCAGTAGTCTAAAGGAAATAGCTTCAAGCACACACACAATGGCGCCGGAAAAGTACTGTTTGGAACCGGAGTATGAGTGCCTTTACCTTTCCTCCTACAACGGCGCTTAAAAGTGCTCGATGTCTACGGGTGCTTCTATTCTAGCGTGTTGGGCCTCCAAGAGCAGAGGTTTGTAGAACAGCAAGTTTCCCTTAAGTGGATCACCCAAGGTTTATCGAACTCAGGGAGGAAGAGGTCAAAGATATCCCTCATGCAACCCCGCAACCACAAAGCAAGAAGTCTCTGTGTCCCCAACACACCTAATAGGTGCACTAGTTCGGCGAAGAGATAGTGAAATACAAGTGGTATGAATGAATATGAGTAGTATGGCGCCTAAAAGTGCTTGCTTGCAGCAGATGGTAGTAATATTGCGGGAAGTAAACATGCAGTAGTAACGCAGTAGTAGTCAAAGAAATTTAGTCAAGCGATAGCAGTATTTAGGAACAAGGCCTAGGAATAGACTTTCACTAGTGGACACTCTCAACTTTGATCACATACAGAATAGATAAATGCATACTCTACACTCTCTTGTTGGATGATGAACACATTGCGTAGGATTACACGAACCCTCAATGCCGGAGTTAACAAGCTCCACAATTCAATGTTCATATTTAAATAACCTTAGAGTGCATGAAAGATCGAAACGACTAAACCAAGTACTAACATAGCATGCACACTGTCACCTTCACGCTTATGTAGGAGGAATAATACACATCAATACTATCATAGCAATTGTTAACTTCGCAATCTACAAGAGATCATGATCATAGCATAAACCAAGTACTAACACGAGTGCACACACTGTCACCATTACACCGTGTAGGAGGAATAAAACTACTTTAATAACATTGCTAGAGTAGCACATGGATAAATTGTGATACAAAACACATTGCAATCATAAAGAGATATAAATAAGCACTTCACTATGCCATTCATAACAGTGAATAAGTACCTCGTGAAATATAGCCTAAGAGACCCACACGGTGCACACACTGTCACCTTTACACACGTGGGACAAGGAGTCTCCGGAGATCACATAAGTAAAACTCACTTGACTAGCATAATGACATCTAGATTACAAGCATCATCATATGAATCTCAATCATGTAAGGCAGCTCATGAGATTATTGTATTGAAGTACATAGGAGAGAGATGAACCACATAGCTACCGGTACAGCCCCGAGCTCGATGGAGAACTACTCCCTCCTCATGGGAGCAGCAGCGCTGATGAAGATGGCGGTGGAGATGGCAGCGGTGTCGATGGAGAAGCCTCTTCCGCTTCCCGTCCCGGCAGGTGCCTGCACGAGACTCCCGTCCCCCATCTTGCCGCGATGGCGGCGGCTCGGAAGGTTTCGCGACCGTGGCTTATTCCGTAAGGGTTTTCGGGCGGGGAGGCAAAGGGCAGTAAGGTCGAAGGGGCGACGACACCATAGGCCGGCGCGCGTGGCCCTGTGCCGCGCCACCCATCATCTGGGCCCACAGGCCCTCCTCCGCGCTCGGTGTTCTCGATGCTTCCGGCAAAATAGGAACTCGGGCGTTGATTTCGTCCAATTCCGAGAATATTTCGTTACTAGGATTTCTGAAACCAAAAACAGCAGAAAACAGAACCGGCACTTCGACATCTTGTTAATAGGTTAGTTCCTAAAATGCACAAATATGACATAAAGTGTGCATAAAACATGTAGGTATCATCAATAAAGTAGCATGGAACATAAGAAATTATCGATACGTTGGAGACGTATCAGGCACCAGTGGAACGAGTAGCTCACCAGGAGCAGCGAGGGCTTGACGGTGAGGTCTATGGTGGTCGCAATCGACGATGACGACGGTGACCGGCGTCGGAGATGCCGAGCTTGACGGCGATGCTCTAGGACGTCCGACTGATTCCTGGCGCTATCTGAGCAAGTCGAGGGCGAGGAAGACAATGGCGTCCACGGCTTGGCTCGGGAGTGCTCCTATCGACGGCGAGACGAACCGGCCGACGAACTAGGCTTTCGGATTGGGGAAGAAATTGTTCAGAGAGAGAAGAAACGAGCGGCTAGGGTTCCGTCCAGGGCTTTTATAGAGCTCAGAAGTGCGCCTCGTCACGCGGCCAATCGAGGAGGAGTCGACAGTAGCGAGGAGGACGTCGTGCTGTCGAGCGCGTGAGAGGATGAGGATGAGGATGAACTCCCTCCTCTCGCTGATATTTTTGGGACGAAAGGGTACGGTGTCTTGGGTTGGGCTGAGCTGGGCTTGGTAGACGTGGGTTGCTGTTGGGCTTCGCGTGGGCTGCGGTGGCCTGCTACGGTCTGGCAAGGTAAGTTTTCCCTCTCTTTTTCTTTTTTTAAAAATTTTCTGTTTTTATTTCGTGGTTTGAATTTGGCATTTGAATTCACATTTGGTTTCTGTTTTGCTTTGCAGGTTTTAAAATATTTTAATCTCCATAAGACTTGATAGTAATGCGTATTGCATAATTGTTTTGTTCAATGAATATTTAATGTTTAATTAAATTGGGATTGTTGTGAGAGTTATGCCAAATTTAATAAACATGAGTTGAGGTGATCACCTTTATTCTTTTTTTTATTTTATTTTAGGAACAAATATGTTTAAGTGGTTTGAAAATTCATAATCATGAGCATGGTGAACATATTATTAGGTTTTGCTAGTATTCAACAATATGGATTGTTCCCATATAATTTAATTATGGCTAGAGTTTAAAATAAATGATAATGAGGATGGATTGGATCACTATTTTGTGTGAGGAATTATTCCTAAGGTTTAAGCATATGGTTTGATAAACTCTATTTTTAATAATCTTGCTTAGCAAATTTCTAACTTGAATTATCTAAAATATATCCTAAACTCATTATGGTTAATGTACTTGCTAAAGTGATGGTTCAAATCATAATATATTTTCCTATTTTGGTTAACTAAGCAATTTACTTGGAATACCAAATAGAATTAGATATTGGTTTCACTCTACTCACTTAGTTAGTATACAAGTATAACTAGTTTGGTTTATAGTTGTGATCTATGATACACAAGTTAGGACATATTATTTTATGTGGAGTGAATCCTATGTGAAAGGTTTAGGGTTTTGGTGATGCTTCACTATTTGAAGTAGAAAATAGGCATGAGGCATGGCAGGGTTCTACTTATGATCCAAAGTGGTACTTGGGTTGGAATTCAATTATGACCTAGGGTTTTAGTAGTGATCACCAATGTGATACACAACTAGGTTTAAGACATGGGCATAAGCTTGGGTTATGTTTAATTGACTAGGGTTACTCCTCCTCACTTAGGTAGAATTCTTGTATCAAGGCAATGCTAGATTTGTCTCAAGTGTTTGGATAAACAAGGTTTAAATACAATATCAATACTCCTCTACACAAGGCATGAGGATTGGCCTGGGTTTAATTGTTAGGGATCTATCATTTATGTGGGAATGATCTCTGATTATCTCACAACTTTGTCTTATCATATTAATCTACAAAGTAAGATCATGCATTAGACATGATCCACTTATTCCTCACTAATCTCTCTTCTCTATTACTTCTCTCATCACACTCACTTAGATTCTTAGGGTTTATTATCATCACACAATTTATGATCAAAGTATTGGCCTCATAATAATTCATTAGTGAATCATGGTTCTCTTCTCCAAGATCAAGTATTGGTCCATATACCTGAGTATACACATGTAACTTGAGCTCTTTGGATAGGTACGGTTTTCTCTAGGGTTTATGATCATTACCGAAATTGTAATGATCACAACACTTGCCTCATTTGAATCACTCATAAAACAGGTTCTTATTTACCACCAAAGGTTGGCTAAGTCAATTAGGATTCATTATTTGACTTATACTCCTTGTAGCATTAGTTAGCATCAATAACTTACCTTTCTTAGATAGGGTTTAAATATTAACCTATGGCTCTACTCAATGAATGGTGTAAACATAGTAGGATGATCCTCTCCTTTCTCTAAGGATTAATGGAAATGAGTTTGGAGAAACAAGATTATAATGGTCAAGGTTTGATGAAGAATGAATATGAATATCCTTGACACGAATTCAAGTATTGTAGTTGAAAAGATATACCAATGTGAATCATGGTAGGAATATTTATTTAGTAAAAGACATGGAAAATATAAGGATAGAATAATTTCTTAATTAATTGTGTTCTTTGATTTATAGTTGAATAATTATACATGTGTTGTTGTAAGGAATGGCATGTTGAGATCCTTTATAAGATCTTGTAGTTGATCCTTACTTAAGGTGTTGTTTGTTGTAAAACTACTTCCATTTGATCTAGCCCATAGATCAAATCATATCTACCCAAAACAGGGTTTTAGCAAAGATCATAGTGAAGTTTATAGCGCTTGACTTGATGATCTACTTCAATTCCAGCAAGTCAAGTGAAACTTCAGTTACTGTGGTAAGTTTTATTTGAAAGCGCGAAATTCCCCTGATTTTCTATGCATGAATGCAATGCACACTTTGATGTTCTCTCATTTTGTAGCCTCTAAACCTGGGATATTACAAAGATTTGGCAGCCTCGCAAAGCTGAGCGTTCTCTGCCTCTAGGCGAACGGATTGATCAGCAAAATCCACCACAATATCGATTGTGGCATGAATTGGCTGCAATAAGAATCGAAGGATTTCGTTAAACTATGCAATGATATATCGTAACCTATACTCGGCTTCATCCAAAACCAACTATCGGCTCGAGGGCTGTTAGATGTGGACCATTAAAAGGAACAAGCAACTACATGATCATTCGACGGAGGAGGAATAGAGACGCTTGTTGAAGGAGCAGCTGAAGAAGCTTTGACCTTGGCCATGATTCTTCTTGGCGGAGGCGGAGCAGCGGGTTCATCTTCAGCAAAAAGGGATGTCGACTCCTTTGCTGAGTCAACATTAGCAGCGTCCACCCTTGCCTTCTTTGGAGGAGGAGTAATCTCATCTCCATCAGAACTGTGAAACAGTACCATTGTAAGATGAAGGTCATCAAGAAATAGTAAAGAAGAAACTCAAAAGAAAAGAAACTTATGAAATTGACATCAAGCCATCTTCTTCCGCAAAGAATCTGGAGGTTTCTTTTGTGTCGGAGGAGCCGAAGCTTCATGGGAAGGCGTAGGAGAAGGATTTTCATTAGCATCATTGCCGTTTTGTCCGCTGGGACTCGACTCCGCTGCTGCTATCAGATCCTCATTAATATTCCTACGACGCTTGGAGATGACGAGTGCATTATCTTCAAGGGCTTCATCACCCAAAGCATCGCTATCTTCAATAGTATCATGATTATCTTCTGTTTCTTCGGAAGCATCATCATCTTCGGGAACTGCTCCGCTTTCGGGTGTTGGAGGGTAGCACTGAGCGATGGTAGAAGACTGTGGAAGGAAAAAAGAAAAATCTTGAATTCAAGCACAAGATGATATCGAATGAAAAGGGCAACAATCACCCCGGAGGAAGGTTTTTTTAAGGTCGAAAGGAGAGCGAGCCGAAGTCATGGCTATAATGTCCTTTGGTGAAGCAAGTCGACGCCTCACTCGTCCCAAAGGTCATCTTCTCGAAAAATCATTCGACTAATCTCGTCTTGTCCTTGGCGCCAGTATAGATCTAGAGCTGATGAACTCTCGACATCACTGGCTGCACTCGACGCTTCAGGAACAATGCAACCACCTATGTGCCACATGATGTCTACGTGTGCTTCTATTCTTGTAGACAGTGTTGGGCCTCCAAGAGCAGAGGTTTGTAGAACAGCAACAAGTTTCCCTTAAGTGAATCACCCAAGGTTTATCAAACTCAGGGAGGTAGAGGTCAAAGATAGTCCTCTCAAGCAACCCTGCAATTAAGATACAAGAAGTCTTGTGTCCCCAACACACCTAATACACTTGTCGATGTATATGTGCACTAGTTCGGCGAAGAGATAGTAAAACACAAGGTGGTATAGATGAATATGAGTGGTAATAACAATTTGAAATAAATATGGCAGCGAGTAAACATGCAGTAAGTAAGCGGTGTTTGCAGTATTGGAAACAAGGCCTAGGGATCATACTTTCACTAGTGGACACTCTCAACATTGATCACATAATAAATAAATAACTTCTCCTCACTTGTGCTACATATGCTCTTGTTTGATAACAAACACCATTCATTGTGTAGGGCTACAAGAGCCCTCAACGTATCGATAATTTCTTATGTTCCATGCTACTTTATTGATGATACCTACATGTTTTATGCACATTATATGTCATATTTATGCATTTTCTGAACTAACCTATTAACAAGATGCCGAGCCAGTTGTGTTTTCTGCTGTTTTTGGTTTCAGAAATCCTAGTAAAGAAATATTCTCGGAATTGGACGAAACTTTCGCCCAGGGTCCTATTTTTGCACGAAGCTTCAGAAGACCGAAGACCCAACGAAGTGGGCCACGAGGCAGCTGTGGTGGCCGGCGCGGCCCAAGCCCTGGCCGCGCCGACCATCCCCTGGGCCCCGTGTGGCCCCCGCGTTGACCCTCCGCCTACTTAAAGCTTCCGTCGCGAAACCCCCAGTACCGAGAGCCACGATACGGAAAACCTTACAGACGCCGCCGCCGCGAATCCCATCTCGGGGATTCAGATCGCCTCCGCACCCTGCCGGAGAGGGGATTCATCTCCCGGAGGACTTCTACACCGCCATGGTCGCCTCCGGAGTGATGAGTGAGTAGTTCACCGACCATGGGTCCATAGCAGTAGCTAGATGGTCGTCTTCTCCTTGTTGTGCTTCATTGTTAGATCTTGTGAGCTGCCTAACATGATCAAGATCATCTATCTGTAATTCTATATGTTGTGTTTGTCGGGATCCGATGGATAGAGAGTACTATGATTATGGTGATTATCAATCTATTGTTCATGTGTTGTTTATGATCTTGCATGCTCTCCGTTATTAGTAGAGGCTCTGGCCAAGTTTTTACTCTTAACTCCAAGAGGGAGTATTTATGCTCGATAGTGGGTTCATGCCTCCATTGAATCTGGGACTGACATAAAGTTCTAAGGTTGTGGATGTGCTGTTGCCACTAGGGATAAAACATTGATGCTATGTCTAAGGATGTAGTTGCTGATTATATTACGACCATACTTAATGCAATTGTCTCTGCTTTGCAACTTAATACCGGAGGGGTCGGACGATAACCCAAGGTGGACTTTTTAGGCATAGATGCAGTTGGATGGCGGTCTATGTTCTTTGTCGTAATGCGAATTAAATCTCACTATATTTATCATGTCATGTATATGCATTGTTATGCCTTTTCTATTTGTCAATTGCCCGACTGTAATTTGTTCACCCAACATGCTTTATCTTATGGGAGAGACAATTCTAGTGAACCGTGACCCCGGTCCTATTCTTTACATAGCATACAATCTACTTGTTTTACCGTTTTCTTTGCAAACATCTTCCACTCGATACGTTTAATCCTTTGTTACAGCAAGCTGGTGAGATTGACAACCTCACTGCTTCGCTGGGACAAAGTACTTGGGTTGTGTTGGCAGGTTCCTAGTTGGCGCCGAAATCCCTGGTGTTGCGCCGCATCACATTTCGCGACCATCAACCTTCAACGTGCTTCTTGGCTCCTACTGGTTCGATTAAACCTTGGTTTCATACTGAGGGAAACTTGCTTCTATACGCATCATACCTTCCACTTGGGGTTCCCAACGGACGTGTGCATCCACGCGTATCAAGCTAAATTTCCGCGCCGTTGCCGGGAGATCAAGACACGCTGCAAGGGGAGTCTCCACTTCTCAATCTCTTTACTTTGTTTTTGTCTTGCTTTATTTTATTTACTACTTTGTTTGCTGCACTAAATCAAAACACAAAAAAATTAGTTGCTAGTTTTACTTTATTTACTGTCTTGCTCTCTATATCAAAAACACAAAAATTAGTTACTTGCATTTACTTTATCTAGTTTGTTTTATTTACCGTTGCTAAAATGGCCAACCATGAAAATACTAAATTGTGTGACTTCACAAATGCAAATAATAATGATTTCCTATGCACACCTATTGCTCCACCTACTACAGCAGAATTCTTTGAAATTAAACCTGCTTTACTGAATTTGGTTATGAGAGAACAATTTTCTGGTGCTAGTTCTGATGATGCTGCTGCCCATCTCAATAATTTTGTTGAACTTTGTGAAATGCAAAAGTATAAAGATGTAGATGGTGATATTATTAAATTGAAAGTGTTTCCTTTCTCATTAAGAGGAAGAGCTAAAGATTGGTTGCTATCTTTGCCTAAGAATAGTATTGATTCATGGACTAAATGCAAGGATGCTTTTATTGGTAGATATTATCCTCCCGCTAAAATTATTTCTTTGAGAAGTAGCATAATGAATTTTAAACAATTAGATACTGAACATGTTGCTCAAGCTTGGGAGAGAATGAAAACTTTGGTAAAGAATTGCCCAACCCATGGACTGACTACTTGGATGATTATCCAAACCTTCTATGCAGGACTAAATTTTTCTTCATGAATTTATTGGATTCAGCTGCTGGAGGTACCTTTATGTCCATCACATTGGGGGCGGCTACAAAACTTCTTGATGATATGATGATAAATTACTCTGAATGGCACACGGAAAGAGCTCCACAAGGTAAGAAGGTAAATTCTGTTGAAGAAACCTCTTCCTTGAGTGATAAGATTGATGTGATTATGTCTATGCTTGTGAATGGTAGATCTAATGTTGATCCAAATAATGTTCCTTTAGCTTCATTGGTTGCTCAAGAAAAAATGTTGATGTGAATTTCATTAAAAACAATAATTTCAACAACAATGCTTATAGGAACAACTCTGGTAATAACTATAGGCCATATCCTTCTGCTAATGGTAATGATTATGGTAATTCTTATGGGAATTCTTACAACAATAATAGGAATGTACCCTCTGATCTTGAAGCCATGCTTAAAGAATTTATTAGTACACAAACTGCTTTTAACAAATCTGTGGAGGAAAAGCTTGATAAAATTGATACTATTGCTTCTAGAGTTGATAGACTTGCCTCGGATGTTAATCTTTTAAAGTTGAAAGTTATGCCTAATAATGATATTGATAATAAGATTACTACTACAGCAAATGCCATCCAAGTTAGAATTAATGAGAATATAAGATTAATGGCTGAATCGCGTGCTAGGTGGGATAGAGAAGAAAATGAAAAACTAGCTAAAGAGAATAATGTAGTTAAAGTTTGGACTATTACCACCACTAGTAATGCTAATTCATCACATGTTGCTGCACCTCCTACTATCAATGGTAAATAATTGGTGTTGGCAATGTTTCTACTCCTAGTGCAAAGCTAACAAAACTGCCTGAAATTGCTAAAACTGCTGAAACTGCTTGTGATAAAACCGCTGAAATTTTTTCCAACCTTGGGAACAATGATCCCATTGCTGTAGCTCATAATGATTTAGATTTTGATGATTGCACATCTCTGAAGTTATAAAGTTCTTACAAAAACTTGCTAAAAGTCCCAATGCTAGTGTTATAAATTTAGCCTTTACAAAACATATTACAAATGCTCTCATAAAAGCTAGAGAAGAGAAACTAAAACTTGAAACTTCTATTCCTAGAAAGTTAGAAGATGGTTGGGAGCCCATCATTAAAATGAAATTCAATGACTTTGAATGTAATGCTTTATGTGATCTTGGTGCAAGTATTTCTGTTATGCCTAAAAAGATTTATGATATGCTTGACTTGCCACCATTGAAGAATTGTTATTTGGATGTTAATCTTGCCGATAATGTTAAAAAGAAACCTTTGGGGAGGATTGATAATGTGCACATTACGGTTAATAATAACCTTGTCCCCGTTGATTTTGTTGTCTTGGATATCGAATGCAATGCATCTTGTCCTATTGTGTTGGGAAGACTTTTCTTCGAACCGTTGGTGCTGTTATTGATATGAGGGAAGGTAATATTAAATATCAATTTCCTCTCAAGAAAGGTATGGAACACTTCCCTAGAAAGAGAATGAAGTTGCCTTTTGATTCTATTATTAGAACAAGCTATGATGTTGATGCTTCTCTCTCGATGTTACTTGATTTGCACTTTCTGCGCCTAGCTGAAAGGCGTTAAAGAAAAGCGCTTATGGGAGACAACCCATGTTTTTACCTACAGCAATTTTTTGTTTTGTTGAGTCTTGGAAGTTGTTTACTACTGTAGCAACCTCTCCTTATCATGTTTTTGTGCCAAGTAAAGTTTCTATGTCAAAGTTGATGTTATATTTGGGATCGCTGCGCAGAAACAGCATTGCTGTCTGTCACGAATCTCACAATTCTCTGTAGAAAATTCGAAAAATCTGCCAATTTACGAGCGTGAACCTCAGATATGTACGCAACTTTCATTAGTTTTGAGTTTTTCCATTTGAGCAAGTCTGGTGCCATTTCTAAATTCGTCTTTACGGACTGTTCTGTTTTTGACAGATTCTGCCTTTTATTTCGCATTGCCTCTTTTGCTATGTTGGATTTATTTCTTTGATCCACTAATGTCCAGTAGCATTATGCAATGTCCAGAAGTGAAAATAATGATTGTGTCACCTCTGAATGTGTGAATTATTAATTGTGCACTAACCCTCTAATGAGTTTGCTTGAAGTTTGGTGAAGGAAGTTTTCAAGGGTCAAGAGAGGAGAATGATATACTATGATCAAGAGGAGTGAAAGCTCTAAGCTTGGGGATGCCCGTGGTTCACCCCTGCATATTTTAAGAAGACTCAAGCGCTAAGCTTGGGATGCCCAAGGCATCCCCTTCTTCATCGACAACATCATCAGGTTCCTCCCGAAACTATATTTTTATTCAATCACATCTTGTGTTCTTTACTTGGAGCGTCGGTTTGTTTTCGTTTTTGTTTTTGTTTGAATAAGATGGATCCTAGCATTCACTTTGTGGGAGAGAGACACGCTCCGCTGTTGCATATGGACACATGTGTCCTTAGGCTTTACTCATAATGTTCAAGGCGAAGTTTCTTCTTCGTTAAATTGTTATATGGTTGGAATTGGAAAATGCTACATGTAGTAATTCTAAAATGTCTTGGATAATGTGATACTTGGCAATTGTTGTGCTCATGTTTAAGCTCTTGCATCATATGCTTTGCACCCATTAATGAAGAAATACATAGAGCTTGCTAAAATTTGATTTGCATATTTGGTTTCTCTAAGGTCTAGATAATATCTAGTATTGAGTTTTGAACAACAAGGAAGACGTGTAGAGTCTTATAATGTTTACAATATGTCTTTTATGTGAGTTTTGCTGCACTTGTTCATCCTTGAGTTTGCTTCAAATAACCTTGCTAGCCTAAACCTTGTATCGAGAGGGAATACTTCTCATGCATCCAAAATCCTGAGCCAACTACTATGCCATTTGTGTCCACCATACCTACCTACTACATGGTTTCTCCGCCATTCCAAAGTAAATTGCTTGAGTGCTACCTTTAAAATTCCATCATTCACCTTTGCAATATATAGCTCATGGGACAAAATAGCCTTAAAACTATCGTAGTATTGAATATGTACTTATGCACTTTATATTTTATTAAGTTGCCTGTTGTGCGACATGCTTCTGGGGAACGCCATCAACCATTGTTGAATATCATGTGAGTTGCTATGCATGTCCGTCTTGTCTGAAGGTCTATCATTTTAGTGGTTGGAGCATGCAAAATTGTTAGAGAAGAACATTGGGCGCTAACTAAAGCCATGAACCATGGTGGAAGTTTCAGTTTTGGACATATATCCTCAATCTCATATGAGAATAATAACTTTGCTACATGCTTATGCATTTAAGAGGAGTCCATTATCTGTCCATGTTGTCCCGGTATGGATGTCTAAGTTGAGAATAATCAAAAGCGAGAAATCCAATGCGAGCATTCTCCTTGGACCTTTGTACAGGCGGCATGGAGGTACCCCTTTGTGACACTTGGTTGAAACATGGTATGCGAAGACCCGGTAGTCCAAGTTAAGTAGGACGAGGTGCGGGCACTATTAGTATACTATGCGTGAGGCTTGCAACTTGTAAGATATAATTTTCATAACTCATATGCTTTATTACTACCGTTGACAAAATTGTTTCATGTTTTCAAAATAAAAGCTCTAGCACAAATACAACAATCGATGCTTTCCTCTTTGAAGGACCATTCTTTTACTTTTATTGTTGAGTCAGTTTACCTATCTCCTTCCACCTTAAGAAGCAAACACTTGTGTGAACTGTGCATTGATTCCTACATACTTGCATATTGCACTTGTTATATTACTTTATGTTGACAATATCCATGAGATATACATGTTACAAGTTGAAAGCAACCGCTGAAACTTAATCTTCTTATGTGTTGCTTCAACACCTTTACTTTGATTTATTGCTTTATGAGTTAACTCTTATGCAAGACTTATTGATGCTTGTCTTGAAGTACTATTCATGAAAAGTCTTTGCTATATGATTCAGTTGTTTACTCATGTCATTACCTTTGCTTTGATCGCTGCATTCATTACATATGTTTACAAATAGTATGATCAAGATTATGATGGCATGTCACTTCAGAAATTATCTTTGTTATCGTTTACCTGCTCGGGACGAGCAGAACTAAGCTTGGGGATGCTGATACGTCTCCAACGTATCGATAATTTCTTATGTTCCATGCTACTTTATTGATGATACCACATGTTTTATGCACATTATATGTCATATTTATGCATTTTCCGGAACTAACCTATTAACAAGATGCCGAAGAGCCATTGTTGTCGCTGTTTTTGGTTTCAGAAATCCAGTAAAGAAATATTCTCGGAATTGACGAAACTTTCGCCCAGGGTCCTATTTTTGCACGAAGCTTCCAGAAGACCGAAGACCTAACGAAGTGGGGCCACGAGGCAGGGTGGCCGCGCGGCCCAAGCCCCGCGCCGCCCACGACCGGGCCCTCGTGTGGCCCCGCGCTGACCCTCCGCCTACTTAAAGCCCTGTCGCGAAACCCCAAAGACCGAGAGCCACGATAAAACCTTCCAGAGACGCCGCCGCCGCGAATCCCATCTCGGGGATTCGAGATCTCCGCACCCTGCCGAGAGGGGATTCATCTCCCCGAGGACTCTACACCGCCATGGTCGCCTCCGGAGTGATGAGTGAGTAGTTCACCCCTGGACCATGGGTCCCAGTAGCTAGATGGTCGTTCTCTCCTTGTTGTGCTTCATTGTTAGATCTTGTGAGCTGCCTAACATGATCAAGATCATCTATCTGTAATTTATATGTTGTGTTTGTCGATCCGATGGATAGAGAGTACTATGATTATGGTGATTATCAATCTATTGTTCATGTGTTGTTTATGATCTTGCATGCTCTCCGTTATTAGTAGAGGCTCTGCCAAGTTTTTACTCTTAACTCCAAGAGGGAGTATTTATGCTCGATAGTGGGTTCATGCCTCCATTGAATCTGGGAAGTGACAGAAAGTTCTAAGGTTGTGGATGTGTGTTGCCACTAGGGATAAAACATTGATGCTATGTCTAAGGATGTAGTTGTTGATTACATTACGCACCATACTTAATGTAATTGTCTCGTTGCTTTGCAACTTAATACCGGAGGGGGTTCGGACGATAACTGAAGGTGGACTTTTTAGGCATAGATGATGGATGGCGGTCTATGTTCTTTGTCGAATGCCCAATTAAATCTCACTATATTTATCATGTCATGTATATGCATTGTTATGCCTTTCTCTATTTGTCAATTGCCCGACTGTAATTTGTTCACCCAACATGCTTTTATCTTATGGGAGAGACACCTAGTGAACCGTGGACCCCGGTCCTATTCTCTTTATAGCATACAATCTACTTGTTTTATTTTTTTTGCAAACATCTTCCACTCGATACGTTTAATCCTTTGTTACAGCAAGCCGGTGAGATTGACAACTCCACTGCTTCGGGACAAAGTACGGTTGTGTTGTGCAGGTTCCTAGTTGCCGGAATCCCTGGTGTTGCGCCGCATCACATTTCGCGACCATCAACCTTCAACGTGCTTCTTGGCTCCTACTGGTTCGATTAAACCTTGGTTTCATACTGAGGGAAACTTGCGTCTATACGCATCATACCTTCCACTTGGGGTTCCCAACGGACGTGTGCATCCACGCGTATCAAGCTCCCTCAAGCCGGAGTTAACAAGCGCCACAACATTCAGCATTCATATTTAAGTAACCTTAGAGCATAATAGATCTTTGCAATTTAAACCGAGTACTAACATAGCATACACACTGTCACCATTACACTATGAAGGGGGAATAGATCGCATCAATACTATCATAGTAATAATTAACTCCATAACCTACAAAAGATTATGATCATAACCTACGCCAAGAACTACACGATGCACACACTGTCACCATTACACCATGAAGGAGGAGTAGACTACTTTAATAACATCACATGAGTAGCACATAGACTAATAGTGATACAAAGCTCATCATATGGATCTCAATCATGCAAAGAAATTCATGAGATCATTGTATTGAGGTACATGAGAGAGAGATTAACCACATAGCTACCAGTACAGCCCTTAGCCTCGAGGGAGAACTACTCCCTCCTCATCATAGGAGACAGCAGCGTTGATGGAGATGGCGGTGGTGTCGATGGAGATGCCTTCCGGGGCACTTCCCGTCCCGGCCGGCGTGCCGAACAGAGACTTCCCCCGAATCTTGCTTCATGGATGGCGGCGGCTCGGGAACTCGGATCGTGGCTTATTCTTTTAGGGTTTTCGCGACGGAGTCCTTAAGTAGGCGGAAAGGCAGCTCCTCGGAGGGGCCTTGGTGGGGCCACACGGGGCGCGCCCCAGCCCTTGGCCGCACCGCTCGGGCGTGTGGGGCCCCCCCGGCCCCTTCTGGTCTCTCTCCTGTTCCGAAGCTTCGTGGAAAATAAGATACCGAGCGTGATTTCGTCCAATTCCGAGAATATTTCCTTACTAGGATTTCTGAAACCAAAAACAGCAAAAACAGAACCGGCACTTCAAATAGGTTAGTTCCGGAAAATGCATCAAAACGATATAAAGTATGTATAAAACATGTAGGTATTGTCATAAAACTAGCATGGAACATAAGAAATTATAGATACGTTTGAGACGTATCACCACACATAAGAACTCAGGGAGCAAAGTCCGATTCGACGGGGGAAATGAGCCCCAGCGATCTCATCTTGTTTTCATCGCGCTTGGAGATGGTGGATGCACCAATGAGATTGGCCTGGACGCGCTTACGCAAAGACCGAGATGGTCGCCTTCTCGTCCGCCCATGGTGGCGCGAGAGCTTGGACGCATAGGCAATGGTGAGAAGAGGCGGAGGAAGAAGATGAGCAAGATGGAGAGATAAAAGGTTAAAACTAAAGCTGCCCCCTATTTATAACAAGAATTGGCTGAAAATCGTGGCCGTTAGCTGCATCGTGGGAGATGGACGAAGATCCGCCGCACATGTGTCAGAGGGAGACAAACCTATGCCCATTACCCCACTATGCGTGGAAATCGAGGAGGCGCCGTCAACGAGCAAGGACCAATCACTTAACTGACACGCAGTGTAGGGTGGGCCCATCAGATCACGTACTATCAATCGAGCCGCCAGAAGCCACGTCACCGATGATATCATCAAAAGTATCGACTCCTCGCCTATGGAGCATCCAAAATAATCTACAATAGTGAGTTGCTTGACTTGATTCTACGCATGGTTGCAACTTGCAAGCATCCGTCCCTAGACTCGGGGCTCCCATCGGAGCGCCGGGCGCGCACCTCATAAAAATTACTGAAGACAAAGGAAAACGAACCCGAAGATTTCAAAAGACCCAGGATTGAGCTCGGGGACTTGATCTTGAGTAGAGTAACGTTGTCTTGTCATCGGCAGTTAACTAGCATCGATTTATCAAGTAAAACAGACACGTTACTCCAATCCCTTACGTGCTATCATAATTGCATTCGTTTCAGAGGACCGATATAAAAAATATATCGGATGATGAAGATGCTTAAAAACATCGGCATCATAATCTTTGAGTAGAACAACTTGAGTCTACGCACGGTTGCAAGCATCCGTCCTCTAGACTCCTCCCATCGGGAGCGCTGGACGCGCACCCGATATCAAGATGATTTTTTACTTCATGATGAACGAGAACAACATCGACATAGAAGATTACGGGTGGTACAACTTGAGTCTACGCACGTTGCAAGCATCCGTCCTCACACTGGGTTACTCCCATCGGAGCGCTGGACGCGCACCCGATAGAAAAGACTTTGAAGCTGCAAAGGACACGAAGATTCACTTTCTTTCAATATATAAAGATGTTTGGATGAAGACAATTATAGTGCCTGCCCGAAGCTTCACTTCGCCATACCCGGGGCCACTGATGTGGGCATTACCCTTCGGTAACTAACATTAGGCTACCTCCACCGGCCTAGCTAGGGGGCCATGAAGATTGCCGAATATCCGAAGTGGGCCTGCGCATCATTGTTGAAGAAGGAGACTCATCCGAAGGAAAGATACTTGATGGACAAGGAAAGAAGATGCGATACAATGAAACCTTAGACTATGACTCTTTGTACCTTAGTCGAATCCGGACAGATCTCTCGAGACCCGGTCTGCTATATAAAGACCAGGAGAGGATCTATCGGAATACAACTTACATGCATAGAACCACCGCAAGATCTAACCTAGAGCTTAGAACCCTTCCTCTCGGCGAGTCCATCGTAGCCCATCGGCTACCCCATTGTAACCCGATATACTTTCGATAATCAAGATCAGACAAGCAAGAAGTAAGGGTTTTACCTCATCGAGGGCCCCGAACCTGGGTAAATCTCTCTCCCCGTTTGTTTGTTACCGATGTCTCGTGCTAGCCTGCAAGATTCCATCAACCCTAAGCCCCTCATGGTGGGCATTGCCGAGGGGAACCCAAAGGTATGGTATTGATTATGAAGATACCATTAGTCATGTTGTCAAGGTAGCTATTATCGGAATTCTTCTGTCTATTTCCATTTCTCATGGTTGGAGTGTTCGGCAGCTAGATGTCGAAAACGTTTTCCTTCATGGTGTTCTGGAAGAGGAAGTGTATATGAAGCAACCACCTGGTTTTGAACATCCTGATACTCCACATTATGTTTGCAGACTTGATAAAGCTATATATGGTTTTAAGCAAGCTCCCAGAGCCTGGTACTCTCGCCTGAGTGCTAAGCTGCATCAACTTGGTTTACTTCCATCCAAGGCTGACACCTCCTTGGTTCTCTATGATAAGTTCGGCATTACCATCTTTGTTCTCATATATGTTGATGATATTTTTGTGACGAGCTCCTTTGATGATGCTACCTCAGTCCTTCTCAAGGATCTCAATGTGCACTTTGCTATTAAAGATTTGGGCGATCTTCATATGGAGGTCAAAAGAACAGAAGATGGTTTGCTCCTTACACAACAGAAATATGCTCATGATATTCTCACTCGAGTTGGCATGCTTGAGTGAAAATCGACTCCCACACCGTTGTCCCCATCCGAGCCCCTGTCCTTGCATGAACGTACTCCTCTTGGTCTTGATGATAGCTCTCAGTATCACAATATAGTTGGTGGTCTTCGTTACCTTACCCTCACACGTCCAGATATATCGTTTTCTGTTAATAAGGTCTGTCAATACCTTCATGCTCCTACTACTGCTCATTGGACAGCTGCTAAACGCATTCTTCGTTATGTTAAGGATACATCTCATCTTGGTATCACATTGAAAAAGTCTTCATCTACACTTCTTAGTGCTTTTTTAGTTGCAGATTGGGCAGACTGTCTTGAGGATCACCGTTCCACTGGTGGATTTGCCATATTCCTAGGTCCAAATCTAGTATCTTGGAGTGCCAGAAAAAAAGTCATTGTGTCTCGTTCTAGCACTGAGACTGAATATAAAGCCTTGGCCAATGCAACTACAGAGTTAATATGGGTTGAAGCTGTCGTTCGTGAACTTGGTGTGAAGCTCCGTGAGAAGTAGGCACGGAGACAAGGGGGCGAGGGGGCTCAGCAACCCCCGTGATTGGGATTTTGTGAAGAATACTAGTCTTGATTTAGTCAAATTTGCTCCTCTCATCAAGTTTACAGCAGTAATTCAGTCCATTTTGCCCCCCTCAACATGAGAAGCTGGCTCCGTCCCTGGTGAGAAGCCTTGTCTATGGTGTGATAATCTAGGTGTCACTTTTCCGTCTGCCAATCTAATGTTTCATGCTCGCACTAAGTATATTGAGATTGATTATCATTTTGCTCGGGAGCGTGTTGCCAACAAGAGCCTTGATATTAGGTTTATCTCCACTAAGGATCAAATTGCAGATGGTTTCACCAAAGCACTTGCTGTAAAAGAATTAGATGAGTTTAAACATAATCTAAACCTCTCTCGTGGGTTAGATTAAGGAGAAATGTTAGAGTATGTAATAGCTACGTATACGATGTACGGACTGTACACGTACAACATTGTACACACCACATAGGGAGCTTTTCCCTATCTATATAACACCTAATCAATGGCGTGAGAGGGTACACCTCTTTCCACAAACATTTACAGGTTCGCCACATAGGAAGCTTTTCCCTATCTATCACTACGGGAAAGAAGGACGCTGCCGTGCGACAATTCGCACGGCAAAGGGCCTTGTTTGCACGGCAAAGACATTGCCGTGCGTGGACGCACGGCAAAGACCGCCCGGCAAAGTTTCCGACGGCAACGGCACCATTGCCGTGCGCGTCGACAATTTGCACGGCAAAGGATGCTGCCGTGCGTGCGCTGGGCTGCCGTGCGGCAGGTTCTTTGCCGTGCACGCTGAGTTTGCCGTGCGCGCACTGGGCTGCCGTGCGCGTTAACATTGCCGTGCGGCCTGCTCTTTGCCGTGCGCGCATTCTTTGCCGTGCGTGCGAGCTGTGCCGTGCGACACTCTTTGCCGTGCGCCAAAGATGCAAGGCCGCACGGCAAAGTCCCCTGGCACGCCCCAGGGGCTCCCAGCAGTGGAGCGCCACGTGGCCCCTTTGCCGTGTGTGTGCACACGGCAAAGTGACCAAAAGTCCTTTGCCGTGTGCACACACACGGCAAAGGGGCCTGATTTTTTCATTTTTTTGCTGTTTTTCATTTATCCCTGCAGTTCAAATATTGCATTTCACAAATATAGCATATATATCAACATATGATCACCAAACACATCAACAACACCACAAATACGTCGAGCAACACATAGTTCATGCATACAATCCGTTACATAGAGTCCATAGTCCATCCACACAAGTTACATAGAGTCCATAGTGCAATGTCCATTATTACAATCCATTACAAGCACACAAACCGACAAAGTGCACGAAGACCATGCCATCAACCTTGTCCTCCTCCGCTTCCGCCGGCCTCATCGTCATTGCCTTGTGACACATAATCTATAAGCAGGTTGATGGAATGAACATTTGCATATTGAACACTTGAACAAGTACAAGTAGCGGGTTGGGCACAAGAGGACTCACCGCGGTTCATGCTCCGGATGATGTTCAAGTTGTTCACGGTGACAGGTGTCCCCGGGGTCTGAGTGGGCGGTGGCGGCATCCACGGCATGGTGTAAGGTGGAGGAGCAGCAATACTCCCCGGTGGACTAGATAGAACCGTCTGGCTCATCAGCCACCTCATCTGTGCCTGCTGCTTGCATCATCTGCTGCTGCTGTTGCATCTGCTGCATCATCTGTATCTGCTGCTGCTGGTACCCAGAATCTGCTGCTCCATGTGCGCCCTTTGCTCCTGGGCCGCCTGCTCCTTCGCTGCCATCTCCTCCTACGTTGTGTTGCCGCGATGTCATTAACATTTCAATGGAAAGCATGTAAAGGAAATGTAGAGGCTCGAGGAAGAACATACCCGTAACCGCTCGACAGCTAGATCCGAAGCCCGTGGCCGGGGCTCTACCTCAGGCTGGCCGCTCTTACGACCACGACGGATCTGGCGGAGAGAGGGAACCTTCGCTGGGTCGACGCACCCGTCACCAAACCATAGGCGGCCATGCTTCAAGCCTTCTCCCGCAAGCACCGCGACCTCAGGGTCAAAGTCCTCGGCCTCTGGGTTGGCCTCCTCGCCGTACTTCTGCTTGAACTTGGAGACATACGACGTGCACTGGGTCTCGCATTGCGGGTTAACCCACACGGACCCCGTCTCAGGATCAGGCGTCTTCCTTTGCTTCATCTTCTTTAGCACGGCAAAGACGTTAGGCTTCGCTCCTGTCCTGAGTTCCTGCAAAAGAGAACATGTAATCAAGTGAAGTGGCACACCCTTGCGGAGTTAACAAATATATAACATGAATTCAAAGAATGAAGGAACCATTAATTTGCTCACCTCGTTCTGCAGGTGAAGAGAGATGGGGATGCTGCCTTGGATATGCGATCCACCTCGCATCTCTGCCCGCTTCTTCTTGCCCTCCTCGTGCTTCTTGAGGTACTGGGGGCATGTCCACCACATGACCATCGCAAGAAAGCACCTATCGTCCTTGCCGACGTACTGAGGAGGGTTCTACATGCACAAGATAAACCCATTATGGTAAAATAAACTACATGGCGATAAAGCAAATCAATAACACATAAATGCAAATACCTGCATGTACTGCCACGGCTGCATGAGCGTGTCGCGAGCGTCCTCCTTAGTCATGTGGACGAAGCGGTCGGCGTGCCAGTCGCGGACGCATTGAATACGTGCCTCGTAGTGCATGCCAGTCACCCTCTTCCTTGCAAGCTGGTGTAGGACATCATCGCACGCAGTCTCCTTGCCCTCGGCCCTCTTGAAGTATTTCTGCAACCATGCACATAGGTAAAACAAGGGGCATTAGTGCAATTATTGTGAACCAAGGAGAGTGTATGAATGGTAAGAAGTCAAAAGTCACGTACCCAGAATTTGGCAACAACCAAATCCGCCGCGGTGCCGCGGCCCATAGGATCTTCCGCGAGGCTGTAGTGCGCCCACCTCCAAGCTACGTCGCAGCCACCAGTAGGGAAATTGACTATCCCAGGGAAATACCATCTAAGTAGGCCCCCAAGGATGTTCGAGTACCCACGTGGCGGTCTCTGCGACGGGTCTTCATACTTGAACGAGCTGCACCATGAAACGACAACATCAATATGTATGTGATAATAATTTTGATAATGACAAAATTGCGATAACGAAATGCCAAAAATTAACATGTACCTCCTTCCATAGGGCACTAGAACAACGTGCCTGTAGCGCCAGTCCTTCAGCGCGGGGAGCTGTGTTATCCCACGCCGATATGGCTTCCTATCACGTGGCCTCAGCCTCTCCACAGCTGGAACGTACTGGTAATCCGCCGGCTCTACCCAATCTAGGCTTTGATCAGGATCGAACACTAAGTTCCCCAACCCCTCATCCTCCGAGAGGTCCTCCTCGTCCCCCTCCTCCTCCTGGTCCTCCCCACCCACCTCCTCCTCCTGGTCCTCCCCACCCACCTCCTCCTCCTCCTGGTCCTCCCCACCCCCGTGGTGCTCCTGGTCCTCCTCCTCGTCATCATCATCGGCTGCGGGGGAGGGGGCTAGGACTAGGAGTGAGTACCCGCGTCGCATTCTTCCTACGCGGCCGCGCCGTGGTAGCGACAGGAGGGGGGCTAGGAGGGGGGCTAGTAGGTCGGCCCCGCCTCGAAGTCCCTACACCTACCAAGTCCTTGAGCTTCTTTTTAAGACCGCCACCCTTTTTTTTGGCGGCATGCTTCAATCACCTGCAAACACAAATGAAGAGAGTGGTTTATTAGTACGCAATATTGTAAAGAGATAAATATTAGTGAAAGCAACAGAAATATAAGTAGATGAACATTAATGAAAGCAACAATAATGCAAAAAGATGAACATTAATTAGTGGAAGCAACAAATAGCAAGCATAGAGTTCTCTCAAACATAGCACGGAGTTCTTACAAATAACCTAGCTAGACAATCTCTATTACACGGAGTTATTACAAATAACCTAGCTAGCCTCACAATTACTACTACATAGATCAGTAGCCTGTGTCGCCGTCCGTGATTGGACCGCGTGTCTCATCATCGTCATCAGGCTCGGCGAACCAATAATCATCAATGAAACCTGGAGGTGGTCCATCTGCATCGAGGTCAATCCCTGCTCTGAACGCCTCGAGCAAACTCAGGTCTTCCGGGGCACAAACATCCTCAGCTTCATCTTCTGCATTGTCCCCATCCATGCCCGCATCTTCTTGTTCATCGTCTACGACCATGTCATCGATAGTCGGCAAGGCGATTGTGAAATGCCCGGGGAGCCCTTCTTCCTGATAGAACTCGACACTCTTTGCTGAGGGGTCTACGCGGCGGTAATCGTCCTTGTTTGGCGGGGGCGGCCTATTGCGTGAAGGCACCGTCATCACAACATCCCATCCATGTAGACGTTTTGTCGGGTTTCTGCACGCGTACGGGAGATAGAATACTTGAAAGGCCTGGGTAGCCAAGATGTACACATCCTCTCCCTTATAAACAGAGTTCCTCTCAACTTCGACCAACCCAATTTCAGGATCCCTTCTCACCCGACGTGGGTCAAACCAATGACATTTGAAGACGACGGGATTTAGCCCTTTCTGAAACCCGTAATTCAGCTCGTATATACCCTCGACTCTTCCATAGTAATGGAGCCCATCGTCACCTTGACATACCACCCCGCTATTTATTGTCTTCGCGTTGGGCCGGCTTGTTGTGTATTTATGGGTCTGGAAGCGATACCCGTTCACGTCATAGGAGTTGAACGCTTCGACGGAATGGTCAAAGCCCCTAGCAATTTTTCTTAGCTCTGACTTCATCTCTTTGTCAGTTCTTGCCTACAAGTTTAGCACGAGAAGTTTAGAACGAGAAATGACCGATAAATGTCGGAAGTGCTAGCTAATTTGGGATAGAAAAGTACCAAATTACAGAACCAGCTACTAAAACCGAAACCGCCGCCCTTATCGAAAATTTGCTTGGATTCTTCCGGGGTAGGCTCCCTGTGGGTATTCTTCCAATGTATAGCCTTGAATTGCCTATACCGATGAAAAGAGGAAGAGTTAGCCACGCAAATACGAGTGAATGTTTGCGAATAACTAAATGGTTCGCACTTACTCGATGTACGGCTTCACTTCGACCATGGTGTTCAAGACATACGAGTGGATCAAGGTCCGCTCCTGCAGGTCCGTTCTGTACGGCTTCGAGCCACTTGACTTGCCACCAAGCCCCACGAAGATGCTAAGCTTGGGTACTTCTTCATTGTTGGCGGCATTGTAACGGAGGACCGGGTTGTGCTTTGTGGGAATGTTGGGATCATAGTGCTTAGTGGTGAAGTTTGCCACCTCCACGTTCAGGACTGCCTCGGCTATGGATGCTTCGATCTTGCATTTATTGCCAGTCATTTGACGAAGCTTTTGTGTTTCTCTCTCGGGACCAAACTGCCAACGGCCCCAATTCGGCCCCCCTTTAAGCATTCCTCCGCGAGGTGCAGGATCATATGTTGCATCGGATTAAAGAACCCTGGAGGAAAGATCTTCTCTAGATCGCAAAGCAACACGGGTGCCTCTTCATCCAGCTTCTCAATCACTTTAGTGTCTAACTCCCTAGCACAAATCTGGCGGAAGAAAAAACTCAACCTCGCTAGCACTCGCCAAGTCTTCTCAGGGACATAGCCTCGAATCATCACCGGCATTATCCGCTCAAGCCATATGTGGTAGTCATGACTCTTCAGCCCTTGTACTCGCAACGTTTCAATGTTCAGACCCCTCATCCAGTTGGCTGCGAACCCATCAGGGAAAAACAAGGAGTCCTTCATCCATTGGAAGACCTCCCTTTTTTGGGCCTTTGTGAGACAGAACGGAGCGTGTGGCTTAGTCCAAGTTTTTTTGGCACCATGAGGTGGCTGCATGTTCAACTCCGGCCTATCGCACCACATTTCTTGATCAATTCGAGCCTTTATGTTATCCTTCGTCTTCTCGGTGTCCACAATCGTGCTCCAAATGGCTTCACTGATATTCTTCTCGGTGTGCATTACATCAATGTTATGCGGGAGCTCGAGAAACTCAAAGTAAGGGAGCTTCCATAAGCACGGCTTGTGAGTCCATTGGTGTGTCTCCCCATATCCCAAGAAACCATTCCCATCAGGGCTAGGCTTAAGAGCATCTAACTCGGCCTTGATTTCCGTTCCGGTCTTCGGAATTGGCTTCGGGCCACGGACAACACGGCCTTTCTTGAAGCTCTTTACATCACTCCTGTATGCATGCCTCCGCTCAAGGAACTGTCGAGCTTCATCAAAGCATGAATACTTGCCTCCCTTGTTTAGCCAGAAGAAAGTCACGGCCTGCCTGCACTGTGGGCAAGGCCACTTCCCATGTGTACACCACCCGCAGAACAAAGCACGTGCTGGCAGGTCATGCAGGGACGTGTGGTACCACACATACATATCGAAGTACTCCTTCTTTGATGCGTCATATGTTCGGATCCCGCGACCTTCCCAGCCACGAACCAAGTCATCCACCAGCGGTTCCAGGTACACATTCATGTTCTTACCCGGGTATTTGGGCCCTGGGATTATCATCGACACAAACATGTTCTCTGATCTCATGCAGACGCCAGGGGGGAGGTTCATGGGAATAACAAACACTGGCCAACAACTGTATACCGCAGCCGACATACCATATGGATTGAACCCATCGGTTGATATCGCAATTGCTACGCTCCTCGGGTCACCTGCTTTCAGTGGAAATTTCTTGACAAAGTTCTTCCATGCAGTACCATCCGACGGATGTATCATCTTGTCGGTGTATCTGTTTCCTTCCACGGCCCACCTCATCTGCTGGGCAGTATCCTCGGTCATGAAGAGCCGCTGGATCCTCGGTAGAACTGGAAGATAGCGGAGGATATTCTTGGCAACCGTGGTCTGCCTCTTCTGACCATCACCATTGCGGTCTACCTCAAAGTACCTAGAGGAATTGCATTTGATGCAATAATTTGTGTCGGCGTGCTCCTCTCTGAATAGCATGCATCCCTTTGGACAAGCGTGTATCTGCTGAGATGACATCTTAAGGTCACTGAGCAATTTGGTCGAATAGTAGAAGTTTTGCGGCAAGAGGTGCCCTTTCGGCAGAAGGCTGCCTACGATGACCAGAAGTTCATCGAACCCATCTCTGCACAAGTTCCTATGACACTTCAAGGCCATAAGGCGAGCGATGGCATCTAGTTGGGTAACCTCTGTATTTTCATGTAGGGGTTTCTGCGAAGCAAACAGAGCCTCATAATACTCCTTTGTGTTTTCCTCCGGGTCCTCACTTGTCTCCGCATCCTGAGGTGTCTCCACCTCTACATGAGGGCTTTCAGGCACATTACCATTAGCCAAGTTTTCTAAGCACCTATCAAAACCAGTGTCATATTCCCCCCTAGGTTGAATCTGCCGCACCTCCTTCCTAGCACGTTTCTTTGCCTTTTCTCCATGGTAAGTCCAAATCCTGTAGGACGGTGTGAACCCAAACTTGATCAGGTGCATACTCATAGTTTCCTTGTCCTGTGCCTTTCGGTTAGCGCACTTACTACAAGGGCACCAAACACTTATAGGTCTGCTAGGGATGGCAAACGCCCTATCCACAAACTGCTCGGTCTTTTCTCCCCATTCATCAGTATAGTTCCACTGACTGATTCTGCCATCGTACATCCAGCCACGATTATCCATCCTCTAATCAGCAACAAAACAGACGAACATAGCATTTATATATCAAATAGGAAATAAATGCATCATATATTTTTTTTTTACGCGTGCATCAACCTGAAACTCTACTAGGTGGGCTCCTAGCAGCCGCCGGATCCGTAGATTGAGTACGTTCTCCCAGCTCTACCCCGATCCGAGACAGAATTTCGGCAGCACCTCCCCGCTGCTCTCCCGATACACGTCTCGGCAAAAAGCCGAGAGGGGTGTGCATCCGGAGAACAAGGGGGAGGCGCTACCGAAATCCTGTCTCGGATCGGGGTAGAGCACGGAGAACGTACCCAACTACGCATCCGCCGACTGTCCCGATAAATGCCGTAAGAGTTACGGTTCATAATATGCGAGACCACTAATGCATATTTATCCGCGTAACCCTTACGGTCGGGAAGAGACGCCTAGGTATCGCGACAGACTTGGTGATCTAGACACAAAAAAAACCTAGGTACAAGAGAGGCGAATGGATTCTCACCCTCGAAGCGTGATCGACAGCCGGCGAAGAAGATCAACAACCCTCCGGCAAAATCCACTCCGGAAAAAAGGTCCCTCTGAGCAACGCTCCTCAAGCACCACGACAACGCCGGCCCCTGTGTCCACCTCGAAACATCGTCTGCATAATTAGAAAAACTACAACAATTAGCATGCATATTTATTTTAACTACCTACATAGCTAACCTACAAATAATTTCTAGCACTACATCACTACCAACAAATAATTTTTAGCACTACATTACAACTACAACTAACCTAAAGAGCTACTCCCTCCGGTCGATTACAAATAATTTCTAGCACTGAAGTACAGGTGTGGGCAAATTCCCGTCTGAGTTGCCACGACAACCCCGGCGCAACCCACAAAACTAACACCGACGTGTCACGTGTGGGCAATAGATCGAATTCTAATTTTCTCTTCTAAAGAAACTGAAGTACAGGTGCCCTGAATTGCCATCATCAATGCCGCCGAGAGGGCTCGAGCACATCATCACATACCATGCATTTCCCTCTCGCAAACTAAGCCGCGTACGTAGCACATGACGTGACGGAGCTCGGAGCCGGCGTGCACGAATGGTGTTAATTAGGCGCGTCGGCTACGTGCTTTTGGTGGCGTTTACATTATCAGTGCACAAAGGAAGAACATCCAAATCGAAAGCAGGGTGCACTTGCTTGCTTTAGATAGCAATATATATATACGTGTGCGTCTTAATTTCTTACATATTACTCACTCCATGCATCAACGTAAAACGTTTTAGATATTTTTAAAATAGACTAGATACAAACTAAAGTGAGTGAATCCACACATAAAAATAGACTAAATACAACTAAAATGGATGAACCGAATAAATACTCCAACTTCTTACATTTCTAAAGGGAGTACTTCATACCTTTAGAAAAGCTGATGTGTTTGCGCATGAACAAAGCTTTTTCATGTATAGATCGTGCAAACCTCAAAAGCTTCAATGCAGGGGCCGAGGTGGAGGAGGGGGGCAGCCGGCCGAGGTGGAGGAGGAGGGCAGGGCCCGAGGTGGAGGAGGGGGCCGGCGCGCGAGCAGCAGCAGGCCGGCGCGCGAGCAGCAGCTGGCCGGCGCGCGAGCCGCCGAGAGCACCCGGGGGCGCGCGGCAGCAGCAGCCAGGGGCCCGGCGGTGGCGGCGGCGACTGCGGCGGCGGCGGCGGTGGGGAGAGGTGGGCGTGGGCGGGCGGCAGCGGCGGCGCAGCGGCGGAGGGCGCGGGCGGGGCGGCGTCGGCGGAGGTGAGGCGTGGGCGGCGGCGGCGTTGGAGAGGATGCAGAGAGGTGGGAGGCGCGCGTGTGGAGGCTGTGGTCGGGACGATAAGGGTCAATTATTGGCCCTTTGCCGTGCAAACAGGCTTTGCCGTGCGCGCAATGACCTTTGCCGTGCGGCAGAGGCTTTGCCGTGCGCCGAGCTCTTTGCCGTGCGGCAGAGCCCTTTGCCGTGCGGCAACGGCTCTTTGCCGTGCGCCTTGAGCTTTGCCGTGCGCTAGTGCACGGCAACGTTTTTTTATTTTACCATTTCAATTTTCATATGTGAAAATTTAGTTTTATTTCAAATTACATTAAACCTGTTTTTCCAACATGCATGAGTACTTTTTAATAATGTTCTTACCATGTTTTCTTATAACTATAGGGGTGCAAAACTCGATCGCCTAAATCCTAACAATAATTGTCGGTGCACACACAATACCGCTGTTTTGAGGTGACGAGGGGGAGAACAACCGCCGGAGGCTACCATGTGCCAAAGGGTCCCAATCTTGGTTCTCCATGTGTATATGTCCTGAACAAAGCTAATAGAATGAAAAAGTACATTGGTGCACCCTCGCGCGGAGAAATCTAGGGGGTAGACCCGTCGGGGCACACGTTCCGCTGTTTTGGGGGAAGAGGGGGAGAACGACCGCCGGAGCACCGGAACCCCACCAAATCTTGCATGTGGACCTATGATATGTGTCAAAGTGTGGTGCAAGGTCTAATGGTGCAAAAGTAGCTCCCCTATACCCTAAACCCTAAACTGGGGAGGCTTCGAGCCCTAAACCCCTCTAAATCCCTAAACCACGACGCCGGAGCTGCAGAACCATGCATCATAAACCCTAACCCTAACCCTAAACCCTAAACCTATACCTAACCATAAATACTTACATTGAACCTAAACCCTAGCCCTACCCCCTAGACCCTAGCCCTAACCCTACACCAAACACCTAACCAGTAGATCAGGCACACCCTCGATCATGTGATAATGGCTCGAGCTGCGGGTATGTATGTGCCAAAGGGTCCCAATCTTGGTTCTCCATGTGTATATGTCCTAAACAAACCTAAAAGAATGAAAAGTTACATTGGTGCACCCTCGCGCGGAGAAATCTAGGGGGTAGACCCGCCGGGGCACACGTTCCGCTCTTTTGGGGGAAGGGGGAGAACGACCGCCGGAGCACCGGAACCCCACCAAATTTTGCATGTGGACCTATGATATGTGTCAAAGTGTGGTGCAAGGTCTAATGGTGCAAAAGTAGCTCCCCTAAACCCTAGACCCTAGCCCTAACCCTACACCTAACCCTAACCAGTAGATCAGGCACACCCTCGATCATGTGATAATGGCTCGAGCTGCGGGTATGTATGTGCCAAAGGGTCCCAATCTTGGTTCTCCATGTGTATATGTCCTAAAAAAGCTAATAGAATGAAAAGTACATTGGTGCACCCTAGCGCGGAGAAATCTAGGGGTAGACCCGCGGGGCACACGTTCCGCTGTTTTGGGGGAAGAGGGGGAGAACGACCGCCGGAGCACCGGAACCCCACCAAATCTTGCATGTGGACCTATGATATGTGTCAAAGTGTGGTGCAAGGTCTAATGGTGCAAAAGTAGCTCCCCTATACCCTAAACCCTAAACCGGGGAGGCTTCGAGCCCTAAACCCCTCTAAATCCCTAAACCACGACGCCGCTGCAGAACCATGCATCATAAACCCTAACCCTAACCCTAAACCCTAAACCTATACCTAACCATAAATACTTACATTGAACCTAAACCCTAGCCCTACCCCCTAGACCCTAGCCCTAACCCTACACCAAACACTAACCAGTAGATCAGGCACACCCTCGATCATGTGATAATGGCTCGAGCTGCGGGTATGTATGTGCCAAAGGGTCCCAATCTTGGTTCTCCATGTGTATATGTCCTAAACAAACCTAAAAGAATGAAAAGTTACATTGGTGCACCCTCGCGCGGAGAAATCTAGGGGGTAGACCCGCCGGGGCACACGTTCCGCTCTTTTGGGGGAAGGAGGGGAGAACGACCGCCGGAGCACCGGAACCCCACCAAATCTTGCATGTGGACCTATGATATGTGTCAAAGTGTGGTGCAAGGTCTAATGGTGCAAAAGTAGCTCCCCTAAACCCTAGACCCTAGCCCTAACCCTACACCTAACCCTAACCAATAGCACACCCTCGATCATGTGATAATGGCTCGAGCTGCGGGTATGTATGTGCCAAAGGGTCCCAATCTTGGTTCTCCATGTGTATATGTCCTAAACAAACCTAATAGAATGAAAAGTTACATTGGTGCACCCTCGCGCGGAGAAATCTAGGGGGGTAGACCCGCCGGGGCACACGTTCCGCTGTTTTGGGGGAGGAGGGGGAGAACGACCGCCGGAGCACCGGAACCCCACCAAATCTTGCATGTGGACCTATTATATGTGTCAAAGTGTGGTGCAAGGTCTAATGGTGCAAAAGTAGCTCCCCTAACCCTAAACCCTAAACTGGGGAGGCTTCGAGCCCTAAACCCCTCTAAATCCCTAAACCACGACGCCGGAGCTGCAGAACCATGCATCATAAACCCTAACCCTAACCCTAAACCCTAAACCTATACCTAACCATAAATACTTACATTGAACCTAAACCCTAGCCCTACCCCCTAGACCCTAGCCCTAACCCTACACCAAACACTAACCAGTAGATCAGGCACACCCTCGATCATGTGATAATGGCTCGAGCTGCGGGTATGTATGTGCCAAAGGGTCCCAATCTTGGTTCTCCATGTGTATATGTCCTAAACAAACCTAAAAGAATGAAAAGTTACATTGGTGCACCCTCGCGCGGAGAAATCTAGGGGGTAGACCCGCCGGGGCACACGTTCCGCTCTTTTGGGGGAAGGAGGGGGAGAACGACCGCCGGAGCACCGGAACCCCACCAAATTTTGCATGTGGACCTATGATATGTGTCAAAGTGTGGTGCAAGGTCTAATGGTGCAAAAGTAGCTCCCCTAAACCCTAGACCCTAGCCCTAACCCTACACCTAACCCTAACCAGTAGATCAGGCACACCCTCGATCATGTGATAATGGCTCGAGCTGCGGGTATGTATGTGCCAAAGGGTCCCAATCTTGGTTCTCCATGTGTATATGTCCTAAACAAACCTAAAAGAATGAAAAGTTACATTGGTGCACGCGCGGAGAAATCTAGGGGTAGACGCCGGGGCACACGTTCCGCTGTTTTGGGGGAGGAGGGGGAGAACGACCGCCGGAGCACCGGAACCCCACCAAATCTTGCATGTGGGCCTATGATATGTGTCAAAGTGTGGTGCAAGGTCTAATGGTGCAAAAGTAGCTCCCCTAAACCCTAGACCCTAGCCCTAACCCTACACCTAACCCTAACCAGTAGATCAGGCACACCCTCGATCATGTGATAATGGCTCGAGCTGCGGGTATGTATGTGCCAAAGGGTCCCAATCTTGGTTATCCATGTGTATATGTCCTAAACAAACCTAAAAGAATTAAAAGTTACATTGGTGCACCCTCGCGCGGAGAAATCTAGGGGGTAGACCCGCCGGGGCACACGTTCCGCTGTTTTGGGGGGAGGAGGGGGAGAACGACCGCCGGAGCACCGGAACCCCACCAAATCTTGCATGTGGGCCTATGATATGTGTCAAAGTGTGGTGCAAGGTCTAATGGTGCAAAATTAGCTCCCCTAAACCCTAGACCCTAGCCCTAACCCTACACCTAACCCTAACCAGTAGATCAGGCACACCCTCGATCATGTGATAATGGCTCGAGCTGCGGGTATGTATGTGCCAAAGGGTCCCAATCTTGGTTATCCATGTGTATATGTCCTAAACAAACCTAAAAGAATGAAAAGTTACATTGGTGCACCCTCGCACGGAGAAATCTAGGGGTAGACCCGCCGGGGCACACGTTCCGCTGTTTTGGGGGGGAGGGGGAGAACGACCGCCGGAGCACCGGAACCCCACCAAATCTTGCATGTGGGCCTATGATATGTGTCAAAGTGTGGTTCAAGGTCTAATGGTGCAAAAGTATCTCCCCTAAACCCTAAACCCTAAACTGGGGAGGCTTCGAGCACTAAAACCCTCTAAAACCCTAAACCACGACGCCGCAGAACCATGCATCATAAACCCTAACCCTAACCCTAAACCCTAAACCTATACCTAACCATAAATACTTACATTGAACCTAAACCCTAGCCCTACCCCCTAAACCCTAGCCCTAACCCTACACCTAACCCTAACTAGATCAGGCACACCCTCGATCATGTGATAATGGCTCGAGCTGCGGGTATGTATGTGCCAAAGGGTCCCAATCTTGGTTATCCATGTGTATATGTCCTAAACAAACCTAAAAGAATGAAAAGTTACATTGGTGCACCCTCGCGCGGAGAAATCTAGGGGGTAGACCCGCCGGGGCACACGTTCCGCTGTTTTGGGGGGGAGGGGGAGAACGACCGCCGGAGCACCGGAACCCCACCAAATCTTGCATGTGGGCCTATGATATGTGTCAAAGTGTGGTGCAAGGTCTAATGGTGCAAAAGTAGCTCCCCTAAACCCTAGACCCTAGCCCTAACCCTACACCTAACCCTAACCAGTAGATCAGGCACACCCTCGATCATGTGATAATGGCTCGAGCTGCGGGTATGTATGTGCCAAAGGGTCCCAATCTTGGTTATCCATGTGTATATGTCCTAAACAAACCTAAAAGAATGAAAAGTTACATTGGTGCCCTCGCGCGGAGAAATCTAGGGGGTAGACTCGGGGCACACGTTCCGCTGTTTTGGGGGAGGAGGGGGAGAACGACCACGGAGCACCGGAACCCCACCAAATCTTGCATGTGGGCCTATGATATGTGTCAAAGTGTGGTGCAAGGTCTAATGCTGCAAAAGTATCTCCCCTAAACCCTAAACTGGGGAGGCTTCGAGCACTAAAACCCCTCTAAAACCCTAAACCACGACGCCGGAGCTGCAGAACCATGCATCATAAACCCTAACCCTAACCCTAAACCCTAAACCTATACCTAACCATAAATACTTACATTGAACCTAAACCCTAGCCCTACCCCCTAGACCCTAGCCCTAACCCTACACCAAACCCTAACCAGTAGATCAGGCACACCCTCGATCATGTGATAATGGCTCGAGCTGCGGGTATGTATGTGCCAAAGGGTCCCAATCTTGGTTCTCCATGTGTATATGTCCTAAACAAACCTAAAAGAATGAAAAGTTACATTGGTGCACCCTCGCGCGGAGAAATCTAGGGGGTAGACTGGGCACGCTCACTGGGGGAGGAGGGGGAGAACGACCACGGAGCACCGGAACCCCACCAAATCTTGCATGTGGTCCTATGATATGTGTCAAAGTGTGGTACAAGGTCTAATGGTGCAAAAGTAGCTCCCCTAAACCCTAGACCCTAGCCCTAACCCTACACCTAACCCTAACCAGTAGATCAGGCACACCCTCGATCATGTGATAATGGCTCTAGCTGCGGGTATGTATGTGCCAAAGGGTCCCAATCTTGGTTCTCCATGTGTATATGTCCTAAACAAACCTAAAAGAATGAAAAGTTACATTGGTGCACCCTCGCGGAGAAATCTAGGGGGGTAGACCCGCCGGGGCACACGTTCGCTGGGGGGAGGAGGGGGAGAACGACCGCCGGAGCACCGGAACCCCACCAAATCTTGCACGTGGGCCTATATATGCTATGTGTCACAGTGTGGTGCAATGTGTGATTCACCAAATGGCGCATGGCATGGATCCCCGGTCTGACATTCCTCAACTTCGGGCGATAACACTTAACAGATTCCTGGACGTGTACGGTGAAGTGTCCCGCCGCGGGTATATCGGGGGCTAGACTGTGCCAAAGGGTGCCACACATGGTTTTCCATATGTCCATGGACTAAACAAACCTAAACCTATGAAAAGGTATATTGGTGGAACCTCGCGCGGAGAAATCTAGGGGGTAGACCATCCGGGGCCCACAGACAGCCGTTTTTAGGGGGAATGACCCCCGGAGCACCGGAATGCCACCTAAACTTGCAACTGGACCTAAAACCTAACCCTAACAAACCTAAAAGAATGAAAAGTACATTGTGCACGCGCGGAGAAATCTACGGGGGTAGACCCGCCGTCCCGCTATTTTTGCGGGAAGGAGGGGGACGACCGCCGGAGCACCGGAACCCTGATATATGTGGGGGGATGAACATGGAGAGTAAGTTTGTATTGCACATTGTCTTAAGTAACACTAATAAATAGTCATCAAAAAGTAAAACTAATTAAAAAATAAATATGAATGTTAGATGAAATAAAATTGAAAGAAAAAAATAAAATGAATGGTGGCGCACGGCAAAGTAAGATTCGGACGGCAAAGGACCTTTGCCGTGCAATTATGGCCGCGCGCGCCAGGGAGCGTCCGCGGCAACGTCCAGCCCCTTTCTCCTGCTGCATTGCGCATGCCTGCCACCGCAGAATCTTTCCCTCTCTCTCCTTCTAATCTTTACGCTCGCCGCTGAAAAGGGGCAGACGCATACGGACATGCGGACGTTTTTTATATCCGTGCTCGATGCAAATGGACATAATTATGCGTCTCCCCGCTGGAGATGCCTAAGCGCTCGCTTAACAGGGAGTTTATGAGCCTCGTTATGATCACGCAGATATGAACAACGATCGAATTGGGTAGCAGCCGAAGGAAACAAGCAGATGGGCCAAGGAGGCGGGGTGCTAAACTCATGGGCTGCTCGTTTCTGGCCAGGTTACCTCATACCTGCAACCTAGTACTATTGGGCTAGACCGGTGCTACAGCCCCGGTAGCACCGGCTCCGCCTTCTATTCTCTTCAAGCCTCTCCGGCTCTCCTCAAGCCTCCGACGTATCACGCGGGGAGGATACTCAGGTTAGGGCTCCTAGATCCATGCTGCCTAGATCTCTTCCGATCTTCCTGACATTTATTAAGCCATTTTTAACTAAATTTTAAGCAAGGTCACAAAACTACAATATAATTAGGCAGTGAAGAAACTGAGACCTGCTTCCTGTTGTTTTGCTTATAGGATTCAGTTTGCAATCGCGGAAGTCCGGCCTCTGTTGACCCTTCATTTATAAAGTAAACGTGCATGTTGCATTGTACATTAAATTCATAACCAATATTGCCAGTCCTGGTCATAATTTATTTTCTTGGTGATGCTTATCAGATATAATTTCAAAAATGAGTATGAGTCTTGAAATCTTTGTATTTGTAGTAAGGTGTGTCTAGCCTCTAATTTTTTCAGCGTTTGCCACTAATCGGTAACAAAGTTTTTACAACAAAATTGTTTGATCTAGCTCTATTTATTTTCAGGTCTGCATAATCAACTTTAAAAATTTAGCCAAATAAATAACAACAAACTATCACCGATAATTCGCAAGACTCGACCAAAACAGCTGGTAATGACGCGAATAGCTCCTAAAAAAGCTGCTTTCATAAACGAATTTTGCTTGTATTATTAATCTTCCGAGATCATCGAGAGTGGTGTTTTGGAACATGGAAGCGAATGCTCCCTTTATTCTCAAATGCATCTTACACATATTTTAAAATTTCAAAAAATTAACATAAAATTTGCACTTACATTAATGTTTCTCTTTTTTACATACACCATAAAAAATATTGTTTTTCGTGAAACTTGACGAACACACACATATTGTGGAGAAGTACGTACTTGTACAGTTTTTTGTCAAATTTTTTTGACATATATTATTTTTTGGTGGAGAGAGCATATGTACCTAGGAGCGAAATTGAATTTTTGGGGATCAAAATTGTAAAGCATGCACAAAACTTTTAAACCATATTTGTAATCTTATCTTAAAACTTGACGTGCATAGCACGTACCTTCTACTTGTCTCTTAAGGAGAGCTCTTTGGGTGTCCCCAAAATTTTCCTTCATATTGTATATATGCTATATCCTTTAGGTGTCAAAACAAAATTCCTCCCAGTGCACAGTAATTTGTTCAGTGCAAGTTGACCGTGATAAACTTATGTGATGTATTTCTGCAAGTTTAGAACACACGATTTGTAGAGATATAGAAACAACTAACTCAATCAATTTGTAATATAAATAGTAGAGAATAACCTCATTTGTGATTCGAGTGCTTAATTTCGGTTTTTGGCTATCGTTTGTTCTCTAGTTTGCTGATAATACGGAGCTACACTAAATCCTATGAGCCCGGCCGCATTCCTCTTGCGCTTGAAATAGCGCATATTGCTCTCGTATGCATCAACGATTTTCTTGAACAAAGATCGACGCATTCGGTACTGGTGGCGAAGAGATGAGGCAGGTATGTGGGTACCTCGGCGAAGTAATCCCTCATGAGCATATTGTGCCCACGAGCGCGGCTCCGGGGGATGCATAGCCGCCCAATGGATGACCGCTTCCGCTTCTTCGGCTTCACGTCCAAGATCTTCTTCGCCGCAAGGATTACTGATGTTTGCTCGATGTCATCGTCGAGCAAGTCCTCTAAATCTGGGTCGCCGGCGGAGGAGAAATCCTCCATCAAGAACAGCACGCACAGGTCCATGTACAAAGCGCCCGCAGCGAACGAGTTATGGTTCTGCGCCGGTGATGAATCCGGGGCTATTGACCAAATCGGAACGGTGGTGAGGGTGCCATGCCTATGTGGCGGCGAATCCGTGGCCGAATCTGGCGGATGCATTGACGATGCGGATGCAGCGACGGGCGAAACAGACATGGCGGCGCGAGTATTTCTGCCGGACAGATTCTGGCAAAGCTCGCGCATGCCAGACTGCACTGCCGCCGTGGCGGCGAATGGTGGGATGGAAGGAAATGGGGAGGTGTTGAACGCGCCAACGCGGGGGAGGAGATGGGGTTCGCGCTCGGCTCGCCTCGCGAAACTGGGTACTTGGGGTTTAGGCGGCGCGGAACTGGATGGCCCGGATAAAAAAAATTCATATGAGGGTCTGATGCGGTGTCTGGACTGATCCCTTTTTGCCTCCAAACTCGTAAAATGGCGGTTATTATGCGGATATGGGTCCGATGCGGTGTCCACTAGACTAACCTATATTGGTTGTCTAAAGCCATCAATCTCACAACACAAATACACAATTGAGTAATATCATATGTGCCTGCTAAGACTTGAGGACGGAAGACGGTAAGGGTTCTCGCGAGTCGCGACCATGGCTTCCAGGGGAGAACCCACGTTGCCGCCCACTTGATCTCCTCCCACCAGCGTCCTCTCCAACTCACGCGACCAGATTCAGCACCCTCTCACCGCCATCTCCCCAACCCCTTTGTGGCATGTAGTGCCTCGCTCTGATGTCGCCGTGGTGCTGCCGCTCTCGGATCCTGCGGCCAACGTTCACATGATCGTGAAGGCGGCTGCGTCGGCTGTCCCTTCCCCTGCCACCAAGCTCGCTGCATCTGCCCTCGCCACCCGCAAGTCGAACAGTGTCCTTCGTGGCTCGTGGCGGCTGCCTCCTCCAGGGCCATTTCCAAGGAAATTGCGGCCATGCGGCCGGCCACGGCCCTCGCCTAGTATCTCGTCCATGACATCCTTCGGGTCGTTGCGCTGACCAAGCCTTTAGTCTGTCGGGCCATGCCACTCCGACCGCAATTGGCGCGTCCTCTTCAACCCTCCCAACTGGGATGGGCAGCTGATACGTCTCAAACGTATCTATAATTTTTGATGCTCCATGCTTGTTTTACACCAATTCATATATGATTTGCTCATACTTCGTTGCACTTTTATACATTTTCCAGCACTAAACTATTAACAAGATGCCACGGTGCCAGTTCCCTGTTTTCGCTATTTTGTATTTCAGAAAAGTTTTACAGGAAATATTCACGGAATTGGACAAAACAAAAGTCGAAGATCTTATTTTTCTGTAACGAACACGAAGTCCGGAGGAGAGACGAAGGGGGGCCACAGGGTGGCCAGACCATGCCTAGGCCCGGCCTGGCCCTGGCCTGCGCCTAGGGGTGGTGTGGGGCCACCTGGCCTCCACCGACCTTGCCCTTACGCCTATAAGAAGCCTCCTGACACGTGAACCCTAAATCAATTGGCCTCCTCCCACGAAAAGTTCCGTAGATCCGCTGCCATCGCATACAAGATTCGGAGGACAAAAGTATCTGTTCTGGCACCCTGCCGGACGGGAATTGCCCCCGGAGCCATCTCCATCGACTCCACTGCCATCTTCATCGCCATTGCTCACTCCCATGATGAGGAGTGAGTAGTTCTCCCCCGAGGCCGAGGGCTTAATTGGTAGCTATGTGGTCTATCTATCTCTCCATGTATGATCTTTATGTGATCATGAGCTTTGTAATCTAGTTGAATAAGTAGATGTTATTCTTCAATTATTGTGCTACTCAAGTGGTTTTATTATGTGATCTCCGGGGACACCTTGTCCAACGGTGTGAAGGTGACAGTGTGCACACCGTTTTTATTTCTTATGCTTAATTTATATAAATACTTATGAATTGTGGTGACTAGTTAGTACTATCTTTGTATGCTCAAAGTGACAGCGTGGGGTGTCCATAGATTGGGAATGCGAACTTTAAGGAATGCTTATGCAGCCCTACGCAGTGAATTTGTGTTTATTATCAAACCGGAGAGTGGTTCAGAGTAGCATAGTGAAGTGATAATATCTATGTATGCAATTACGATATCATTGTTGATAGTATCCACTAGTGAAAGTATGATCCCTAGGCCTTGTTTCCAAGCATTGAAACACCGTTTACAACCAGTTCTGCTACATGTTTGATTGCTGCCATTTTTTTAATTTCAGATTGCATTTACCACTCAAAATCATCCATATTATTTGTATTTCACTATCTCTTCGCCGAACTAGTGCACCTATACACCTGACAAGTGTATTGGGTGTGTTGGGGATACAAGAGACTTCTTGTATCGTAATTGGAGGGTTGCTTGAGACGGATATCTTTGACCTCTACCTCCCTAAGTTCGATAAATCTTGGGTGATCTACTTAAGATAAACTTGCTGCTGTTCTACAAACTTCTGCACTTGGAGGTCCAACACTGTCTACAAGAATAGAAACATGCGTAGACATCAATAGCTTCCTGTCATGCTCATCCGCGACCACGGCGACCTTGCCACCAACACCTCTTCCAACTGTGTCGACACAACAGGTGGCGATGGGTGGGAAGAGGCACCTTGGAGCCTGCTCAGCCTAGGCGTGGCATGTGTAGCACGACTTCCACTTTCCATGCATTGAAGACCCCCTCTTGCTTGGCTTCATGGGAGATGCCATCGCTGCCATGAAGCTGGGCATTGGGCAGCGATCTGCCATGGGCCACTATGGTGCAACAATTGTCGCCAATTTGGCCATAAAGCGAAGACTGGTACGGGAAGAACTGCTCCCGTCCTCCTCCAATCCAGGATCGCCGTTGAGAAGGTACCTACCATTATCCGTCCTCGTACTTGGCAACCCCCCCCCCAATCCGCAGCACCAGTCACACCCACCTTTCCAACCAATGATGTGCAACCGCAGCATGTTCTAGCTAAGCAGCAGAGCTACTTTGTTCGAGCTTCAAGGTTGTTTTGAGGGGTTGAGAATTCGATGAGGGTGGATGCTACTTTTGGTAGGCACGTGGTTGCGCCTTGAAAGATCGAGATGTCGCCTAGAGGGGGGGTGAATAGGCAATTACAAACTCTTTCGGATTTGTCTTGTAAGAATGCGGAATTAAACTATCGTTTAGTTTACAAGCACAAACCCTAGATATGCTAAGCTCAACTAGGTATAACAATAACAACTAGAGCTAAGCAAGATAGGCACAAGATATATGTAGCACAAGTGATAGCAAGATATATATATATATATACTTCAAGCACGATGGCTATCACAAGGAAAGAGAGCTCGGGTATAGAAATAACCGAGGCACGCGGAGACGAGGATGTATTCCCGTGTTCCCTTGCTTTGCAACAAGGTACGTCACGTTTGGAGGAGTGGAGGTCCCACGAAGGATTCCCGCGCCACGAAGGCTCACCCTATTCTCCGAACCACACCCACGAAGGATAATGGCCCTTTCCTTATGGTTAGCTTTTCCTCCGCTCCGGAGATGGCAAGCTCCACAACCACTTCACAAGCTCCACGAAGGAGAAGCCCGGGCCCCTTCACAATCTTCACGAAGAGATCACCGGGACACCAACCAAGCCAACTAGGAGGTCACCCTCCAAGAGTAACAAGCTCACGGTCTCTCACTCGAACAAATCGTGGTGGAGAGCTCAACACTATGCAATGATGCAAAGCAAGAACACCGGAGGTGTTCAAGTCCTTCACACTCAAATCCCACCAAAGCAACGAATGCTAGGATGAGATTGGAGAGGAAGAACAAGGGGGAAAGTCAACCAAAGACTCCAAGATCTAGATCCCAAGAGATTCCCTCACTTAGAGAAGAAACGGTTTGGTGGAAGTGTAGATCTAGATCTCCTCTCTCAAATCCTCAAATATGAGCAAGAATGGTTGGAGGAATCAAGGGGGAGAGCAAGTTCTTCAAATAGCAACAATGGAGGTGAGAGAATAGGAAGAACTAGTTGCTCAAGGTGGAAGAAGAGCTATTTATAGCATGGGAGCAAATAAAACTGTTGGGGGGAAAAGACAAGAAAAACGGGCAGAAAACGGCTCTAAAAAGGGCCCGCCGGCCCAAGGCTGCCACCGGATTTGGCGCTGAGGTGCCGGTGGTCTGTCCGGCCGGACGCCCAAAGAGCTTAGCGCAGCGAAAGCGTGGGCGGCGGATAGCGCAAGGGGCGCGGCGCAGCGGCCCAGCAGCGCGGGTCGAGCGACCAGCGCACGCAGCGAGCAGGTCGCCTGAGCGCCGGCGGCGCGGGAGGACAAAGCCGGGGAGGCGGCCGCGTGGCCGGTGCGGCGGTGAGGCGGCCCTGCGAATCCGGACCGGGAGGGCGCCGGGGCCGGTTGCGGATCGGGCCCGAGGCCGGTCACAGGCCAAATGCCCTGGATCCCGGCCGGATGGCCGTGGCCGGTCTCCGACCGGGTGGGCCGGTCCGGCCGGCTGCCCCATTCCCTTTTTTCTTTTTTTCTTTTCTCCTTTTTCCTTTTATCTTTTTCTTTAATAACTTTTGCTCCCGAACCCCGAATGACATGAAACCAATTTTGTTGGAAATATGGAGACTCCTCACAGATATTTTTAGATGTTTTTAGAGAGGGAGTCTCCCACCGTCAAGAAACGGTGAAGACGTCCAAACTCGAAAACGCAATAGAAGATGCATGCGGATTCCGTTTTCGATGAACTTGGGCTTGTTGTAAAGCTAGCAACAAGCTCAAGAACCTCACACAGAGAAACACCAAGAAGCAATAAGGATATGCAAAGTATGCAAAGGGTTGAGCTCCCTAAGACGATGTGATCAAGTTACCCAACCGAAAGCCCCTCTTAATAGTGCGGCTATCTATCCTATAATCCGGTCTCCCATCAACCACCTTGAGACCGGTAAAAGGAAAACCTATCAAGGTCATACCTGTGCCTTGCGCATCCCGCTTGATCTTGATGATAACTCTTCAAGCTCTACACAAGCCGGAATGCCTTACTTGATCATCGTTGCTTCGTGAAGACTCGCAAATGCTCCCCCATACACCATGATGGGAAAGCTCCATTGATGCACATCTTCATATGTCCAATGTCACCAAATGGACGGCAAGCTTCAAGCATGTGATCCACTTGAGATGCTCATCTTGAACTTGCACGACTCAACCTTGTATCTTCTAACCGATGATCTTGATGCCAATACACAAGGTATATCTTTATCTTCATGGCATCCATACTTGAATCCAACATATGGAGTACAAGTAGTACCTATGGAATATTCCTTCATATAAACTCAATGAAAACATTAGTTCATAGGGGTTGTCATTAATTACCAAAACCACACATAGGGGCAATATACCCTTACAATCTCCCCCATTTTGGTAATTGATGACAACCACAATAAGAGGGTTTATATAATGAATATTAGAGACAAGTACGCAACTTATCCGAGAGTAAGTTGTATACAAGAGGTTGTATTTGATATGGTCAAGTAACACAAAGCTACTAGCCCATATCAAAACCGGCTCTACTCACACAACTACAACAAATACGAGAGATGTGAGTGGAACCAATATATATAGAGAAAACTCCCCCACAATGTATGCACGTGTGATGAATATGAATTCATTGCATATATTGTCAAGATTAACCTTTGGGATAGTTTCCACTATATATATATACAACCATGCAATACATATAAATATGGAATGCATGAGAGGACAAAACACTTAAGCACAAACCAAACTTAAGTATAAAACCATTCCCTTAAACCCTCTAAACTTCTCCCCCATTGGCATCGATTGTCAAAATGGGTGAAAAATTTAGAAGGCCAATATAATGTGAGTTCCTCCCCAAAGTGTGCACTTCTCATAATTTGAGTGGAATCAAGTGCACATATCCAATGATGAATACTTGAAGGAAGTCAAACTATATTGAGGATCAAAGATTGCATAAAGATAACATGGTGAAGTGAGCTTCAACAAATAAAGCAAGCAATCAACGATCCAATTGGACAAACAAAGATATCATGATAAGAGAGATATAGTGCTCTAAATAAAATAAGAAAGCTCCCCAAGGTTCGTGCACAATTTATAATGTTTGCATTTGAATACAATATGCACAAACATGGAATCCTCACTCCCTCTATATCATTTAGAACACACCCAAGATAAAAATAATATGCTTATCAAGAATAACTTGAGTCCAACAATTACGAGATATGAGTGCATGAAGAAAAACAAGTAAACCAAGCACTCATAAATCTTCTTTACCAACACCACTAAAAGCAAAAGGGTAAAAGATGGTTGGCAAGGAACAAGGATATCAAGTTGATGGATTAACGCTCTCATGTATATAAGTTTCTAAAGTGGACATAGTGATCCATAAAGAAACATGCACACACAAGAGGTTAACAAAATAAATAAGACATGATATCCAAGATGAAGTCATAAAATATACCAAGGATGTTTGCTTAAAAAGCATATATAGCCTATGGCTCCAATTTACACACTTGTGGTATATGAATGAGCTTCAACCAAGAAAATCTCAAAAACATCACAACTAACAATAAGGGAAGTAAAGCTAGTTGGAATGTTTTGAGAGAGGCAACAAGTATCACAAATATGGATTTATTTCACGATTTCATCAATATTGTACACAAGAGCTCTTTGAGGAATTGATATGCAATAAATTGCTAGAGGGCATATTTGTGATAGGTGAATCATAAATATGATATATATATATATAACCTATCATATGCATCTTCTCAAATTACTCAAATGTACAATAAGAAGTTTTTCTTTTAAAAGTATTTTTCAAGAATCGCAATATTTTCGAAATAAAGAATTTCATGCCAAGATGCAACCTACAAGTGGTTGGATGCTATATGAGTATGCATGAATAAGATACTTGTTACCGAGATAGCAATGGCATGATGTAGTAGATACGAGTTCATCGAACATCCTAGCTTGACTCCAATTATCATATGGTGACAACACCTTCCTTATAAATGAGACAAGCCTCCATTGCATCTCCAATGTACCTAAAACAACATTCAAGTACATCTTGGTCCCCAAACTTATTGGGTCCAAAATGGTTAGACTAACCACAATACATAGGATACACTCCATATCAATATGTGCATATTTAGATGAAATTTGAATTTCATGCACATCTTAGCCGTTTAGGATTTGATGGAGTATACCCTATATAATGGATCGAAGAAAGAAAGCATGCTATAAATATAAATAAATTACATATAAGCACGCACAAAGACTTTTAAAGATCCAAGAGAGATATACTTTGGACAAAACACCAAATGAATTGAATAAGGCATAAAAGGTGTGACCAAACAAATTTGTTGTCCAAATTATATCAAAGACGCAAATCACAAAAGATTTGTTCAACAAAGTTCAACAAATGAACTAAGAAGAAACCATTGAGCATAAAGGATGAAATAAAGCAAACATGCTCAAAGATTTATCTCATTCAACAAATAAAGCATAGAAGAAGGAATGAGATAGCAAACTCCCAAAAAGAGCAAGGTTCGAACAAATAAACCAAACCCTCTACACTTTTCACAATGGCACAATGTACCGTAAGGAAAAGGTTTGTCTTCCAAAATAAACACTTGATATGAATCAAGAGAATTTATCAAAAGATTTTTCAAAGGGACAAAGAAGACACGTGGGAGCAACAAAGATTTCTTGGAAATAAAATAAGTAAATAAGAAGCAATCCAAGGTGAAGATGATCCATGAATTCAACCACATACAAGGTTATCAATTGTCAAAGACAATGAGTATATTGGAAATAATTTCCGGTGGTGAATTTACAATGATAGTAAGGATCAACTTCACAATAAAAGGCATAGGATAAGTATATAGAATTAAGCACTATGCACGGGTGAAGATTCTTGATAGCTTCAATTAGTCAAACAATCACGCACGGCAATGATTAGAATAACTTGAAGCAAACGGTGTCCTAAATAAGATATAGAGATATGTATTTGAGGGAAAAACCGTACCAAGAATTTCTTAATCAAACAAGAATCCATAAGATGAGCCAATAAAAGCTTTTTAATAGAAGTGGAGCTTGTTTGAGCAAACATGCCACCTAGGAACAAGATAATTAAGAGCATCAACTCTAAGTGGCATAACCTCATATGTTCACATTTTCTTAGGCTTGTGATATGTACAAAACATATTACTCCCCCATAATGTGATAAAACATTTCTTCTAAACAAGAGGCAACTAAAATTCGACTAGAGATGATTAATGGACATTTAGAATTTGAATTTCTCATGAGTATGACACACCACATAGTGACTAGATAATCTTGCAATATCAATACTAAGTGGTGGTACCCATGTACACACATTTTAAAGAAAGAGAGATGCACAATGCATATCACTCCCCCAAAATGGGATGTTCCATTAATCACTCAAAGAGAGCCAAATAAGATATTATCAAGATGCATTAGGCTCAAAACAATACACTAGTATATGGTGAGTCAAACAATCATACTTGAATACACAAGATAGGCAAGTAAGACTCAACACATACAAACACATATTTGATACAAAACCAAACATGCAAAGGGGCAAGTAACTTACAATGAATATGAAGAGTTGAAGTATAAGTTACCGCAAGGAGGAACATTGGATATAAGATATAGATAATGATCCATACGACTTGGCTTGGTCAAAATAATATATGAAGATCCCTTAATTCTTCATGAATTAGCCAAGTCTCCAATGACCTCCATATGTACCTATTGATCACGTTTGAGCTTGTTGGTCCCCAACCAAGTTGGGTCCTAAGAGGTTAGTCACAATAGGCTTGGCAACCCAAATGGTCCTTTTCTTGAGACCACTTTGAGTTCCAACAAACTTGGCAAACACATTGCCATCCTTATCCTTCCCTAGAGAATAATCATCATCAACAATTATAGGGTTAGATAAGGTACTACCTAAACATGAAGAAGCAAAGTGCCCCTTCACACGGCATAAGTAGCAAGTGTTCCCCTTTCTCTTCTTTATTGATTTCTTCTCTTGGGGAACAATATCTTGATTCTTCTTGGGAAGTGGCCTATCTTCAACTTGAGGTCGAGCATGAGCTTGACCTTGACCTTGTGGCCGTTTCCCTTGTTGTTTCTCACTCAAGTGCTTCTTCTTCTTCAATGGGCATGATCTAACATGATGCCCTTCAACCTTGCACTTGAAACAAACCAACTTGGCCGGATCCTTGACTTTGTCTTGGCCCTTCTTTTTGTTGCTCTTGCTCTTGGACTTGTTCTTGTTATCGGAATTGAATCCAAGTCCACTCTTGTCATTGGGGGATTGTTGCATACTCAACATCTTGTCAAGTGCGGATTTCCCTTCATGACGCTTTTCCAAGTCTTTCTTTAAAGAAAGGACTTGGGCCTCGAGCTCTTTTATTTCCTCTACATGGTTAGTAGAAATACAAGTACTAGAGGAAGTATAAGTTTCATTGTTAGAGCAACAAGGCAAGGCAAGTAATCCAACACAAGGTGTATCACTAGTTTGACTAGATGGATTACAAGGACTAGCACATGGCAATTTAGCATTTGTAGTAGAGATTGTGCTAATGTCCACATGAGGCTCACAAGATGTTACCTTAGTGATACTAGCCTCATGAGCTAACTTTAGCCCATCATAGGAAATTAGAAGGTCATCATGAGAGCCCGAGAGCTTTTTATGACTTTCTTCCAATTCCCTATAATTGCTAGTTAGCAACTCAAGTTGAGCCCTTAACTCAACATTCTCCTTTAAGATAGATGCTTCACAAGAAGTAGAGTTAGTAGCACAAGCATCAACAATAGTTTTCTCATTTTCATGCTTATAGGATTCAAATTTTTGTGTGAGCATAAAATTAGTATGCTTCTCATCTTTTAGCTCATGCTTGAGGAGAGTGAATCTCATTTCCCCATTTTCAACATGGGACTCCAACTCCACTATGGTTTCCCTATATTTACTCAAGGTATCCATAGAGTGTTCGAGATTAGCACGAGCTTCTTTATTACCATGAAGAGAAGCATATACCATTGCCATATTATGCACCAATATATTATATTCTTCATCATTATCATCATCACTCTCATCATTAGAGGAAGTGTTAGGAGTCAAAGTAGGAGATACCTTTGATCCATTTGCCATAAGGCACATGTGCATACCGGAGGATGAAGATGAAGAAATTCTTGAATCCTTATTTGAAAACATGTCTTGATCCATAGAGTGTTCGGTTTCCTCTACATTGTTAGTCAAACAACTAGAGGAGATAGAAGCATTTTGATTATGGGAGCAAGACAAGGCAAGCATATCATCATGGGATTTATGTGAGCAATTTACACATGATATGCGAGGACTATCAACACAAGCATGTAGATTATTTTCAATGCTAGATGTGTTTAAGTCCAAAGAGGAAGCATTGCAATGGGATAGAGATGAAGAATCATCACTATTGAGCACAATATCAACATTGCAATTTTCCTCACCACTCACCATATCATTACCTCGTGTCTTGCTACACGTTGGTGAAGTGGAAGAAGATGAGAACTCATCACGGCCGGAGGTGGAAGCAACTTGGAGCTCTTCATGATGTGAAGGGGAAGAGAGCTCCTCGGAGTCACCACCAACCAAATGAGAAGTGGATCCACCAAACATTTCCTTAAGCTTGATCCACATCTCATGAGATGATTTTCGCTTTATATATATCAAGAACCTATGAAAATCTGGTCTCAAAGAGAATACAAGCTCATTAGATACTAGAGCTTCAAGATGTAAGTTTTTCTCATCCTCTAAAGATAGATTTTGAGGGTCCATCGGAGGAGAAAAACCTACATCTAGAAATTGCTCAATGTTTGGACACAAGGTCCGAAGTTTGCAAAGCAAGCAATTTCGCCACAAAAGATAATTTGTGCCAACAAAGATAATTGTGTCATTGTGCACTAAATTACTAGCCGACATCTTTACTCTCAAGGCGGTGAAGCCTTAAACAAGGAGAGACCTTGCTCTGATACCAATTGAAAGATCGAGATGTCGCCTAGAGGGGGGGTGAATAGGCAATTACAAACTCTTTCGGATTTGTCTTGTAAGAATGCGGAATTAAACTATCGTTTAGTTTACAAGCACAAACCCTAGATATGCTAAGCTCAACTAGGTATAACAATAACAACTAGAGCTAAGCAAGATAGGCACAAGATATATGTAGCACAAGTGATAGCAAGATATATATATATATACTTCAAGCACGATGGCTATCACAAGGAAAGAGAGCTCGGGTATAGAAATAACCGAGGCACGCGGAGACGAGGATGTATTCCCGTGTTCCCTTGCTTTGCAACAAGGTACGTCACGTTTGGAGGAGTGGAGGTCCCACGAAGGATTCCCCGCGCCACGAAGGCTCACCCTATTCTCCGAACCACACCCACGAAGGATAATGGCCCTTTCCTTATGGTTAGCTTTTCCTCCGCTCCGGAGATGGCAAGCTCCACAACCACTTCACAAGCTCCACGAAGGAGAAGCCCGGGCCCCTTCACAATCTTCACGAAGAGTTCCCTGTTTTCGCTATTTTGTATTTCAGAAAAGTTTTACAGGAAATATTCACGGAATTGGACAAAACAAAAGTCGAAGATCTTATTTTTCTGTAACGAACACGAAGTCCGAGGAGAGACGGGGGGGCCCACACGGGTGGTACCATGCCTAGGCCCGGCCTGGCCCTGGCCTGCGCCTAGGGGTGGTGGGGCCACCTGGCCTCCACCGACCTTGCCCTTACGCCTATAAGAAGCCTCCTGACACGTGAACCCTAAATCAATTGGCCTCCTCCCACGAAAAGTTCCAGATCCGCTGCCATCGCATACAAGATCTGAGGACAAAAGTATCTGCTTGCACTCGCCGGACGGGAATTGCCCCTGAGCCATCTCCATCGACTCCACTGCCATCTTCATCGCCATTGCTCACTCCCATGATGAGGAGTGAGTAGTTCTCCCCCGAGGCCGAGGGCTTAATTGGTAGCTATGCGGTCTATCTATCTCTCCATGTATGATCTTTATGTGATCATGAGCTTTGTAATCTAGTTGAATAAGTAGATGTTATTCTTCAACTATTGTGCTACTCAAGTGGTTTTATTATGTGATCTCCGGGGACACCTTGTCCAACGGTGTGAAGGTGACAGTGTGCACACCGTGTTTGTTTCTTATGCTTAATTTATAGAAATACTTATGAATTGTGGTGACTAGTTAGTACCATCTTTGTATGCTCAAAGTGACAGCGTGGGGTGTCCATAGATTGGGAATGCAAACTTTAAGGAATGCTTATGCAGCCCTACGCAGTGAATTTGTGTTTATTATCAAACCGGAGAGTGGTTCAGAGTAGCATAGTGAAGTGATAATATCTATGTATGCAATTACGATATCATTGTTGATAGTATCCACTAGTGAAAGTATGATCCCTAGGCCTTGTTTCCAAGCATTGAAACACCGTTTACAACCAGTTCTGCTACATGTTTGATTGCTGCCATTTTTTTAATTTCAGATTGCATTTACCACTCAAAATCATCCATATTATTTGTATTTCACTATCTCTTCGCCGAACTAGTGCACCTATACACCTGACAAGTGTATTAGGTGTGTTGGGGATACAAGAGACTTCTTGTATCGTAATTGGAGGGTTGCTTGAGACGGATATCTTTGACCTCTACCTCCCTAAGTTCGATAAATCTTGGGTGATCTACTTAAGATAAACTTGCTGTTCTACAAACTTCTGCACTTGGAGGTCCAACACTGTCTACAAGAATAGAAACATGCGTAGACATCAATAGCTTCCTGTCATGCTCATCCGCGACCACGGCGACCTTGCCACCAACACCTCTTCCAACTGTTGTCGACACAACAGGTGGCGATGGGTGGGAAGAGGCACCTTGGAGCTCGTTCAGTCTAGGCGTGGCATGTGTCGCACGACTTCCACTTTCCATGCATTGAAGACCCCCTCTTGCTTGGCTTCATGGGAGATGCCATCGCTGCCATGAAGCTGGGCATTGGGCAGCGATCTGCCATGGGCCACTATGGTGCAACAATTGTCGCCAATTTGGCCATAAAGCGAAGACTGGTACGGGAAGAACTGCTCCCCGTCCTCCTCCAATCCAGGATCGCCGCGTTGAGAAGGTACCTACCATTATCCGTCCTCGTACTTGGCAACCCCCCCCCCCCCAATCCGCAGCACCAGTCACACCCACCTTTCCAACCAACAGATGTGCAACTGCAGCATGTTCTAGCTAAGCAGGCAGAGCTACTTTGTTCTGAGCTTCAAGGTTGTTTTGAGGGGGTTGAGAATTTTCTGATGAGGGTGGATGCTACTTTTGGTAGGCACATGGTTGCGCCTTGAAAGATCGAGATGTCGCCTAGAGGGGGGGGTGAATAGGCAATTACAAACTCTTTCGGATTTGTCTTGTAAGAATGCGGAATTAAACTATCGTTTAGTTTACAAGCACAAACCCTAGATATGCTAAGCTCAACTAGGTATAACAATAACAACTAGAGCTAAGCAAGATAGGCACAAGATATATGTAGCACAAGTGATAGCAAGATATATATATATATATATATATATATATATATATATATATACTTCAAGCACGATGGCTATCAAGGAAAGAGAGCTCGGGTATAGAAATAACCGAGGCACGCGGAGACGAGGATGTATTCCCGTGTTCCCTTGCTTTGCAACAAGGTACGTCACGTTTGGAGGAGTGGAGGTCCCACGAAGGATTCCCCGCGCCACGAAGGCTCACCCTATTCTCCGAACCACACCCACGAAGGATAATGGCCCTTTCCTTATGGTTAGCTTTTCCTCCGCTCCGGAGATGGCAAGCTCCACAACCACTTCACAAGCTCCACGAAGGAGAAGCCCGGGCCCCTTCACAATCTTCCACGAAGAGATCACCGGGACACCAACCAAGCCAACTAGGAGGTCACCCTCCAAGAGTAACAAGCTCACGGTCTCTCACTCGAACAAATCGTGGTGGAGAGCTCAACACTATGCAATGATGCAAAGCAAGAACACCGGAGGTGTTCAAGTCCTTCACACTCAAATCCCACCAAAGCAACGAATGCTAGGATGAGATTGGAGAGGAAGAACAAGGGGGAAAGTCAACCAAAGACTCCAAGATCTAGATCCCAAGAGATTCCCTCACTTAGAGAAGAAACGGTTTGGTGGAAGTGTAGATCTAGATCTCCTCTCTCAAATCCTCAAATATGAGCAAGAATGGTTGGAGGAATCAAGGGGGAGAGCAAGTTCTTCAAATAGCAACAATGGAGGTGAGAGAATAGGAAGAACTAGTTGCTCAAGGTGGAAGAAGAGCTATTTATAGCATGGGAGCAAATAAAACTGTTGGGGGAAAAAGACAAGAAAAACGGGCAGAAAACGGCTCTAAAGTGGCTCACCTGCCAGCCGGCCGACGGATTTGGCGCGAGGCGGCGTGGCCCGTCCGGCCGGACGCCCACAGCCGGGCGGCGCAGCGAGCGTGGCGGCGGATAGCGCAAGGTCGCGGGCGAGCGGCCCAAAGCGCGGGTCGAGCGACTCAGCGCGCGGCGAGCAGCCGCCCAGAGCGCTCGGCGGCGCGGAGGACAGGCCGCGCGGGGAGGCGGGGCGTGGGCCGTGCGGCGGTGAGGCGGCCCTGCGGAATCCGCCGGACCGGAGGGCGCCGGGTCGGCTATGATCAGGCCCGAGGCCGTCACAGCCAAAATGCCCCCGGATCCCGCCGGATGGCACCGGTGCGTGGCCGGTCTCCGACGGTGGGCCGGCCGGTCCCCGGTCCCATTCCCTTTTTTTCTTTTTTTCTTTTCTCCTTTTTCCTTTTATCTTTTTCTTTAATAACTTTTGCTCCCGAACCCCGAATGACATGAAACCAATTTTGTTGGAAATATGGAGACTCCTCACAGGATATTTTTAGATGTTTTTAGAGAGGGAGTCTCCCACCGTCAAGAAACGGTGAAGACGTCCAAACTCGAAAACGCAATAGAAGATGCATGCGGATTCCGTTTTCGATGAACTTGGGCTTGTTGTAAAGCTAGCAACAAGCTCAAGAACCTCACACAGAGAAACACCAAGAAGCAATAAGGATATGCAAAGTATGCAAAGGGTTGAGCTCCCTAAGACGATGTGATCAAGTTACCCAACCGAAAGCCCCTCTTAATAGTGCGGCTATCTATCCTATAATCCGGTCTCCCATCAACCACCTTGAGACCGGTAAAAGGAAAACCTATCAAGGTCATACCTGTGCCTTGCGCATCCCGCTTGATCTTGATGATAACTCTTCAAGCTCTACACAAGCCGGAATGCCTTACTTGATCATCGTTGCTTCGTGAAGACTCGCAAATGCTCCCCCATACACCATGATGGGAAAGCTCCATTGATGCACATCTTCATATGTCCAATGTCACCAAATGGACGGCAAGCTTCAAGCATGTGATCCACTTGAGATGCTCATCTTGAACTTGCACGACTCAACCTTGTATCTTCTAACCGATGATCTTGATGCCAATACTCAAGGTATATCTTTATCTTCATGGCATCCATACTTGAATCCAACATATGGAGTACAAGTAGTACCTATGGAATATTCCTTCATATAAACTCAATGAAAACATTAGTCATAGGGGTTGTCATTAATTACCAAAACCACACATAGGGGCAATATACCCTTACAATCTCCCCCATTTTGGTAATTGATGACAACCACAATAAGAGGGTTTATATAATGAATATTAGAGACAAGTACGCAACTTATCCGAGAGTAAGTTGTATACAAGAGGTTGTATTTGATATGGTCAAGTAACACAAAGCTACTAGCCCATATCAAAACCGGCTCTACTCACACAACTACAACAAATGCAAGAGATGTGAGTAGAACCAATATATATAGAGAAAACTCCCCCACAATGTATGCACGTGTGATGAATATGAATTCATTGCATATATTGTCAAGATTAACCTTTGGGATAGTTTCCACTATATATATATACAACCATGCAATACATATAAATATGGAATGCATGAGAGGACAAAACACTTAAGCACAAACCAAACTTAAGTATAAAACCATTCCCTTAAACCCTCTAAACTTCTCCCCCATTGGCATCGATTGTCAAAATGGGTGAAAAATTTAGAAGGCCAATATAATGTGAGTTCCTCCCCAAAGTGTGCACTTCTCATAATTTGAGTGGAATCAAGTGCACATATCCAATGATGAATACTTGAAGGAAGTCAAACTATATTGAGGATCAAAGATTGCATAAAGATAACATGGTGAAGTGAGCTTCAACAAATAAAGCAAGCAATCAACGATCCAATTGGACAAACAAAGATATCATGATAAGAGAGATATAGTGCTCTAAATAAAATAAGAAAGCTCCCCAAGGTTCGTGCACAATTTATAATGTTTGCATTTGAATACAATATGCACAAACATGGAATCCTCACTCCCTCTATATCATTTAGAACACACCCAAGATAAAAATAATATGCTTATCAAGAATAACTTGAGTCCAACAATTACGAGATATGAGTGCATGAAGAAAAACAAGTAAACCAAGCACTCATAAATCTTCTTTACCAACACCACTAAAAGCAAAAGGGTAAAAGATGGTTGGCAAGGAACAAGGATATCAAGTTGATGGATTAACGCTCTCATGTATATAAGTTTCTAAAGTGGACATAGTGATCCATAAAGAAACATGCACACACAAGAGGTTAACAAAATAAATAAGACATGATATCCAAGATGAAGTCATAAAATATACCAAGGATGTTTGCTTAAAAAGCATATATAGCCTATGGCTCCAATTTACACACTTGTGGTATATGAATGAGCTTCAACCAAGAAAATCTCAAAAACATCACAACTAACAATAAGGGAAGTAAAGCTAGTTGGAATGTTTTGAGAGAGGCAACAAGTATCACAAATATGGATTTATTTCACGATTTCATCAATATTGTACACAAGAGCTCTTTGAGGAATTGATATGCAATAAATTGCTAGAGGGCATATTTGTGATAGGTGAATCATAAATATGATATATATATATATAACCTATCATATGCATCTTCTCAAATTACTCAAATGTACAATAAGAAGTTTTTCTTTTAAAAGTATTTTTCAAGAATCGCAATATTTTCGAAATAAAGAATTTCATGCCAAGATGCAACCTACAAGAGGTTGGATGCTATATGAGTATGCATGAATAAGATACTTGTTACCGAGATAGCAATGGCATGATGTAGTAGATACGAGTTCATCGAACATCCTAGCTTGACTCCAATTATCATATGGTGACAACACCTTCCTTATAAATGAGACAAGCCTCCATTGCATCTCCAATGTACCTAAAACAACATTCAAGTACATCTTGGTCCCCAAACTTATTGGGTCCAAAATGGTTAGACTAACCACAATACATAGGATACACTCCATATCAATATGTGCATATTTAGATGAAATTTGAATTTCATGCACATCTTAGCCGTTTAGGATTTGATGGAGTATACCCTATATAATGGATCGAAGAAAGAAAGCATGCTATAAATATAAATAAATTACATATAAGCACGCACAAAGACTTTTAAAGATCCAAGAGAGATATACTTTGGACAAAACACCAAATGAATTGAATAAGGCATAAAAGGTGTGACCAAACAAATTTGTTGTCCAAATTATATCAAAGACGCAAATCACAAAAGATTTGTTCAACAAAGTTCAACAAATGAACTAAGAAGAAACCATTGAGCATAAAGGATGAAATAAAGCAAACATGCTCAAAGATTTATCTCATTCAACAAATAAAGCATAGAAGAAGGAATGAGATAGCAAAACTCCCAAAAAGAGCAAGGTTCGAACAAATAAACCAAACCCTCTACACTTTTCACAATGGCACAATGTACCGTAAGGAAAAGGTTTGTCTTCCAAAATAAACACTTGATATGAATCAAGAGAATTTATCAAAAGATTTTTCAAAGGGACAAAGAAGACACGTGGGAGCAACAAAGATTTCTTGGAAATAAAATAAGTAAATAAGAAGCAATCCAAGGTGAAGATGATCCATGAATTCAACCACATACAAGGTTATCAATTGTCAAAGACAATGAGTATATTGGAAATAATTTCCGGTGGTGAATTTACAATGATAGTAAGGATCAACTTCACAATAAAAGGCATAGGATAAGTATATAGAATTAAGCACTATGCACGGATGAAGATTCTTGATAGCTTCAATTAGTCAAACAATCACGCACGGCAATGATTAGAATAACTTGAAGCAAACGGTGTCCCAAATAAGATATAGAGATATGTATTTGAGGGAAAACCGTACCAAGAATTTCTTAATCAAACAAGAATCCATAAGATGAGCCAATAAAAGCTTTTTAATAGAAGTGGAGCTTGTTTGAGCAAACATGCCACCTAGGAACAAGATAATTAAGAGCATCAACTCTAAGTGGCATAACCTCATATGTTCACATTTTCTTAGGCTTGTGATATGTACAAAACATATTACTCCCCCATAATGTGATAAAACATTTCTTCTAAACAAGAGGCAACTAAAATTCGACTAGAGATGATTAATGGACATTTAGAATTTGAATTTCTCATGAGTATGACACACCACATAGTGACTAGATAATCTTGCAATATCAATACTAAGTGGTGGTACCCATGTACACACATTTTAAAGAAAGAGAGATGCACAATGCATATCACTCCCCCAAAATGGGATGTTCCATTAATCACTCAAAGAGAGCCAAATAAGATATTATCAAGATGCATTAGGCTCAAAACAATACACTAGTATATGGTGAGTCAAACAATCATACTTGAATACACAAGATAGGCAAGTAAGACTCAACACATACAAACACATATTTGATACAAAACCAAACATGCAAAGGGGCAAGTAACTTACAATGAATATGAAGAGTTGAAGTATAAGTTACCGCAAGGAGGAACATTGGATATAAGATATAGATAATGATCCATACGACTTGGCTTGGTCAAAATAATATATGAAGATCCCTTAATTCTTCATGAATTAGCCAAGTCTCCAATGACCTCCATATGTACCTATTGATCACGTTTGAGCTTGTTGGTCCCCAACCAAGTTGGGTCCTAAGAGGTTAGTCACAATAGGCTTGGCAACCCAAATGGTCCTTTTCTTGAGACCACTTTGAGTTCCAACAAACTTGGCAAACACATTGCCATCCTTATCCTTCCCTAGAGAATAATCATCATCAACAATTATAGGGTTAGATAAGGTACTACCTAAACATGAAGAAGCAAAGTGCCCCTTCACACGGCATAAGTAGCAAGTGTTCCCCTTTCTCTTCTTTATTGATTTCTTCTCTTGGGGAACAATATCTTGATTCTTCTTGGGAAGTGGCCTATCTTCAACTTGAGGTCGAGCATGAGCTTGACCTTGACCTTGTGGCCGTTTCCCTTGTTGTTTCTCACTCAAGTGCTTCTTCTTCTTCAATGGGCATGATCTAACATGATGCCCTTCAACCTTGCACTTGAAACAAACCAACTTGGCCGGATCCTTGACTTTGTCTTGGCCCTTCTTTTTGTTGCTCTTGCTCTTGGACTTGTTCTTGTTATCGGAATTGAATCCAAGTCCACTCTTGTCATTGGGGGATTGTTGCATACTCAACATCTTGTCAAGTGCGGATTTCCCTTCATGACGCTTTTCCAAGTCTTTCTTTAAAGAAAGGACTTGGGCCTCGAGCTCTTTTATTTCCTCTACATGGTTAGTAGAAATACAAGTACTAGAGGAAGTATAAGTTTCATTGTTAGAGCAACAAGGCAAGGCAAGTAATCCAACACAAGGTGTATCACTAGTTTGACTAGATGGATTACAAGGACTAGCACATGGCAATTTAGCATTTGTAGTAGAGATTGTGCTAATGTCCACATGAGGCTCACAAGATGTTACCTTAGTGATACTAGCCTCATGAGCTAACTTTAGCCCATCATAGGAAATTAGAAGGTCATCATGAGAGCCCGAGAGCTTTTTATGACTTTCTTCCAATTCCCTATAATTGCTAGTTAGCAACTCAAGTTGAGCCCTTAACTCAACATTCTCCTTTAAGATAGATGCTTCACAAGAAGTAGAGTTAGTAGCACAAGCATCAACAATAGTTTTCTCATTTTCATGCTTATAGGATTCAAATTTTTGTGTGAGCATAAAATTAGTATGCTTCTCATCTTTTAGCTCATGCTTGAGGAGAGTGAATCTCATTTCCCCATTTTCAACATGGGACTCCAACTCCACTATGGTTTCCCTATATTTACTCAAGGTATCCATAGAGTGTTCGAGATTAGCACGAGCTTCTTTATTACCATGAAGAGAAGCATATACCATTGCCATATTATGCACCAATATATTATATTCTTCATCATTATCATCATCACTCTCATCATTAGAGGAAGTGTTAGGAGTCAAAGTAGGAGATACCTTTGATCCATTTGCCATAAGGCACATGTGCATACCGGAGGATGAAGATGAAGAAATTCTTGAATCCTTATTTGAAAACATGTCTTGATCCATAGAGTGTTCGGTTTCCTCTACATTGTTAGTCAAACAACTAGAGGAGATAGAAGCATTTTGATTATGGGAGCAAGACAAGGCAAGCATATCATCATGGGATTTATGTGAGCAATTTACACATGATATGCGAGGACTATCAACACAAGCATGTAGATTATTTTCAATGCTAGATGTGTTTAAGTCCAAAGAGGAAGCATTGCAATGGGATAGAGATGAAGAATCATCACTATTGAGCACAATATCAACATTGCAATTTTCCTCACCACTCACCATATCATTACCTCGTGTCTTGCTACACGTTGGTGAAGTGGAAGAAGATGAGAACTCATCACGGCCGGAGGTGGAAGCAACTTGGAGCTCTTCATGATGTGAAGGGGAAGAGAGCTCCTCGGAGTCACCACCAACCAAATGAGAAGTGGATCCACCAAACATTTCCTTAAGCTTGATCCACATCTCATGAGACGATTTTCGCTTTATATATATCAAGAACCTATGAAAATCTGGTCTCAAAGAGAATACAAGCTCATTAGATACTAGAGCTTCAAGATGTAAGTTTTTCTCATCCTCTAAAGATAGATTTTGAGGGTCCATCGGAGGAGAAAAACCTACATCTAGAAATTGCTCAATGTTTGGACACAAGGTCCGAAGTTTGCAAAGCAAGCAATTTCGCCACAAAAGATAATTTGTGCCAACAAAGATAATTGTGTCATTGTGCACTAAATTACTAGCCGACATCTTTACTCTCAAGGCGGTGAAGCCTTAAACAAGGAGAGACCTTGCTCTGATACCAATTGAAAGATCGAGATGTCGCCTAGAGGGGGGGTGAATAGGCAATTACAAACTCTTTCGGATTTGTCTTGTAAGAATGCGGAATTAAACTATCGTTTAGTTTACAAGCACAAACCCTAGATATGCTAAGCTCAACTAGGTATAACAATAACAACTAGAGCTAAGCAAGATAGGCACAAGATATATGTAGCACAAGTGATAGCAAGATATATATATATATATATATATATACTTCAAGCACGATGGCTATCACAAGGAAAGAGAGCTCGGGTATAGAAATAACCGAGGCACACGGAGACGAGGATGTATTCCCGTGTTCCCTTGCTTTGCAACAAGGTACGTCACGTTTGGAGGAGTGGAGGTCCCACGAAGGATTCCCCGCGCCACGAAGGCTCACCCTATTCTCCGAACCACACCCACAAAGGATAATGGCCCTTTCCTTATGGTTAGCTTTTCCTCCGCTCCGGAGATGGCAAGCTCCACAACCACTTCACAAGCTCCACGAAGGAGAAGCCCGGGCCCCTTCACAATCTTCACGAAGAGATCACCGGGACACCAACCAAGCCAACTAGGAGGTCACCCTCCAAGAGTAACAAGCTCACGGTCTCTCACTCGAACAAATCGTGGTGGAGAGCTCAACACTATGCAATGATGCAAAGCAAGAACACCGGAGGTGTTGATACGTCCAATTTGCATCACTATTTTGTATCATAATTTGCTGTTATTCATTGATATATTTCATATTGGGACACAATACTTATGTTATTTCATCTATTTTGCATGTTTCATCATCATTGGAGGATCAAGCACCGGAGCCAGGATTCTGCTGGAAAAAGCACCGTCAGAACGCCATATTTCGGAAGATCAACTGTGGAAGGGAATTTCACGTAAATTCCTATTTTTCCAGATGACGGAGGGAGCCAAAAGGGGGAGCAGAGAGGAGCCACTGTGGGCCCAGACCACAGGCGGCGCGGCCCAAGGCTGGCCGCGCCACCCTGTGCTCTGGGGGCCCCACAGCCCCTCGCCTCCTTTTCTTCGCGTACTCCTTCGTCCGAAAACCTAAGCCACGGAGGGATCCTCACGAGACAGCCGCCGCGGGGCGGAGAACACCAGAGAGAAAAGAGCTCTCCGGCGCGGAAGGGAAATTCCCTCCGGAGGGGGAAATCGACGCCATCGCCATCGTCATCGAGCGGGACATCATCTCCATCATCATCATCATCATCTCCACCATCTACACCGCCATCACCACCGCTGCACCTCGTCATCGCTGTAGCAATTCGGGTTAAATCTTGATTGTTTGATAGGGGAAACTCTCCCGGTGTTATTCTATGCTTGTTGTAGATGCTATTGAGTGAAACCATTGAACCAAGGTTTATGTTCAGATTGTTATCCATCATCATATCACCTCTGATTGTATTCCATATGATGTCTCGTGAGTAGTTCGTTTAGTTCTTGAGGACATGGGTGAAGTCTAAATGCTAGTAGTGAATTATGGTTGAGTAATATTCAATGTTATGATATTTAAGTTGTGGTGTCATTCTTCTAGTGGTGTCGTGTGAACGTCGACTACACGACACTTCACCATTTATGGGCCTAGGGGAGTGCATCTTGTATTCGGTTGCTAATTGCGGGGTTGCCGGAGTGACAGAAACCTGAGCCCCCGTTAGTATATCGATGCAGGAGGGATCGCAGGATCTCAGAGTTTAAGGCTGTGGTTAGATTTATCTTAATTACTTTCTTGTAGTTGCGGATGCTTGCAAGGGGTATAATCACAAGTATGTATTAGTCCTAGGAAGGGCGGTGCATTAGCATAGGTTCACCCACACAACACTTATCAAAACAATGAAGATTAATCATATGTAGCGAAAGCACTAGACTAAAATCCCCGTGTGTCCTCGGAACGTTTGGTCATTATAAGTAATCAAACCGGCTTGTCCTTTGTGCTAAAAAGGATTGGGCCACTCGCTGCAATTATTTCTCTCGCATTTTATTTACTTGTACTTTATTTATCTGCAATATCAAAACCCCCTGAATACTTGTCTGTGAGCATTTACAGTGAATCCTTCATCGAAACTGCTGCCAACACCTTCTGCTCCTCGTTGGGATCGACATTCTTACTTATCAAAGATACTATGATACACCCCTATACTTGTGGGTCATCAAGACTATTTTCTGGCGCCGTTGCCGGGGAGTGAAGCGCTATTGGTAAGTGGAATTGGTAAGGAAATTTACTGTTTGTGCTGATTTTATTTCTGCCTGCTGCTATAAATCATTATGGAGAGATCCTCTCTTCAATTTCTATTTGGGAAATCTACTACTACTGCAACGGTAGTGGATGAAGCGCCAGGTGAGGAAGTAGTACCATATAAAATACCTATGAAAATTATTGAACGTGTTATGGATAACCGCTATGAAGGGGATGGAACTATTCATCCTGGTGATCATTTACTGTTTTTGCATGAATTATGCGGGTTATTCAAATGTGCAGGTATTTCTATGAATGAAGTTAGGAAGAAACTATTCACTATATCGCTGTCTGGTAAAGCGGCGCACTGGTATAAATTGCTGAAGAATGGTGATTCTATTGATTGGGAGGACATTGTGCCTTTATTTTATTCCAAATTTTATCCTCCAAGTGAAATTCACAAAGATCGGAACCGCATATATAATTTCTGGCCTCATGATGGAGAGAGTATTGCCCAAGCTTGGGGGAGATTGAAGTCTTTAATGCTCAAATGCCCCATTCATGAGCTTCCTGGTAATGTTATTATTGATAATTTCTATGCAAGACTTTCTTTTCAAGACAAGACCTTGCTGGATACTTCTTGTTCTGGATCATTTACACGCAACAAAGAAGAGTTTAAAAGGGACCTTCTTGATCGGATCCAAGAAAATACTGAAGGATGGGAGAACGACAAAGATAGAGAATCAGGTATAATTTATGATTATAAATGCATTGAAGCTTTTATGGATACTGATAAATTTCGTAATATGAGTGCTACATATGGTCTTGATTCCCAAGTTGTTGCAAATCTTTATAGAGCTTTTGCCTCTCATTATGAACTGCCTAAGAAGAATTTTGATAAGTATCATGAACCGTATAAAGATAAAATTGATTCATCTGTAAACAAATGTGTAGTGGTTGAAACTGTTGATAATGTTATTCCTGAAGCTTATATTGAAAAAACTCCTTTCCCTGCTAAAATGAAGGAGTACTCTGTCATATCTAGTGCGTTAATAAAAGTGAAAAGAAACCTAAAGAACCTGAAGAACAAATTAAAATTGAACCTGCTGTTGCTATAGTTAAAGATCTTGTAACTGAAAATGTGGAGGATGGTCATATTATTTTCTGTGAAGATGCTTCTAATATTGTTTCACATCCTAATAAATCCAAACAAGTTAGTGTTCCTATGCTATCTGTTAGAATTGGTGATCATTGCTATTATGGTTTATGTGATATTGGTGCAAGTGTTAGTGCTATTCCTTATGAACTTTACACGGAGATTATGCACGAAATTGGTTCTTGTGAACTTGAAGATATTGATGTGGTTATTCATCTGGCTAATAGAGAAACTATTTCTCCGATTGGTATTGTTCGAGATGTGGAAGTTCTATGTGGTAAGATTAAATATCCTGCTGACTTTTTGGTACTTGGTTCTGCTGCTAGTGATCATTGTCCTATCATTTTTGGTAGACCTTTTCTAAATACTTGTGGAGCTATTATAGATTGTAAGAAAGAGAAAATTTTGACTAGATTTGCTGGTGAACCTTATGAATTTAACTTTTCTAAATTTACCAAAACTCCTTATAAAACTGACTTGCCTAGTAATGATTTTAAAATGGAGCAGTGTGCATCTATTGTTCTTGTTCCTAATAATCCTTTGCAGCAACATTTGGAGAATAGTGAAAGTGAAGCTTTTAGGAAAGAAAGAGATGAGCTTGAGGAAATTTTTCGTCGCCAACCTATTCTCAAGCATGATTTACCGGTGGAAGATTTGGGTACAACACCGCCACCAAAGGAAGATCCTGTTTTTGATTTAAAGCCTTTACCTGATAATCTTAAATATGCTCATATTGATGATAAGAAAATATATCCTGTTATTATTAGTTCTAAGCTTTCAGATATTGAGGAAGAAAGGTTATTAGAAATATTGAAGAAACACCGAGGAGCTATTGGCTATACTCTTGATGATTTGAAAGGGATTTCTCCTTCTATTTGCCAACATGCTATTAATATGGAAGAAGATGCAAAGCCTGTTGTTGAACATCAACGTCGTCTAATTCCGAAGATGAAGGAAGTGAAAAGTTTTGCAGAGATGTGAAGAAACTAACCTTGTTCTTAATTGGGAGAAATGCCACTTTATGGTTAATGAAGGAATTGTATTGGGACATAAAATTTCCGAGAGAGGTATTGAAGTTGATAGAGCTAAAGTTGAAGCAATTGAGAAGATGCCCTATCCGAGGGATGTTAAAGGTATTCGTAGTGTTCTTGGTCATGCTGGGTTTTATAGGAGATTTATTAAAGATTTCTCTAAAATTTCAAAGCCTCTTACTAATCTTCTTCAAAAAGATGTACCTTTTGTTTTTGATGATGATTGTAAGGAAGCTTTTGAAACTCTAAAGAAAGCCTTAACAACTGCTCCTGTAGTTGAACCTCCTGATTGGAATTTGCCTTTTGAAATTATGTGTGATGCTAGTGATTTTTCTGTAGGCGCTGTTCTTGGACAGCGGGTAGATAAAAAATTAAATGTTATTCATTATGCTAGTAAGACTCTTGATGCTGCTCAAAGAAATTATGCTACAACTGAAAAGGAATTGTTAGCTGTAGTCTTTGCTTGTGATAAGTTTAGACCCTATATTGTTGATTCGAAAGTTACAATTCATACTGATCATGCTGCAATTAGATACCTTATGACAAAGAAAGATGCTAAGCCAAGGCTTATTAGATGGGTACTTCTGTTGCAAGAATTTGATTTACATATTATAGATAGGAAAGGTGCTGATAATCCTGTTGCTGATAATTTGTCTAGATTGGAAAATATCGCTTATGATCCTGTTCCTGTTAATGATAGTTTTCCAAATGAACAATTGGCTGTAATAAAGGTGAGCTCGCGAGAGAGCCCTTGGTATGCAGATTATGCTAACTTTATTGTTTCGAAGTACTTGCCTCCGACCTTTTCAGCTCAGCAAAGGAGGAAATTCTTTTATGACTTAAGGCATTATTTTTGGGATGACCCACACTTATATAAAGAAGGAGTAGATGGTATTATGCGAAGATGTGTTCCTGAATATGAACAACAAGAGATATTGAATAAATGTCATGGAAGTGTTTATGGAGGACATCACGCTGGAGATAGAACCGCGCAAAAGGTTCTACAATCAGGTTTTTATTGGCCAACACTCTTCAAAGATGCAAGGAAGTTTATCTTATCTTGTGATGAATGTCAAAGAGTTGGTAATATCTCCAGACGCAATGAAATGCCTATGAATTATACTCTTGTTATTGAACCATTCGATTGTTGGGGATTCGACTTCATGGGTCCTTTCCCTTCTTCAGACGGTAACACTCATATACTTGTCGCTGTTGATTATGTTACTAAATGGGTAGAAGCTATACCTACAAAAAGTGCTGATGGTGAGACCTCTATAAAAATGCTTGTAGATATTATATTTCCTAGATTTGGAGTACCTAGATATATTATGACTGATGGAGGTTCTCATTTTATTCATGGAGGTTTTAGAAAAACTCTTGCTAAGTATGGTATTAATCATAGAATTGCTTCCGCTTATCACCCTCAAACTAGTGGTCAAGTAGAATTATCAAACAGAGAGATTAAAGCTATCTTAGGTAAGACTGTTAATAAATCTAGAAAGAATTGGCCTAGCAAATTGAAAGAAGCGTTATGGGCTTATAGAACTGCTTATAAAAATCCTATGGGAATGTCACCTTATAAAATGGTTTATGGAAAAGCTTGTCATTTACCTCTAGAACTAGAGCACAAAGCTTATTGGGCTGTTAGAGAACTAAATAAAGATCCTAAATTAGCCGGTAATAAGAGGTTGTTGCAATTAAGTTCTCTAGATGAATGGAGAAGTGAAGCTTATGAAAATGCTAAACTCTTTAAAGAAAAAGTTAAGAAATGGCATGATAGAAGGATCATCAAAAGAGAATTTAATGTTGGAGATCAAGTTCTATTGTATCGGTCTCGTCTCAGATTCTTTGCAGGGAAATTACTCTCGAAGTGGGAAGGACCATATGTTGTTGAGGAGGTGTATCGTTCAGGAGCAATTAAAATTAGCTCTCTCCAAGGCAATGCCACACAAGTGGTGAATGGACAAAGACTCAAGCATTATATCTCGGGTGATTCTTATAATGTTGATGTTGATATTATTCAAGTGGAAACACCGGAGGCTTTCATCAAAGGACAAATTGACAGTCCGCCAGAACGGACTTTGAATAGGTAACAGTATAGGTAATAAAAAGTCCGCGTTTACCTTTCCGAACATTATTTCTGCTGTTTTTGGAAAATATGAAAAATTACGGAATCGAAACGGAGTGGAAAAGACGCGAGGGCGTGCCACCATAGGCCGGCGCGGGCCCCACCCTGGCCGCGCCGACCTATGGTCTGGCCGCCTCGTTGCCCCTTTCCGACTCGTTTTCGACCTGGAACCTTCCTTTTGTCGTAAAAATATTTTCTATATAATTCCCCGGACCCCTGGAGGTCCGTAATATCGTTTTCTCGTCGTGTTTTGTTTCGAGCTGTTTTCTGCCAGATTTGTTTTGATCTAGAAGCACCATGGTCTCCAGCAACAAAGACAAGGGGCCTTGGAGGGAAGAGATGGATGAGAGGATCAATAAGGAGAAGGAGAAGATAGCGTCAGCAAAAGGAGAGTGGGAAACTACGAGGAGTAAGCCAATTTTGGTGGGATCAGTTAATACTGGGCGCTCTTTTTCTCATAACTTGCAGGGAGCTCTCCCGCCTGCTCTGGACCTCGATTCTTTCCCTTGTGTGGAGGAAGCAATACGGGTTGCTGATGAGTTTTGTGATCAATATCGTGCTCTAAGGAGGGAAGTGGAGATACTTCAGGAGGAGAACCAGCGACTTCGCAGAATGCTGGAATATTACTCAAATCCCAGCACAAGGCCGTCACCGCCACACTCGGGTAACAATGAGTCTTTTCAGGTTTTGGTGCAGAATTGCAAAATTGAGAAGCTGAAGCTGAAGGAGATCCTTATGAAGCGCGAGAAGAATCCATCACCACCATCGCCGAAGGAGTAATTCATCATCGGTATTGGCATCCCCTTGGTTTGTTCCAAGCTTGGGGGAGTGCCGCGGTATCACATCATTATCACCACCTTTATCTTTTACTATCAAGTAGTGTCATATCATGAGTAGGGAAGTTATCATATGGAATAGTATGCAATGTGGAAGTATCTCTCTTAGTTAGTTATCTATGTATCCGTTGGTGTGAGTTATCGTTATGGAATATTAATGAGAAGTCTTATCATTTACTTTTTGCACACCTTATTTTAGTTTGCAATCTCCATTATATGATTACTCTTGACATGAGTGTTGATATCACTTTGGGAGCATCGAGTAAATCTATTTGGTTTTGGCAAACTTAGCATTGGTCAATAGCAACAACATCTTGATGTTTAATGAAGGAGAGAAATACACTTAGATACATTATTCTATTATCTCTATGCTTAGTATTCTAGAAGTTAAAATTGCTTGTGCTTATGAGAAAGATGCATGATTGTTTCTATCATATGTATATTTGTTTGTTTCCCTCAACCTTTATGCTTGCTATCAAACCTTGCTAGCCAAAGACCTGTATCGAGAGGGAATGCTTCTCATACATCCATAACCTTAGACCAAACCTATGCCATTTGTGTCCACCATACCTACCTACTACATGGTATTTTCTGCCATTCCAAGTAAATACTTCATGTGCTACCTTTAAATTATTCAAACTATACTACTCTTATTTGTGTCAATGTTTTATAGCTCATGAGGAAGTATGTGGTGTTTTATCTTTCAATCTTGTTGGGCGGACTTTCACCAATGGACTAGCGGCACATCCGCTTATCCAATAATTTTGCAATAAGAGCTGGCAACGGGGTTCCCAGCCCCAATTAATAACTTTCATTAATAATTCTCTTCACATGTTTTGCTCTGACTTATCAGTAAGCAACTTAATTTTGCAATAGACACTCCTCCATGGTATGTGAATGTTGGAAGGCACCCGAGGATTCGGTTAGCCATGGATTGAGAAAGCCAAGGTTGGGGGAGTGTCACCCATAATGAAACTAAAATACATGTGTAAACAAAAGAGAAGGGGATGATCTACCTTGCTGGTAGAGATGCCGTCCCTGGGAGCCGCTCTTGAAGGTTCGTTTGGCAAGGGGGTTAGAGTGCCCGCTACCATTCGTTGACAACAACAAACACCTCTAAAAATATTACTTTTATGCTCTTTATATGATTTCAAAACTTGAAAAGCTCTAGCACATGATTTAATCCCTGCTTCCCTCTGCGAAGGGCCTTCTTTTACTTTTATGTTGAGTCAGTAAACCTATTTCCCTCTATCTCAAGCAAGCAATTGAGTTGTTGTGAACCAATCATTTATGCTATGATTCAGTTGATCATGTCTTTTATACTTTCTTGTTTAGTACCAATTTTACCTGAATGAATATGACTTTGAAGTTATCAATGATTATGAAGAGATTGTCATGCTTAAATATGAAAGCTCAGCTATAAAATCTAATATGAAAGCTTTGCTTAAAAGTACAATCCGTTAGTAGTTCTCTGACCAAGAACAAAGTTTGCCATCACCAATTATGATTTCTTATGCACCTTTACTTGTGATTTCTCTTTACTTATTTCAAGATGAGTTATATGAGGAAGTTGTTTACTAGAATGTCTTGTGTGAATGAATATGATGCTTCTTGTCCGTATTTTATTTATCGACTCTTCACTCCATAAACATGTGGTCTTGTTTATCGAGCTCAGTTTCGCTTGGGGACAAGCGAGGTCTAAGCTTGGGGGAGTTGATACGTCCAATTTGCATCACTATTTTGTATCATAATTTGCTGTTATTCATTGATATATTTCATATTGGGACACAATACTTATGTTATTTCATCTATTTTGCATGTTTCATCATCATTGGAGGATCAAGCACGGAGCCAGGATTCGCTGGAAAAAGCACCGTCGAACGCAATATTTCGGAAGATCAACTGTGGAAGGGAATTTCACGTAAATTCCTATTTTTCCAGATGACGGAGGAGCCAAAGGAGCAGAGAGGAGCCATGTGGGCCAACACCACGGCGCGCCCAAGGCCCGGCCGCCACCGTGCTCGGGGCCCCACAGCCCCTTTCGCCTCCTTTTCTTCGCGTACTCCTTCGTCCCGAAACCTAAGCCACGGAGGGATCCTCACGAAGGGTTACAGCCGCCGCGGGGCGGAGAACACCAGAGAGAAAGAGCTCTCCGGCGGGCAGGAATCCGCCGGGGAAATTCCCTCCCGGAGGGGAAATCGACGCCATCGCCATCGTCATCGAGCGGGACATCATCTCCATCATCATCATCATCATCTCCACCATCTACACCGCCATCACCACCGCTGCACCTCGTCATCGCTGTAGCAATTCGGGTTAAATCTTGATTGTTTGATAGGGGAAACTCTCCCGGTGTTATTCTATGCTTGTTGTAGATGCTATTGAGTGAAACCATTGAACCAAGGTTTATGTTCAGATTGTTATCCATCATCATATCACCTCTGATTGTATTCCATATGATGTCTCGTGAGTAGTTCGTTTAGTTCTTGAGGACATGGGTGAAGTCTATATGCTAGTAGTGAATTATGGTTGAGTAATATTCAATGTTATGATATTTAAGTTGTGGTGTCATTCTTCTAGTGGTGTCGTGTGAACGTCGACTACACGACACTTCACCATTTATGGGCCTAGGGGAGTGCATCTTGTATTCGGTTGCTAATTGGGTTGCCGGAGTGACAGAAACCTGAGCCCCCGTTAGTATATCGATGCAGGAGGGATCGCAGGATCTCAGAGTTTAAGGCTGTGGTTAGATTTATCTTAATTACTTTCTTGTAGTTGCGGATGCTTGCAAGGGGTATAATCACAAGTATGTATTAGTCCTAGGAAGGGCGGTGCATTAGCATAGGTTCACCCACACAACACTTATCAAAACAATGAAGATTAATCAGCTGTATGTAGCGAAAGCACTAGACTAAAATCCCCGTGTGTCCTCAGGAACGTTTGGTCATTATAAGTAATCAAACCGGCTTGTCCTTTGTGCTAAAAAGGATTGGGCCACTCGCTGCAATTATTTCTCTCGCATTTTATTTACTTGTACTTTATTTATCTGCAATATCAAAACCCCGAATACTTGTCCGTGAGCATTTACAGTGAATCCTTCATCGAAACCGCTGCCAACACCTTCTCCTCGTTGGGATCGACATTCTTACTTATCGAAGATACTACGATACACCCCTATACTTGTGGGTCATCGGTTCAAGTCCTTCACACTCAAATCCCACCAAAGCAACGAATGCTAGGATGAGATTGGAGAGGAAGAACAAGGGGAAAGTCAACCAAAGACTCCAAGATCTAGATCCCAAGAGATTCCCTCACTTAGAGAAGAAACGGTTTGGTGGAAGTGTAGATCTAGATCTCCTCTCTCAAATCCTCAAATATGAGCAAGAATGGTTGGAGGAATCAAGGGGGAGAGCAAGTTCTTCAAATAGCAACAATGGAGGTGAGAGAATAGGAAGAACTAGTTGCTCAAGGTGGAAGAAGAGCTATTTATAGCATGGGAGCAAATAAAACTGTTGGGGGAAAAAGACAAGAAAAACGGCAAAAACGGCTCTAAAAAGTGGCCGCCGGCCTGCCGGCCGACCGGATTTGGCGCTGAGGCGGCGTGGCCCGTCCGGCCGGACCGCCAGCAGCCGGGCGGCAGCAGCGCGCGCTGGCGGCGGATAAGGCAAGGGGCCGCGCGGGGCGAGCGGCCCAGCAGCGCGCGGGGCGAGCGACCAGCAGCGCGCGGGCGAGCAGGCCGGCCCAGTAGCGCTCGGGCGGCGCGGAGGACAGGCCGCGCGGGGGAGGCGGCCGCGTGGGCCGTGCGGCGGTGAGGCGGCCCGGTGCGGAATCCGGCTGGACCGGGGAGGGCGCCGGGTGGGCCGGTTGCGGACCGGGCCCGAGGCCGGTCACAGGCCAAAATGCCCCTGGATCCCGGCCGGATGGCACCGGTGCCAGGGCCGGTCTCCGACCGGGTGGGCCGGCGGCTGGGCCGGTCCGGCCGGCTGCCCCATTCCCCTTTTTTCTTTTATTCTTTTCTCCTTTTTCCTTTTATCTTTTTCTTTAATAACTTTTGCTCCCGAACCCCGAATGACATGAAACCAATTTTGTTGGAAAGATAACGACGAATAGAACCCCAACAAAAACTGAAATATGGAGACTCCTCACAGGATATTTTTAGATGTTTTTAGAGAGGGAGTCTCCCACCGTCAAGAAACGGTGAAGACGTCCAAACTCGAAAACGCAATAGAAGATACATGCGGATTCCGTTTTCGATGAACTTGGGCTTGTTGTAAAGCTAGCAACAAGCTCAAGAACCTCACACAGAAACACCAAGAAGCAATAAGGATATGCAAAGTATGCAAAGGGTTGAGCTCCCTAAGACGATGTGATCAAGTTACCCAACCGAAAGCCCCTCTTAATAGTGCGGCTATCTATCCTATAATCCGGTCTCCCATCAACCACCTTGAGACCGGTAAAAGGAAAACCTATCAAGGTCATACCTGTGCCTTGCGCATCCCGCTTGATCTTGACGATAACTCTTCAAGCTCTACACAAGCCGGAATGCCTTACTTGATCATCGTTGCTTCGTGAAGACTCACAAATTCTCCCCCATACACCATGATGGGAAAGCTCCATTGATGCACATCTTCATATGTCCAATGTCACCAAATGGACGGCAAGCTTCAAGCATGAGATGCTCATCTTGAACTTGCACGACTCAACCTTGTATCTTCTAACCGATGATCTTGATGCCAATACTCAAGGTATATCTTTATCTTCACGACATCCATACTTGAATCCAACATATGGAGTCCAAGTAGTACCTATGGAATATTCCTTCATATAAACTCAATAAAAACATTAGTTCATAGGGGTTGTCATTAATTACCAAAACCACACATAGGGGCAATATACCCTTACACGCCTAATGTCACTCCTCCACCTGAGCCGCACGTCGGCTCTGTGGATGATAAAGAAGCATGCCTCTATGGTTGCTTCTCTCCTCGTGTTAGTCGTTGCTCGTCATTGCAGCCTGTTGTGTCGACGACATCTGAGAGCAAGATCACTGTTGGGGTCACGATTCCGACGATGCAGATCATACCCAAGGTGCTTGAGCTATGTGGGAAGCCAGCTTCGCTGAAGGTGGGCTCGATTGGTACCTTGCCACACCAGCATCAGTTGAGTCTAGCAAGTTGCTTGAGACAGTCGGTTGTGGAGGTTTGTGTGTCGAGGTTCTCCACTCGCTTCCTATTGGTGTCGAGGTTGTGGCATTAGATGCTGACGCATTAGGTGCATCGTCACCTATTCCGGGAGCTCTCTTTGCCAAAAAAAAAAAGAAGTTTTGTTACTTTCTCACCAGCTTCGAGGCTGATGATCCTGGATCTGGCAATACTATTGGGTGTCTTTTGAAGGAGAGACCAATCAGGAACAAAAGTACGAAGGTGTGTTCTGGATCATTGAAGAGCAAATCCAAGAAGAGTGATGCATTAAGGATGGTGTCTACGGCTGCTTGATGAATATCCTCTTCTGGGGTTGCCGAGTGGGTTTGAGTTGCTTGTTGTGTTCGTGCTAGAGTGTTTTTTAGCGTCATGTTTTAGTCTCTTATGTTGGCCAGAGTGGGTGTGACCATGTTGTCCGGGTCTATGTTAGGTTTGGTTTTTCTCTTAAAAATTAGACACTTTTTTCTTAATTAATAGATGAACAAAGTTTTTTTTGCTTCCGTTACACAATTTCTGCTTAAAACTTGGTTTCCTGCTCCTTCACATCAACATCTGCCAATCCAGTACCACATCCTCATCCTATCCATTGATCATGTCCATTTCCAATCCAAATACACCATCTGTGGAACGAACTCCCCTACGTGGCACTCTCCTAGTAAGGAAAAATAAAACCCGCAACACGGCAGTGTCACATGGAACTGTCCCTACCGATGGTCGACCACGATCGTGATGGCTGAGGATCCCTTCTCATCATCCGTCGGCATGATCATCACGGTTCACGGTTGTGCTGCCGGAAAATGAGCTGTGCCAAATATGCGGCTCCCGTAGCATCAAGTATGCGTGGACATTATAGTGCAATACATAGGATTTTGATGCACCGAGAGTCCGAGACCACATATAGCATATAGTCGCGTAAGTCGTCTCGAAAGAGATATAGATAACTGCGGGTATGCATAAATGCACCTACTATTTGAACGCGACTGAAAATGGCACGTAGACCCACTAGAACCGTATTCGTGATTTCGTGTATAGGTCATTTCCAACTAATTTCACATGTCAATTACTAGAAAATACCAACACTCCATCCGTTCCAAAAAAAAAAAAGATAAGCCACATGGATTTTGTTATAAGTCAATGTTTCCTAAGTTGGTCAATTTTATAGATAAAATTTGAACATGTGTATGATACAAAATCACTACTGATAGATCCGCTATGAAATGTATTTTCATAATGTAGTGATTTAATATTGTATAGATCAGTATTCCTTGTATATTTTTTGTGAAATAATGGAAGGGTTGAATCTAGCTAAATTATGCCTTGTTTCTCGAGCGGAAGTAGTGTACATTATATGATGAAGAGATCCTTATCCCACACGGCCACACCGCCTAAAAACGCAATGTTGCGTGCATCCGCGAGGCAAAATAATGACCATGTGATTTCAAAGAACCGACGCAACATCGTGTCCAAACATATAGATTTTTAGTTTCATGTGAGTAACAAGTGAATTGTTTCTTGCAAGAGAAGAATGGCAGATGATATATATTGGTATACCATTTTATTTTGTCGAGAAAACCGGTACACTCTCTTTTCTCTCTAACCGGAGATTCACATACACTTAACGTGATCTAAAAAAAAGTGTCGCGAAATAATGTATGACTTTAGCACCACTTATGTACTAACTTATGTCTCAATGCTCATCACAGAAGAAAACATATGTATCAAACATATATTAAGAAACACCACGCTTCTCAAGCTTGCAGGCTGAGACAATGCCTCTCATTGAGAGAGAAGTTCACACCTAGGCTGAGATAGAGATAGTGTCTCTTTGGTAGTAAATCAAAACAAAGGGAAATTAATCCTTTGACATCGAAAAACTCTCAGCTTGAGGGAAAATCCCAGGCAAAAGCCAATCAAATCATCTTGCACTGTTATCAAAAGTGGGATACAACAAGTTATTCTCTACAGAGCAATAGAGGCTCTCATTGATACGGTGGATCCAAGCCGATCCACCTATATTGATGCCCGATCTTTCACAGCGAGAACCTGGGGTAGAGAATCCTTCCAACAACGCGATGAACGCAGCCTGGAGAAGAGGGAACGAATCCAGCAAGCAACGGATCGATGAACGACCGTCTCAAACTAAGAGCTAGACAATCCTTGATGAACACAAGAACCTTCGCAGCGGATAATAATAGATAAACGGCGGCGCCGTACCCCCGGAGGGATGATACATGTGAACACACGCAATTGGGAAAACCCTAATCTTTAGTCTAAACTTGTCTCCCTAAACCCTAGCCGTCCCTCCACCTTATATGAGGGTGGTGGCCGGCCAGCCCTTGTGGGCCTCCCTAACTTGGTTTGGACAGGCCCAAACCAAACTGACTCAAATTATTAAAACCCCTAATTGGCCCACATATGACCATTACATAAACTATGATAAATAAGCTGGTGGAGTCCTGAATCTGGGCTCCACATAGGCCTCCATGCCCGTATCATCCTCCCCCCTTCAAGAAGCATTGTCCCCAACGCGTGAGGGTCTTCTGGAAAAGGTGACGTGATATGAACATGACACGTCCTCGCCGTCTTCAAGTCTTGCTTGCCTTCCACACCACATCCTCCCTCGCGGCCTTCTCGACTTGATACAGCACTTGGCGCCTCCTTTCTTCTCCACATGAGCTTGGACTTGGCGCCAATTCCTTCTTCTTGCGAGGTTTTGATGGACCCTCGTGTCGCTGCACATGACCCGCACAGATGTGTAATTCCTGGGCCACATAGATGTCTCACACGTCCATCCTTGCCTCGATGCATCCGCGGTGTCGCGGAAAACTGGACTGCAGAACTCCTAGCACGGTAGTGTCGCTGCCCACTGTCTCCACTGACGCGCTCGCCTCCCACTCCTCCCACGCGCATCTGCGCCACATGTACTGAAACACCACCAGCACAATCATCATCAGTCTGCATACTAGCATCCACACAAACTGGAACTGTAGCACATGCTGTAACATCCACATCAACAACAAGTGTAGCTTCATTCGGCTTGTCACCAACAAGAACTGGCTTGTCATCTACAGGCTTGGCTGAAACATCACCAACATCAATGCTCGAAACATCATGCACCTCTTGCTGCACTTTAGGCTTGTGCAACTTCTCTTTACGCACCACTAACTCCACATCGGACTTGATATGATCATCACCCAAAGGCTTCAAAGTCCGTCGTTTGCCACCATGCATAAAAGAATATGTATTTGCTCGCCCAGCATGTGTCACATTGCGATCATGCTGCCAAGGACGCCCAAGTAGCAATCCACACACCTCCAATGGCAACACATCGCACTCGATCTCATCAACATAATCATCAATTGTAAATGGCACACGCACCTTATGAGTAATCTTCAGCATACCACATCTATTCAACCACTCAAGATGTTTAGGTTCAGGAAGACGCCATGTAGACAACCCCAATGTTGCCACCATCGCCTTGCTAATGCCATTAATACAGCTACCACCATCAATCATCAACTTGCAAGCCTTGCCCTTGATAACGCACTGAGTCTGAAACAAACTCCATCGCTGAACCTTGTCAACTGTCTTGCAAGCATCACCTTGTACCTTCTTGAGTTGCATATTCAGCCCGCTCAATGGTACATCCTCCTCAACAGTCACAGTAGTGCTCTTGGTATCAGAGCCAGGTTTTCTCTCCTCAGTGACTGTCTGTATTGGAACCACCTCCTTCACGGTAGTGTTAGAGCACACCACTGCTTTGTTCAAGCGTGCAAACTTAAAGTGATCACGCAGAAACTTCTTGAAATCTGCCCAACTAGACCGTAGTCCAATGATACCCTGGACAATCAGGAAATCACGGTACCAAGCAGCCAGAACATCATCAACACGCCTGTTTGCAAGATTAAATTCAAGTTGGCCACCGAAAGTACTATCCACGGCCTTGCATCTCTCAAAACCACCGTCAATATGTGACTCCCAAATCTGAAATTTCGTAGGTGTCGCGGAACTAGACAACCGCCACTTGATTGTTTCATCAAATGGTTTACCCGTCCTCATACCGAGGTAGTCATAGTAGATGTCCGACGTCCAACCCAGAGCACGCACTTGTAATGTAAATGTAGACGGAACAGCAGAAGTACCAGCAGCACTGGTTTTCGTCGCTGAAGAAACAGTACCAGCAGCAGCCTGCCCGGCCCAGAGCCCGGCTGAACCGGCCTGGAAACCGGCCGATCCGGCCTGGGATCCGGTCAAACCGGCCTGGGGACCGGTCGGTCCGGCCAGGGACCCGGTCAGACCGGCCTGGTGGCCGGCCGCGCGTCTGTGCGGCTCAGTAACGGCGCCGGTTGGCGTCAGCTCCTGGTCCGGTCCAGGCCGGCTGGGCCCGGTCTGGAGCCCGGTTGACCGGCCCGGCCGGTCCAGGGCCCGGTCGGCCGGCCCTGGCACCGGGGCGCGTCGCGAAACGTCTTCTTCTTCTCGATTCCAGATGCGAATTTTCGTGATTTTGACCTCCGAAACCGCCATTGATGACCTGCAAGCTGCCCCAAACAACGCCAAACTTCCTCCAATCAATCTCCTTCGACCGAGAGCCGAACTCCTCCGATCTTAAAACCAATCTTCTCCGATGTAAACCGATCCAAAGAGATCGATCAACAACACCTCGCCATGAGCAACCCAGAAAACTGATACCAGATGATACGGTGGATCCAAGCCGATCCACCTATATTGATGCCCGATCTTTCACAGCGAGAACCTGGGGTAGAGAATCCTCCCAACAACGCGATGAACGCAGCCTGGAGAAGAGGGAACGAATCCAGCAAGCAACGGATCGATGAACGATCGCCTCAAACTAAGAGCTAGACAATCCTTGATGAACACAAGAACCTTCGCAGCAGATAATAATAGATAAACGGCAGCGTACCCCGGAGGGATGATACACGTGAACACACGCAATGGGAAAACCCTAATCTTTAGTCTAAACTTGTCTGTCCTAAACCCTAGCCGTCCCTCCACCTTATATGAGGGGGTGGTGGCCGGCCAGCCCTTGTGGGCCTCCCAAACTTGGTTTGGACAGGCCCAAACCAAACTGACTCAAATTATTAAAAACCCTAATTGGCCCACATATGACCATTACATAAATTATGATAAATAAGCTGGTGGAGTCCTGAATCTGGGCTCCACATAGGCCTCCATGCCCGTAACACTCATACATCAAGATATTACAAATATTGGATGATAACAACAAGACATGAGGCACATGAGCTAGGGATGGAATAATCTCACTATAAACGGTGAAATCACAGTTTGGAGGAGACACAATAGTGAATTTGGACTTCACAGCCTTATGAGGGAACGCAACTGGTTCATTTCAACCATGTTTTCTTCAATTTTCTCCACTTTTGTTCTCTTCTTTGTTCCATTTTCTTGTGAATTTTGTCACTACACCTAGTGGTGACCTGATGGATGGATTAACATCCCTATTCCCTCGTGTGAAAAGTCCAAATGCCATTTGTCATGATCCTAATATGCGGTGGGTTCTTACACATATTCTTGTTACCTAAAGTATCTAAAAATGTCAGCTTCTTACGGCCCACACGAGGAGGATATCCTAACACACTCAAATAATAATTTGGTGCCACCAAGTTGCTCATGCACCCAATCAAACTAGGTGCCTAACTCTGAGAAAAAAATAGTTATACTTGATGGTGGTTCTGGAAAAGGTGGATAATAAGGAGAGTGATTATTTCCATAGTCAAGAGATGCGCAAAGCGATCTAAGAAAGCATCATCTCAAACATAATTATGTATCCCCATCATGCGTTGCAAATTTCGGCCTCTCTAGTGGTGACAAAGAGTATTAATAATCCACTATGTTGTGTTCTACGGTTGTGCCTGCTACACGAGCATCTCGGACAACCAACCAGTCCAACCAGAGACTAACACAGACTTACATCATACTTTGGGAAATCAGCCTAATAAGTCGCTCGCGGTCTCTCCCAACAACCAATGTAGGACTAAACTGAACAAATCTCCCCCTCACACATCGCTCACCATGGGCCGGCTTAACACAACGTTTTCAGCCCACCACTGTGACTAGCCACCATGAGTTCATATACGATTTTTTTCAGGGCACCTAGGCATACCAATTGTTACAGTTGTTGAGCCTGCTACACGAGCATCTCGGCCCACAAACTGGCCCAACAGGAGACCAACACAGACTTTGGGCCATATCCCTCCCCCAATGACCCCCCCCCCCCACACACACACACAAAGAAAAAAACTAGCATGTTAGGGAGAACCCTAAGCCTTGTAAATCGCTCCGAGCCTTCTCCCACAACCGATGTGTGACAAAACCCAACATTGTGCCACCGCCCTACCCAAGCTAAGGTGGAACGATCAACTAAATATCCATGGAAGAAATATTGATCTTCAGCCTTCAAGCTAGTTGAAGAAATATCATACTCTTTGTGGAAGGACGTGTATTCATAGGCAGATCTAGCAACCCTCCTGCCCGGGCGGCCCGACAGGTTTATTTTCATCCCTATTTTACATGTATTTGATACAAAATTAGCACACTAAGCTTATTTGCCCAGGCTTCAATTTTTTTTGGGTCTGCTTATACGTGTATTAGTATACGATTTGCAGAACATTAGATCGCCAGTCTGCATGTGATATTTGATGTGTCACCAAGTTCAACTCCTCCCAATATGAATGCGTAAGTGACAAAAACTCAAGTCCAGTTTTAGGATGGATTTATAATCAATGTTGATTATGGGTCAAATTCAAATTCCAACTTGCAGTAGTTACTATTGGTGATAAAATTGTATATTATTTCTCCATCTGTGTTAAGAACTAGGATTTGAAATCTTATGACATGTTATATGCAAGTTGTGTGTCTTGATCGAATTTTATTATTATCAAAATAAATAAGTGAAATGTACCTGGCGCGCTGCACGAGATATTATCTCCTCACAAAACTCATATCATTATCAACCGAATGTACGAGCTACCGACCGGCAAAGTAATGGTTGTAAACCACATAAACTTTTTAACTTGTGATCTAAATGTATGTCTTACAATTTCAGTAGACAATAACAATTTCTACAATAGTGTTTGTATGAAAAAATAAAGCAGACCTCTGAGTGATTTTTTTTAGAATAAAGAGCTAAATTTGCGTCAATTGAGATCTGAGTCTAGGTAATTGAGATTTTTCGAGTCTAGGTAACCATCCAGTCCCGAATCAAGTGAGCTAGACTCTCTTCTTGCCTACACTTTTTTTTAGGAATCTTGCCTACGGGTTAGGTAATAGCCGATAGATCATCAAAAGTACTTGCGTAGTTCTATACGTGGTGGACTCTGGCTATCGGTTTGCTCACGGGTTCAGTGAGATGTATTGGGGGAAAACCACGCATCTTTTCTGTTGCCCAAACCAAAGTTCTCGTTTTCTTTGCAAGGAATCGGATGCGGAGCCACATCACATGAAAGCTACATCTAATCCAATGGAGCCGATCGCCTAACACGTATCGGGTCCCTGTTTGGTTATCTGAAGAACGGCATCGCATTCCGTCCTTTTATTGCCGTCAAAATCAGCACGAGTTCTTCATTTCTGAGGGGCTCCCTCCACATGAACGACCAGCCAGCGCAACATCAACAACCTGCACATAGCCATCGCCTATTTATGCCGGCCCCTCTTCTTCTTCTCGCCCACCACATCCCATTCTTTCCCACCACCACCACCAGCAGGAAGGCAGGCAGCTCATCCTTTTCCCCTCGCCGTTCGCGTGTGCAACCAGGTGAGAGCTAAGAGCAGAGCTAGAACGGGCACTTTGTGTTTCTACAACCTTGTAGATACCTCGATGCTATTTTTCCTAAGTGTTCTAGTTTTCTAGAGACCTGAATTATTTGCTGTTTGTTCTGTTCTGGGCATGCCACTCTGTTTGTTTCCCGTCCAAGCTATGTGTGTAGTAGGAGGCAGGAGCACCCCTTTCGTACTATTTTTGGAGGGCGATCTTGCAATTTGTTCACAAATCCAACACTCGAAGGCCAGTTTTAGGTTGGTCCTGCAGATTTTCCAAAATTATAGCGTTGGTGTCGGTGCTGTCAAGGGTCCGTCCTTTTTACCGTTTCTTCATCCGTCAAGGGGCCGATGTTTCCTGTTGCCTGTCTCTTCTTTCTCTTCTCGGAGTGGCAGAGCAGGGGACGCGGTGAAAAGCCTCAGTGAGCTGGCGTGGTTGCTCGTGTTCGAGTGCGATCCATACGAGGTTATAGCCGACTCCTGGAGATATCTATCCTTCTTTACGGAAAAGGATATATTATTCGCTTGTTTACTACCTACCACACCTTCGTCTTCTTCCCAGTGCGCGCAAGGTGCTTGTTCCTTTGTGTCAGTTGTTTTCCACTTGGATTAGTCCGTGTTAGTTGGTCGATCTGCTCGTAGCATTCCATTTTAGCTAATTGTTCCGCTGCGATTTAGTCTCTTTTGATGTGTGCAAAGCGTTTCCAGCATTTTCGATTGTATTAGTTTAGTTGACAGCGTCCGTTGCTTAAATTCTGTAGCGGTTGATGATTAATCTGTGAATTGTTTCTTAGCAGCTGCTGATTCTGAGGGAGTGATTTCCGTTAGCAACTCACTTCTCTTTTTCTAGTAACACATTATTGCATCCAAATATCGTGCGTATTCGTGAACAAAATGAATTCTCGAGGGTTTCTGTGATTTACTATACGCTGTGTTTGGAACATTTTCTCTTGTATCAATGAAATAGAGGATCTCATTTGAAAAAGAAAATCTTCTGTTTTGGGGGATAATTTGTGAATTCTTTCAGCAATTGGTGTTTTTTAGGTGGTTTTTGTGTTCCCTTATGTTTTTATCCTCTTAAAATTGGTGTTATCTTCATGAATTAAAAGGACATGGATTATCTTTTTTATTTGTGAAATAATCTTCTCTTTGTTTTTCTTACCTTCAATTTGGCTATTGTTTTGTTCCTTTCCCATTACTAATCTCGTATAGCATGACAAAATGGAAAAAAATGGTAAGCCTGGTACAAGTTGATCTTACTAAATAAGCCCGACTTCCGTTTAACTTGTCCCATTTTTTGAGTGAGGAGCTTCAGCTCCATGAAGCCATGACTCCTACCCTCCGGCATCGCTGGATGCAAATTGCTCCAAGTAGGCATGTGTGCTACTTTGTTAGTAATCAAGTGGCAAATCATGATTTGTGTAGACTTCCACGTACATGTATACGATAATTTGACAGCTGGCTAGACACACCACTTCCTAACAATTTCTTACTGTGTATGGCGTGACATCAGGACAGTCACAATGCTCCACTGCGGACTGTATCTAAAATTGCCGCATCAGAGGTTTTGCTTAGGTGGAATACTAATTTTTGTTGTTGTGTGTCTTCTATTGTTCTGTTGATCCAGAGACTGGGAACTTTAAAGCGGAACAGGGCTCATGGAGGGTGGAGGCGCAAGAAATGTTTCCGCAGCAGCAGCACAGACAAAGGGAAGTGGGGATGATGGCTCCTGCAAGCCATTGCCTCCTTGCTGCATCAAGGCGAAAGCTGGTGTGCCGGAATCTGAGGCCAAGTGTCACGCAACTGTGGTGTCCGGGTGGTTCACAGAATCCCACTCACGATCTGGTACGTACGTTCAGATTGGTCCTGTAATTTTGCATTTCTGGGAACTACAAGGGCATACTAAAAAAAATCATCTGTTGTTTCGATATCTGAAACCAAGTTGCTGCATGTTCAGGTCAAACAAGCAAAGTGCGGTACTTCAACAATCCAATGTGGCCAGGTACTTCCTTGATTTCTGTTTCTTTTACTATGAAAGTGACAAGTATATCACTAATATGAGTTTTTGTAGGCTACTCCTAAACTTTCACATCTGTCGTAACCTTTTAGCTGGCGGAAACTGTAAGCATGTTGCTTTGAGGAACTCGATGATGAAATTACCACTGATCCTAACTGTTAATGTAACCTACTTGTTCGGTTTCTTGGAATGGAATTCGTTGGTCCATTGACACCTTATCCCTCATAAGCTCAAGACTGGTAGAAAATGACAAATGTAACCTTCACCAGAATAATGCGATGATTCCATTATGGAGTAAACCATCCTAGGATGATATGATAACCGAACGCTCAATATCTGTTTCTCTTTAGTAGCAATCCTTAATTGTATTTTGGGTTTCCCGTTATCCGAGCAGTACCTAAAACATCAAAACATGTGTCCCTGTAAGAATATTAGTACACTGCATCTTTGAAGTTATTAAACAGCATTTTAGGCTTTACTATTTGACTTTCTTTGCAGCTTTTCTGGTTACGCCAGGTAACTTTTGTTTCTAGTATAGGCATTGTCTATGAAGATTCTTGGATCTCTACACAAGCATAATACTAAAGTAATCTATTTGCTTGAGCTTGTCAGGGATGTATCATGTGAAAATTCTTTGATCTCTACACTAGCATAATACTGAAGCAATCTACTTGCTTGAGCTGGTCAGTTTGTAACAACAGTTACTTCCTCTATACAGGAGAGGCTCATTCGTTGAAAGTAGAGAAGATTTTGTACCAGGCGAGATCACCTTACCAAGAAGTTTTAGTTTTCGAGGTTATTCTTCATCTTCTAATTGTTTGCACGTGGTCTGAATTTGTTGAACCTGGTAATGTGTAACACGTTAAATTGTGTATGCAGTCTTCAACTTATGGGAATGTCCTTGTCCTTGATGGTATTGTTCAGCTGACTGACAAGGATGAATGCGCTTACCAGGAAATGGTTACCCACCTTGCACTGTGCTCAATTCCATCTCCTAAAAATGTATGTATTTTGTTTTCGGCCATATGTTAGTGCATGCCGAATAATATGAAAATATGCTGTCAACTTCTTATTGAATTTAGCATTGAAACTGAGTTGGAGCATTTTTCTCCTGGTACTACGGTGGATGACTCACTTTACTCCGATGCAGGTTTTGGTTGTGGGGGGTGGTGATGGCGGTGTACTACGAGAAATAGCCAAGCACAACTCAGTGGAGACTATAGACATTTGTGAGATTGATCAGCTAGTTATTGATGTATGAACTATCTCTTGATTTACTTGAAAGTATAACCATCTAGATAGTCCTGTTCTGATGTATGCCTTCAAACTAATGCAGGTTTGTAAAGATTTTTTCCCACATTTATATGTTGGATACGAAGATCCTCGTGTTCGACTTCATGTTGGGGATGGTATGTTAAGAGTTAAGAAGTTGTTAAGCTGGTGGTATTCTGTATGTTGTTAAGCTGACTGCTGGTCTTGATATGTAAATTTCATAGTAAACTTGTATTTATTTTGCAGCTGTTGATTTCTTGAGGAATGCTCCAGAAGGGAAATATGATGCCATTATTGTTGATTCATCAGATCCAATTGGTGAGTTCTTGCTATTACTACGTCATACCTGCAGCCTTTGTTACTTTGATTAAGGATACGGAAATTTATTTCCTATAGGTTTGATTTACATGGCTCCTTTGTTTAAGTAGTAAGTACTTGAACTTCTCTTTCACATTACATATTACAGGGCCAGCTCAGGAACTTGTGGAGAAGCCTTTTTTCCAGACAATTGCTAGAGCTTTAAAGCCTGGAGGTGTTCTTTCTAATCTAGCTGAGAGTATGTGGTTGCACACACACCTAATCCAGGATATGCTCTCTATCTGTCGTGAGACATTCAAGGGTGGCGTGCACTATGCCTGGGCTAGCGTTCCAACATATCCTAGGTTCTCTACTTCTCTCCATCATCTGTACTAGCCTTTTTCTTTAACTTCCATTTATCTAATGTTATATTCTACATATGCCTAGATGAGTTTATTATCTATTTTTCAGTTTATATTGAAATCTCAAATATTTAGACAATGCGTCATAAATTTGAGCTATTTTTTTAGAGGTTGCATAAGGAATCTGGAGGTGCTGAAAAAAAAAATCGGTTGTTCGAAATTCTTATTTTGAGCTGCTAGTCTTCCAGTGCCAACTGAATGAAGAAATAGGTTGTAGGTTGGCCAATTAGCATACTAAGTTACTAACCCTTCAGCCGGTAGTCTCTGCGCAGTGTCTGTGGCACTCTGATGCCGGGGTGCAAAATGAATGATTACAGTCACAAATTATATCCAATGCTGTTTTTTTTCCTTTGTGAACATCTGGTTGTTCAAAGCATAAGTAATTTTTTAGTCAGCTGTATCTCCCCTTTGTTTAGAGTATCTACGTGCCCTATTCATATGTATCTAAGCGAACCATCTAAATATTTGGATCTGTAGTGGTGCCATTGGATTTTTGCTATGTGCGAAGGAAGGTCCACCGGTGAACTTCTTGACTCCCGTGAATCCAATCGAGAAAATCGAAGGAGCTATGACAGCTGGAAAAGAAATGAGATTTTACAATTCGCAGGTTTGGCCTTATGCCTTTGACAGCGCCCACTTGTTGTTATTTTGCCTTAAAAGGTGTTCTTGTTGCCACACTGATGCGAGATTTCCAGTACCATGATTTCACTGTGCAGTAGTCAGTCATCAACCGCTTTTTTGTTTAACAGATTCATAGGGCTGCTTTTGTTCTGCCAACATTTGTAAGGAGGGAGCTGGAGGCACATTGCACTTTTACTGAAAAGGTAAGTTGTTTTGAGGAACTTTGCATTGTCTGCATTTCAAACGTTGAGAGGCTCTTTCTGTGTGTTTTCATATCTCGCAAGCAGGGAGAGTCTAGTCTCCCACTGACAATAGCAGATAATTACAAACTAAAATGTAACAAGATGTGCAAATGTAATAATATCAATACATTGACTCTTAAGTAAATTCAGATTGGTGCAGCGGAATACTAATAGATCCTTTTGCTATGTCACCCCATGACAGAAGAAACCAGAAAAGCCAACCGCAAAACCAGTGAAGATGAAGATAATGCGGGGCAGTGCAATTACCGCTTCCTAGACCACCGGCAACCGCTCATATGCTGTCCGCCGTCCTCGATTAGCACCGCCATGCCGCCACTCATATGCTATCCATCGTCCTTGATTAGCACCGACGTGCTGTATATATTCACGTTCCACGCCTGTCCTGTGGCAAATTATATATTAAAGTAATGGCATGATTGTTGTGGTGAGTAGCATAGTTGCTTGACAGAACTGAGAGTAGAATGTCGTTGAGTGTGTATGATATGTTGCGGTTGACTGAATAAAGGGGGAACAGAGTGGACCGTGTGCTAAAATAATATGTTTCCCTGATCTGCAACATACAGGCTATTTTTTTTGAGGTTTTTATTTTTATTTTTTGAGGTATACACGCTATGTTACATTGTTGTGTGGGTTCTGATTGTCTTTGGCTCCCTGCATCCCTTACACGTTTTAGGCCCGTCCTTTTGGTTTATGACGGGGATTGCATTTGGCGATGCGCATAGGCAAATGCTAGTCGGGATCTGTCGATAAATCATTACTGATCAGGTACCGATGACGATTTAACATATCATTTTCACACATATCAGTTGGGATAGACCAGTACATCGGCCTTTATGACTGATATTTTGGCACGATATATATGCTGATTTTGTATGAAATGTTATCTAGGTAAAACATATTCTTTCTTAAAAACAATGTAACAAAAATATTGATATTGATCCTCATTAAAAAAATAAAGTAATGGGTAATGTGTTATGACACATGCATAGCGTACTTTTTTTATGTCACTACAACACTAGTGAGTTTTTGTTCATGTGTTTATTTTATTTTATTTCTCATGGTATATTCTTGGCTTTGATAAGTTTCCGTACGGTAGATCATTTCAGCATACCTTATCATAAAATCTTCTGGTGTTTGTATAGTGGATGTTGTAGTAATGGGGAAATGCCCACTCGGGACCCCACTCAGTCCTACGTGACATGGTTAAAGCGATCTAAGCAAGTCAACTCAAGTCCAAGCTTCAAATTAATGTCAACAAGTCAAACACTACAACACCACACGCGGACCGCGGTGGCTTTAAACATCGAGCCTTGCTCGTAATTAACCGTCGCGCTCGTGCTAGCATGACAAAAAAGACGTCGGGGATAACTGCATCGGGAGAAGGATAGACCCGACGCTTTTTTCGCTCGATACATCACGATACGCCTCGCGTTATCGTGTGCGATGCAATAATTGAAACACCGTCCATTAACAGACGACGGATAATTTTAGTGGATAAGTGATAACGCATTATTTTTGTTGTCTTTCGTGCATATATCGACGGCAAAATATTTAATCAAAAATAGGGCTAACAAGATCTCATTCGAGATAGAGATTTCTCACTTCATTAAGATCAAATATTTTATCCAATTACATCAAATTACACTGCAGCCACTAGAACACATAAGGCCTTGTTCGGCAGGTTTTTTTGGGTCTTATCCCGGCCCGATCAGAAAACACATCAAAACGCTAGCAGGTTGTTCGGCCGGCCGGTTTCGGATGGGTCAGCCTCATCGATCCCTGCCAAAACACGTAGGGTTGGAGTGTAACGGAAACGCTCCACTCCCCTCGCGGTTTGGACGGCTGCATCGCGAAAGCTCAGAACCACTAATAATTTAGTCCACGTTCTGACGAGAGGGATTGATCGGATCTGAACGGAAGTGGATCTGAGAGGATTGGGTGATCACCCAAGACACGGTGGCTAATACACTGAAAAACACATTAATCCACCTCTGCCGAACAAGGCCTAAAAAGAGCTGATGTAAATTCTGCTAATAAAGAGAGGAAAAAGAGATAACCTCTTGAGCTGCTCTCTATTCGTAACAAACTAGCTAGAAATCAAACTATCAATTAGTCCTAGATCTATTGAGTTTCTCTCTATTCTACAAAAGTTATGGATCACGTCGGCGTTGACTAATCTACATCCTATCATCCGAAAGTTAGATGGAGACATCATCATCACCATGCATTTGCACGCCTAAGGTGACGACCTCGGGGCGGATGTGAACGAGAAATACCAATGATTAATAAGGAGACGGAAGAACAAGCATAAAGATCTAAATGAACAAGATGCAAAGAGTGTGTGATAGGATAGAGAGCAAACCTGGAGATAAGGAGACAGAACGGATCCGACGCAAGATTCGGTGCGGCTTCACAATGTGCAGTTCGCATACTAATTAACATGGGACAAATGTTAATAAAATGTGGCGGTGTGGTGATAGGTTGTGAGAGTGGGAGGTGAGGCTAGGGTCCCCTCTCTCTTATATAAAGAGTGGGAGTGTGGCATATACGGGCTAGCTCTTTACTTCTTTAGGCCCTTTGAGAAAGTGTGGTCTAGCTATGGGAAGCACTTGCTAAAGGGCGCATAATATGTAATCGGCGATGGGTTGGCTCAGTTCCACCTTATAAAGTTGAAAGCTCAAGGTGATTTGAATCGGCGCAGATTTGGTGCACATTGCTACCAGTGCAGAAAATTGCAAAGTTTAAATTGTCCATGTATAACAGGAAACATTATTAGTTCAGTTCGGGGATAAAATTACAATTATTAGTTATATTACAAATGCTCAATACCTACATCATCAAAGTGGTGGGTCATACCAGTCAGTGTGGTGTGTAACCATTCACTTCTCACTTTGACTCAAGGGGAGGGAGCTAGAGCTCTAAGTTCATGCTGAGAGTTTTAGTGTTGGACTCGTGGAGTTCATGACAAATTGAAAAAAGTTCACGACAACCCAAGTCCCGTAAGAAAGGACTTTTACGATGCTCTCTTGACTTTTACGGTTGGCCACGGCTCGTGCAACTAGGTCATTCAACATCACGCGTAATAGCCATATATGGCCCTTTTATAAATTGTATTGGGCTGATACTATAATATTTAGTTTCCATAAATCCTCATATAGCATTTTGATAGACTTTGTTAAGACTACTCACAGTGGGTAATATGGGTAGTAACATAGGGTATGTTTGGATGACTACCAAAGCTGGCCCTGCCAAAAAATTGGCTAGCCCTTAAATTTTGGAAACAGTTTGGATCGTAGCCAAAGAATTGGCTCGCCAACCGACCCAGGCGCGTGCCCGTGTAAAACTCGCCAACGCGCGGGCGAGTTGATGTCTACTCACGCTTCTTTTCTTGTAGACAGTGTTGGGCCTCCAAGAGCAGAGGTTTGTAGAACAGCAGCAAGTTTTCCCTTAAGTGGATCACCCAAGGTTTATCGAACTCAGGGAGGAAGAGGTCAAAGATATCCCTCTCAAGCAACCCTGCAATCACGAACAAGAAGTCTCTTGTGTCCCCAACACACCTAATACACTTGTCGATGTATAGGTGCACTAGTTCGGCGAAGAGATAGTAAAACACAGGTGGTATAGATGGTGGTAATATTGCAGAAAGTAAAGATGCAGTAAAACAGTAAACAAGCGGCGCCAGAAAATAGCTTGCTGGCGTGGGAAGCAATTCTTTGTGGTGGAAACAAGGCCTAGGGATCATACTTTCACTAGTGGACACTCTCAACATTGATCACATAATAAATAAGTTCTCTTCCTTTGTGCTACATATACTCTTGTTTGATAATGAACACCATTCGTTGCGTAGGATTACACGAACCCTCAATGCCGGAGTTAACAAGCTCCACAACATTCGATATCCATGTTTAAGTAACCTTAGAGTATAATAGATCTTTGCAAAATAGACCAAGTACTAACATAGCATGCACACTGTCACCATCACACTATGAAGGAGGCATAGATCACATCAATACTATTATAGCGATAATCAACTCCATAACCTACAAGAGATTATGATCATAATCTACGACAAGAACTACACGATGCACACTGTCACCATTACACCATGCAGGAGGAATAGACTACTTTAATAATATCACATGAGTAGCACATAGATAAATAGTGATACAAAACACATTGCAATCATAAAGGGATATAAATAAGCACTTCACTATGCCATTCATAACAGTGAATAAGTATTCTGTGAAATATAGCCTAAGAGACCCACACGGTGCACACACTGTCACCTTTACACACGTGGGACAAGGAGTCTCCGGAGATCACATAAGTAAAACCCACTTGACTAGCATAATGACATCTAGATTACAAGCATCATCATATGAATCTCAATCATGTAAGGCAGCTCATGAGATTATTGTATTGAAGTACATAGGAGAGAGATTAACCACATAGCTACCGGTACAGCCCCGAGCCTCGATGGAGAACTACTCCCTCCTCCTGGAGCAGCAGCGGTGATGAAGATGGCGGTGGAGATGGCAGCGGTGTCGATGGAGAAGCCTTCCGGGGCACTTCCCCGTCCGGCGGCGTGCGGAACAGAGACTCTGTCCCCCAGATCTTGGCTTCGCGATGGCGGCGGCTCTGGAACTTTTCTCGTACCGTGGCTTATTCGTATCGAGGTTTTAGGTCAGGGGGCTTCTTATAGGAGAAGAGGCGGAGTCGGAAGGGCTACGGGGGGCCCACACACTAAGGCGGCGCGCCCCCCCTCTCTGGCCGCGCCGGCCACATGTCTGGGGCCCGTGGCCCCTCCTCGGCTCCTCTCGGGTGTTCTAAGCCGTGTAAATATAAGATACTGGCGTTGATTTCGTGCAATTCCGAGAATATTTCTTTACTAGGATTTTTAAAACCAAAAACAGCAGAAAACAGGCACACATCTCGTCAATAGGTTAGTTCGAAACGCATCAAAACGATATAAAGTGTGAACAAAACATGTAGGTATTGTCATAAAACAAGCATGGAACATCAGAAATTATAGATACGTTTGAGACGTATCAGCATCCCCAAGCTTAGTTCCTACTCGTCCTCGAGTAGGTAAACGATAACACAAATAATTTCGAGGTGACATGCTACCATCATAATCTTGATCAACATTATTGTAAAGCATATGACATGAATGAAGTGATTCAAAGCAATGATCTATAGTTTGCTAACTGATGCGCGTAAATGTACACGTCCGTTGGGAACCCCAAGAGGAAGGTATGATGCGCACAGTGGCAAGTTTTCCCTCAGAAAGAAACCAAGGTTTAATCGGACCGTAGGAGCCAAGAAGCACGTTGAAGGTTGATGGTGGCGAAATGTGATGCGGTGCAACAACAGGGATTCCGGCGCCAACGTGAACCCGCACAACACAACCCAAGTACTTTGCCCCAACGAAACAGTGAGGTTGTCAATCTCACCGGCTTGTTGTAACAAAGGATTAACCGTATTGTGTGGAAGATGATTGTTTGCAAGAAAACAGTAAAACAAGTATTGCAGTAGATTGTATGCTATGTAAAGAATAGGACCGGGGTCCACAGTTCACTAGAGGTGTCTCTCCCATAAGATAAAAGCATGTTGGGTGAACAAATTACTGTCGGGCAATTGACAAATAGAGAAGGGCATAACAATGCATATACACGATATGATAAATATAGTGAGATTTAATCCGGGCATTACGACAAAGTACATAGACCGCCATCCAACCGCATCTATGCCTAAAAAGTCCACCTTCAGGTTATCATCCGAACCCCATTCAGCATTAAGTTGCAAAGCAACAGACAATTGCATTAAGTATGGTGCGTAATGTAATCGACAACTACATCCTTAGATATAGAATCAATGTTTTATCCCTAGTGGCAACAGCACATCACAACCTTAGAACTTTCTGTCACATCCCAGTGTCAATGAAGGCATGAACCCACTATCGAGCATAAATACTCCCTCTTGGAGTTAAGAGTAAAAACTTGGCCAGAGCCTCTACTAATAACGGAGAGCATGCAAGATCATAAACAACACATAAACAATAGATTGATAATCACCATAACATAGTATTCTCTATCCATCGGATCCCGACAAACACAACATATAGTATTACAGATAGATGATCTTGATCATGTTAGGCAGCTCACAAGATCCAACAATGAAGCACAATTAGGAAAGACGACCATCTAGCTACGCTATGGACCCATAGTCCAGGGGTGAACTACTCACTCATCACTCCGGAGGCGATCATGGCGATGAAGAGTCCTCCCGGAGATGAATCCCCTCTCCGCGGGGTGCCGGAGGCGATCTCTGAATCCCCCGAGATGGGATTCGGCGGCGGCGTCTCGGAAGGTTTTCCGTATCGTGGCTCTCGGTGGGGTTTTGCGATGGAGGCTATTTGTAGGCGAAAGGGCAGTCAAGAGGCGGCACGGGGGCCCGGGGGCGGGCGCGGCCGGCACTGGCCGCGCGCCGCCACGCATCACTGGCCACCTCGTGGCCCCACTTCGACTCCCCTTCGGTCTTCTGGCTCGTGCAAAATAGGACCCGGGCGGTGATTTCGTCCAATTCCGAGAATATTTCCTTACTAGGATTTCTGAAACCAAAAACAAAAAACAGCAACGGCTCTTCGGCATCTTGTTAATAGGTTAGTTCTAGAAAATGCGTAAATACGACATAAAGTGTGCATAAAACATGTAGATATCATCAATAAAGTAGCATGGAACATAAGAAATTATCGATACGTTGGAGACGTATCAGCATCCCCAAGCTTAGTTCTGCCGTCCCGAGCAGTGTAAAACGATAACAAAGATAATTTCGAGTGACATGCCATCATAATCTTGATCATACTATTTGTAAACATATGTAATGAATGCAGCGATCAAAATAATGGTAATGACATGAGTAAACAATCTGAATCATAAAGCAAAGACTTTTCATGAATAGTACTTCAAGACAAGCATCAATAAGTCTTGCATAAGAGTTAACTCATAAAGCAATAAATCAAAGTAAAGGTGTTGAAGCAACACAAAGGAAGATTAAGTTTCAGCGGTTGCTTTCAACTTATAACATGTATATCTCATGGATATTGTCAACATAAAGTAATATATAACAAGTGCAATATGCAAGTATGTAGGAATCAATGCACAGTTCACACAAGTGTTTGCTTCTTAAGGTGGAGGGAGATAGGTAAACTGACTCAACAATAAAAGTAAAAGAATGGTCCTTCAAAGAGGAAAGCATCGATTGTTGTATTTGTGCTAGAGCTTTTTTTGAAAACATGAAACAATTTTGTCAACGGTAGTAATAAAGCATATGAGTTATGTAAATTATATCTTACAAGTTGCAAGCCTCATGCATAGTATACTAATAGTGCCCGCACCTTGTCCTACTTAGCTTGGACTACCGGATCTTTGCAATGCCATGTTTCAACCAAGTTTCACAAAGGGGTACCTCCATGCCGCCTGTACAAAGGTCTAAGGAGAAAGCTCGCATTTTGGATTTCTCGCTTTTGATTATTCTCAACTTAGACATCCATACCGGGACAACATGGACAACAGATAATGGACTCTCTTAAATGCATAAGCATGTAGCAACAATTATTATTCTCATATGAGATTGAGGATATATGTCCAAAATCAAACTTCAACCATGATTCATGGCTTTAGTTAGCGGCCCAATGTTCTTCTCTAACAATTTGCATGCTCCAATCATTAAGGTGATAGATCCTTCAGACAAGACGGACATGCATAACAACTCACATGATATTCAACAATAGTTGATGGCGTTCCCCAGAAGCATGGTTATCGCACAACAAGCAACTTAATAAAAGATAAAGTGCATAAGTACATATTCAATACTACGATAGTTTTTAAGGCTATTTTGTCCCATGAGCTATATATTGCAAAGGTGAATGATGGAATTTTAAAGGTAGCACTCAAGCAATTTACTTTGGAATGGAGGAGAAATACCATGTAGTAGGTAGGTATGGTGGACACAAATGGCATAGTAGTTGGCTCAAGGATTTTGGATGCATGAGAAGTATTCCTCTCGATACAAGGTTTAGGCTAGCAAGGTTATTTGAAGCAAACTCAAGGATGAACCGGTGCAGCAAAACTCACATAAAAGACATATTGTAAACATTATAAGACTCTACACCGTCTTCCTTGTTGTTCAAAACTCAATACTAGATATTATCTAGACCTTAGAGAGACCAAATATGCAAATCCAATTTTAGCAAGCTCTATGTATTTCTTCATTAATGGGTGCAAAGCATATGATGCAAGAGCTTAATCATGAGCACAACAATTGCCAAGTATCACATTATCCAAGACATTTTAGAATTACTACATGTAGCATTTTCCAATTCCAACCATATAACAATTTAACGAAGAAGAAACTTCGCCTTGAACATTATGAGTAAAGCCTAAGGACATATTTGTCCATATGCAACAGCGGAGCGTGTCTCTCTCCCACAAAGTGAATGCTAGGATCCATTTTATTCAAACAAAAACAAAAACAAATCGACGCTCCAAGTAAAGAACACAAGATGTGATTGAATAAAAATATAGTTTCAGGGGAGGAACCTGATGATGTTGTCGATGAAGAAGGGGATGCCTTGGGCATCCCCAAGATTAGATACTTGAGTCTTCTTAAAATATGCAGGGGTGAACCACGGGGGCATCCCCAAGCTTAGAGCTTTCACTCCTCTTGATCATAGTATATCATTCTCCTCTCTTGACCCTTGAAAACTTCCTTCACACCAAACTTCAAGCAAACTCATTAGAGGTTAGTGCACAATTAATAATTCACACATTCAGAGGTGACACAAACATTCTTTTCACTTCTGGACATTACATAAAGCTATTGGACATTAATGGATCAAAGAAATTCATCCAACATAGCAAAAGAGGCAATGCGAAATAAAAGGCAGAATCTGTCAAAAACAGAACAGTCCGTAAAGACGAATTTTAAAATGGCACCAGACTTGCTCAAATGGAAAAACTCAAAACTAATGAAAGTTGCGTACATATCTGAGGATCACGCTCGTAAATTAGCAGATTTTTTGTAATTTTCTACAGACTTGTACCCAGATTCGTGACAGACACTACTAGGAAAAGGCTTATAGCCGCACTCCTTACCGCCGGCAAATACGATTTGAAGATGCCGGCGGTAATGCCTTCCAGGGGGGCCTAACCCTACCGCCGGCGAGATTGAAAGGATGTTGCCGGGGGTAGTGTCCAGTTACCGCCGGCGAAATGGAATAGAAAATGCCGGCGGTAAGGTGGGCCGAGACCACCCGAACAGGCCTCCAATTACCGCCGGCGATTGGACTCGAAAATGCCGGGGATAGTATAATTACCGCCGGCGAAATGGAGTTGCATGGGCCGGGGGTAATTTAGGCTGTTGTGGACCATTTTAGGCCAAAATTACCGCCGGCCTCTAGCATTTGTTTTCGCCAGGGATAGTTGCCCCTATCTACTCCTTTTCTCCCGTTCCTGGTCCAACCCCCAATTGTCCTCTCCTTTCCTAGCGCGATCCCCTTCTCCCTCCGAACCGCACGCCGACGCCGCCTCCCCCCGACGACCTCGCCGGCCACGACGCCGTAGTCCTCTACCTCACCACCTTCCCTGCTCCCCCAGACCCGCGCCGCCCCGTGCCTCCGCGAAACCCTAGCGGAGCTAGCGGCTGCTAGTCCGGCGTCGAAGACCAGCCGCCGTGTACTGCCCTCGCTCGATCTCCTTCACGTCGTCCGCATCAAGCTCGCCAGCCTCGGCGTTGGGAACCCGCCTTCGTTCCGCTGCTGCCTGGCCGCCGCGATGGGCTTCTGTGCCTCGCCCCAAGCTGCGACGCCGTGTGCCGCTGCAGACGTTCCAGGGCCGCCGTGTGCTGCTCTTCCTCGCCCCTCGCCTCCGCTCCAAGATCGAGGAACTGCTCTTCCTGGCCGCTCGCCTCCGCTCCATCCTGGCTGCCTCGGCATCCGCCTCCAGCCGAAAGGTGAGGAATTTCTCGTCCTGTGTCTATTTCTCATCCCCTCATACACGAAGGTGAGAAATTTACTAGTCTGCAATTTAATTCCCATTCGTATACTTGCTGCGATGGTGTGTTCCCGATTCTGAAGGTGAGAAATGTACATGCATTTGATTTGGTTGTTCACACAAGGTTGTGGCTCCACTTAGTTTAGAACTACAGTGCAGTTTTGATTTTGAGAGTTCATTCACTGAAGATAGAAGCTGCAGTTCATTCTCTGAACATAGAAACTGCTTCATCATTCATCACACTGCACTGGGAACGTAGAAGCTGCAGTTCGATCATTCTCTGATCATAGAAGCCTCATTGTTGTTTATCATCTTCTTAGTATACATTGGTAATTGTTTAATTGGTTCCCATTGCCGGTTGGAAAACTCTATATGTCCGCTAAGGGCTAGCTTTTATGAATATCTGATGTAAGGAGGTAGAACACAAAGAACTCTTGTTCTAACCACAACCTAGGTGCCTAGGCATTATGTTCTTGAAGCGGCACCTAAGCTGCACAAGCATGTCGAGAAACCAAATTTCAGCCAAGGATTAACTATGAGGCTGCTAGTTACAGTTTATAATCCCATTCTAAGTATCATTTATCTTGTCTTTTAATTAGTTGGAGGAGGGTTGGCATCACAAGTTCATTTGGCTTTCAGATTATGTCTAGAGTTTGGACTGCAGTTCTAAATTTTCAACTGAATTTCAAATACTCCAACTAATTAATTGGTGCAGAGGAACCTTGAAGAAAATAAACTAGCAACTTAGGGAACAGATATTCCTTAGGATCTTGTTCCCGACGGAAGTTGCTTCAGGAATCCCTAAAGAAGGTTAGCATCTCTTATTCGACCTTTGTGTGTTCCTTCATTGCCGATCCCTTGTTTCATGTGCTGAAGCTAGGTTCCCTTTTCCTTAGGAGCGCAGCGCCAGCTAAGATGCGGAACAGCTGCGGCCAGCGTTGATGTGTTCGTGTTCGATGACCTAACGGCGGCAGAGCGGAAGCGGTTGACGGAGGGAGCGGCGAACGGTGAGGGAGCGGCGGCGGACGAAAAGGGAGCTGCGGTGGCGGACGCTCTCTCCGAGGAGCGGCAGCGTGCGGTCGTCCGGACGGGAAGATGTTGTCTTGAATCAGACGTATTTTGGAACGTTGTAAAATTGAGCAGAGTACCTGTAAAATGTGGCTCTAGCTGGCCCCACCCTTATAATATTGCTTAATTAATGTAATAGCAACTATATGGTGAATGTGGACGTTCTGGTGGCTAGCTTTTTTTTAATCCTGTACACACATAGCGCCGGCGAACATGGCATGTGCCAGGGGTAAACCTCACTATTGCTGGCGTTTTTGGCATGTGCCGGAGGTAACAATACTGCTGGCAAATATGGGAAGGCGCCGGGGATAACGACACGTTACCGCCGCGAAATGGAAGGTGCCAGTGGTAAGGCCTTACCACCGGCGAGGTTATCGCCGGCGAACAGCAATTTGCCGGCGGTAGGCCAATTCAGTGTGCCAGCGGTAAGGTAATTCCTAGTAGTGAGACAGCAATGCTGTTTCTGCGCAGCGATCCCAAATATAACATCAACTTTGACATAGAAACTTTACTTGGCACAAAAACATGATAAGGAGAGGTTGCTACAGTAGTAAACAACTTCAAGACTCAACAAAACAAAAATTGCTGTAGTAAAATAAACACATGGGTTATCTCCCAAGAAGTTCTTTCTTTATAGCCATTAAGATGGGCTCAGCAGTTTTAATGATGCACTCGCAAGAAATAGTATTTGAAGCAAAAGAGAGCATCAAGAAGCAAATTCAAAACACATTTAAGTTTAACATGCTTCCTATGCATAGGAATCTTGTAAATAAACAAGTTCATGAAGAGCAAAGTAACAAGCATAGGAAGATAAAACCAGTGTAACTTCAAAAATTTCAGCATATAGAGAGGTGTTTTAGTAACATGAAAATTTCTACAACCATATTTTCCTCTCTCATAATAATTTTCAGAGGCATCATGAACAAATTCAACAATATAACTATCACAAAAAACATTCTTGTCATGAGCCACATGCATAAAATTATTACTCTCCACATAAGCATAATCAATTTTATTAGTTGTAGTGGGAGCAAATTCAACAAAGTAGTTGTCATTATTATTCTCATCACCATAATCATCATATATAGGAGGCATATTGTAATGATAATTAATTTTCTCCTCAATAGTAGGTGGATTGAAAATATCATATTCATCATTGCAAGCATCATATATAGGAGGTAAAGTATCATCAAAGTAAATTTTCTCCTCCATGCTTGGGGGACTAAAAATATCACAACCAGCTTCCCCAAGCTTAAATTCTTCCATAGCTTTAGCAATAATGGTGTTCAAAGAGTTCATGCTAATAACCTTGCTACAACTATTTTGCAAACAAAGTTCCATGGGTTTTTTAATTTTCTCTTCAAACACATCATGTCCTAATTCAAGATAAATTTCATAAAGATCTCTAATTTTTTTGTTGTTTTCCATTATGCCTAACTAGTGAAAATAAAAACAAGTACATGACTCGACATGATAACAAAATAAATTAAATGCAAGTAACTAATTTTTTTTGTGTTTTTGATATAAAGCAAACAAGACAGTAAATAAAGTAAAACTAGCAACTAATTTTTTTGTGTTTTGTTTAGGTGCAACAAACAAAGTAGTAAATAAAATAAAGCAAGACAAAAACAAAGTAAAGAGATTGAGAAGTGGAGACTCCCCTTGCAGCGTGTCTTGATCTCCCCGGCAACGGCGCCGAGAAAACAGCGCGCGTAAATGTACACGTCCGTTAGAACCCCAAGAGGAAGGTATGATGCGCACAGTGGCAAGTTTTCCCTCAGAAAGAAACCAAGGTTTAATCGGACATTAGGAGCCAAGAAGCACGTTGAAGGTTGATGGTGGCGAAATGTGATGCGGCGCAACAACAGGGATTCCGGCGCCAACGTGGAACCTGCACAACACAACCCAAGTACTTTGCCCCAACGAAACAGTGAGGTTGTCAATCTCACCGGCTTGCTGTAACAAAGGATTAACCGTATTGTGTGGAAGATGATTGTTTGCAAGAAAACAGTAAAACAAGTATTGCAGTAGATTGTATGCTATGTAAAGAATAGGACCGGGTCCACAGTTCACTAGAGGTGTCTCTCCCATAAGATAAAAGCATGTTGGGTGAACAAATTACAGTCGGGCAATTGACAAATAGAGAAGGGCATAACAATGCATATACATGATATGATAAATATAGTGAGATTTAATCGGGCATTACGACAAAGTACATAGACCGCCATCCAAGCGCATCTATGCCTAAAAAGTCCACCTTCAGGTTATCATCCGAACTCCATTCGGTATTAAGTTGCAAAGCAACAGACAATTGCATTAAGTATAGTGCGTAATGTAATCGACAACTACATCCTTAGACATAGAATCAATGTTTTATCCCTAGTGGCAACAGCACATCACAACCTTAGAACTTTCTGTCACTGTCCCAGGTGTCAATGAAGGCATGAACCCACTATCGAGCATAAATACTCCCTCTTGGAGTTAAGTGAAACTTGGCCAGAGCCTCTACTAATAACGGAGAGCATGCAAGATCATAAACAACACATAAACAATAGATTGATAATCACCATAACATAGTATTCTCTATCCATCGGATCCCGACAAACACAACATATAGTATTACGGATAGATGATCTTGATCATGTTAGGCAGCTCACAAGATCCAACAATGAAGCACAATTAGGAGAAGACGACCATCTAGCTACGCTATGGACCCATAGTCCAGGGTGAACTACTCACTCATCACTCCGGAGGCGATCATGGCGATGAAGAGTCCTCCAGGAGATGAATCCCCTCTCCCGCAGGGTGGGCGATCTCCTGAATCCCCGAGATGGGATTCGCGCGGCGGCGTCTCTGGAGTTTTTTCGTATCGTGGCTCTCGGCGGGGTTTCGCGACGGAGGCTATTTGTGGCGAAAGGGCAGGTCAAAGAGGCGGCACGAGGGCCAGGGCAGAGGCCGCGGCCGGGGCTGGGCGCGTCGCCTGTCACATGGCCACCTCGTGGCCCCACTTGACTCCCTTCGGTCTTCGGAGCTCCGGGCAAAATAGGACCCTGGGCGGTGATTTCGTCCAATTCCGAGAATATTTCCTTACTAGGATTTTTGAAACCAAAAACAGAAAAAACAGCTGGCTCTTCGGCATCTTGTTAATAGGTTAGTTCTAGAAAATGCGTAAATACGACATAAAGTGTGCATAAAACATGTAGATATCATCAATAAAGTAGCATGGAACATAAGAAATTATCGATACGTTGGAGACGTATCACTAACAAATAGATAACATATAGCAAAACTTTTCATGAATAGTACTTTCAAGACAAGCATCAAAAGTCTTGCATAAGAGTTAACTTATAAAGCAATAAATTCAAAGTAAAGGCATCGAAGCAACACAAAGGAAGATATAAGTTTCAGCAGTTGCTTTCAACTTTCAACATGCATATCTCATGGATAATTGTCAACATAGAGTAATATGATGAATGCAAATAAGCAAGTATGTAAGAATCAATGCACAGTTGACACAAGTGTTTGCTTCTAAGGTGGAAGGAAATGGGTAAACTGACTCAACAATAAAGTAAAAGATAGGCCCTTCGCAGAGGGAAGCAGGGATTAAATCATGTGCTAGAGCTTTTCAAGTTTTGAAATCACATAGAGAGCATAAAAGTAAAATTTTGAGAGGTGTTTGTTGTTGTCAACGAATGGTAATGGGTACTCTAACTACCTTATCAACCAGACTTTCAAGAGCGGCTCCCATGAAGGACGTTATCTCTACCAGCAAGGTAGATCATCCCTCTTCTCTTTTGTTTACACATGTACTTTAGTTTTATTTATTAGATGACACTCCCCCAACCTTTTGCTTACACAAGCCATGGCTAACCGAATCCTCGGGTGCCTTCCAACATTTCACATACCATGGAGGAGTGTCTATTTGCAAATTTAAGTTGCTTACTGATAGATCAGAGCAAAACATGTGAAGAGAATTATTAATGCAAGTTAATTAATTGGGTCTGGGAACCCCATTGCCAGCTCTTTTTGCAAAATTATTGGATAAGCGGATGAAGCCACTAGTCCATTGTGAAAGTCTGTCGAAGTAAATGACAAGATCGAAAGATAAAACACCACATACTTCCTCATGAGCTATAAAACATTGACACAAATAAGAGATAATAACTTTTGAATTGTTTAAAGGTAGCACATGAAGTATTTACTTGGAATGGCAGGAAATACCACATAGTAGGTAGATATGGTGGACACAAATGGCATAGGTTTTGGCTCAAGGTTTTGGATGCACGAGAAGTATTTCCTCTCAGTACAAGGCTTAGGCTAGCAAGGTTGTTTGAAGCAAACACAAGTATGAACCGGTACAGCAAAACTTACATAAGAACATATTGCAAGCATTATAAGACTCTACACTGTCTTCCTTGTTGCTCAAACACTTTTACCAGAAAATATCTAGACCTTAGAGAGACCAATCATGCAAACCAAATTTCAACAAGCTCTACGGTAGTTCTCCACTACTAGATTTAAACTACATGATGCAAGAGCTTAAATGATTTATGAGAGCTCAAAACAATTGCCAAGTATCAAATTATTCAAGATCATATGAAGCATTTTCTGATTCCAACCAAATAGCAACAAGTGAAGCGATCAACTTTCGCCCTTGAACATTAAAAGCTAAGAACACATGTGTTCATATGAACCAGCGGAGCGTGTCTCTCTCCCACACAAGGATGAATTTATTCAGAGAATTAAAATAACAAAACGAAAATAAAAGCACACAGACGCTCCAAGTAAAATACATAAGATGTGACGGAATAAAAATATAGTTTCACTAGAAGAAACTGATAAGTTGTCGATGAATAAGGGGATGCCTTGGGCATCCCCAAGCTTAGATCTTGAGTCTTCTTAAAATATGCAGGGATGAACCACCGGGGCATCCCCAAGCTTAGACCTTTCACTCTTCTTGATCATAGTATATCACCCTCTTCTATTGACCCTTGAAAACTTCTGCCACACCAAACTTCAAGCAAACTCATTAGAGGGTTAGTGCATAATCAAAATTCACATGTTCAGAGGTGACACAATCATTCTTAACACTTCTGGACATTGCACCTTCTGAAAGTTAATGGAACAAAAACTCATTCAACATAGCAAAAGCGGCAATGCGAAATAAAAGGCAGAATCTGTCAAAAACAGAACAGTCCGTAAACATGCATCTGGACTGGGCACATAACTTGCTCAAATGGAAAAACTCAAAACTAATGAAAGTTGCGTACATATCTGAGGATCACGCTCGTAATTTTGCAGATTTTTTCGAATTTTTTACAGAGACTTGTGCCAGAATTCGTGACAGACAGCAATGCTGTTTCTGCGCAGCGATCCCAAATATAACATCAACTTTAACATAGAAACTTTACTTGGCACAAAAACATGATAAGAGAGGTTGCTACAGTAGTAAACAACTTCCAAGACTCAACAAAACAAAATTGCTGTAGTAAAATAAACACATGGGTTATCTCCCAAGAAGTTCTTTCTTTATAGCCATTAAGATGGGCTCAACAGTTTTAATGATGCACTCGCAAGAAATAGTATTTGAAGCAAAAGAGAGCATCAAGAAGCAAATTCAAAACACATTTAAGCCTAACCCACTTCCTATGAAAAGGAATCTTGTATACAAATAAATTCATGAAGAACAAAGTGACAAGCATAGAAAAGCAACACAAGCGCAATTTCAAGATTCTCAACATAAAGAGGGGAAACTTAATATTATTAAGATGCATATAACCATATTTCCCTCTCTCATAATAACTTTCAGTAGCATCATGAACAAACTCAACAATATAAGTATACATAAAACATTCTTGTCATGAGCCACATGCATAAAATTATTACTCTCCACATAAGCATAATCAATTTTATTAGTTGTAGTGGGAGCAAATTCAACAAAGTAGCTATCAGGAGGCATAGTATAATCATAATAAAATTTACTCTCCATAGTAGGCGGAACCAAAAGACCCTATCATTATAATCATCATAAATAAGGCAAAGTATCATCAAAGAAAATTTTCTCCTCAATGCTTGGGGGACTAAAAATATCATGCTCATCAAAACCAGCTTCCCCAAGCTTAGAATTTTCCATATCATTAACAACAATAGCGTTCAAAGCGTTCATACTAATATCATTGTTACTAGCATGCAAATAATATTCCATAGGTTTTTTAATTTTCGCAGCAAACAATCCATGTCTTAACTCAGGAAATAGAATAAGAAGCTCATTGTTGTCCATTATGCCAAACTAGTGTAAACAAACAAAAAGATGCAATTGCAGGATCTAAAGGAAATAGCTTAGAGTACAACGGTGCCGGAAAAGTGCTTAGTAGCCGAGATCCGGAGTGTGAGTACCTTTTACCTTTCCTCGGCAACAGCGCCAGAAAAAGCTTGATGTCTACTCACGCTTCTTTTCTTGTAGGCAGTGTTGGGCCTCAGAAAGCAGAGGTTTGTAGAACAGCAGCAAGTTTTCCCTTAAGTGGATCACCCAAGGTTTATCGAACTCGGGGAGGAAGAGGTCAAAGATATCCCTCTCAAGCAACCCTGCAATCACGAAACAAGAAGTCTCTTGTGTCCCCAACACACCTAATACACTTGTCAGATGTATAGGTGCACTAGTTGCGAAGAGATAGTAAAACACGGGTGGTATAGATGGTGGTAATATTGCAGAAAGTAAAGATGCGGTAAAACGATGAAACAAGCGGCGCCAGAAAATAGCTTGCTGGTGGGAAGCAATTCTTTGTGGTGGAAACAAGGCCTAGGATCATACTTTCACTAGTGGACACTCTCAACATTGATCACATAATAAATAAGTTCTCTTTCCTTTGTTCTACATATACTCTTGTTTGATAATGAACACCATTCGTTGCGTAGGATTACACAAACCCTCAATGCCGGAGTTAACAAGCTCCACAACATTCGATATTCATGTTTAAGTAACCTTAGAGTATAATAGATCTTTGCAAAATAGACCAAGTACTAACATAGCATGCACACTGTCACCATCACACTATGAAGGAGGCATAGATCACATCAATACTATCATAGCGATAATCAACTCCATAACCTACAAGAGATTATGATCATAATCTACGACAAGAACTACACGATGCACACACTGTCACCATTACACCATGCGGGAGGAATAGACTACTTTAATAACATCACATGAGTAGCACATAGATAAATAGTGATACAAACACATTGCAATCATAAAGGGATATAAATAAGCACTTCACTATGCCATTCATAACAGTGAATAAGTATTCTGTGAAATATAGCCTAAGAGACTCACACGGTGCACACACTGTCACCTTTACACACGTGGGACAAGGAGTCTCCGGAGATCACATAAGTAAAACCCACCTGACTAGCATAATGACATCTAGATTACAAGCATCACAATATGAATCTCAATCATGTAAGGCAGCTCATGAGATTATTGTATTGAGTACATAGAGAGAGATTAACCACATAGCTACCGGTACAGCCCGAGCCTCGATGGAGAACTACTCCTCCTCAGAGCAGAAGCGGTGATGAAGATGGCGGTGGAGATGGCAGCGGTGTCGATGAGAAGCCTTCCGGGGGCACTTCCCGTCCCTGCCGGCGTGCGGAACGAGACTCTGTCCCCGGATATTGGCTTGGCGATGGCGCGGCTCTGGAACTTTTCTCGTACCGTGGCTTATTCGTATCGAGGTTTTAGGTCGGGGCTTTTAAGAGGCGGAGTCGGAAGGACTACGGGGCCCACGAGACTGGCGCGCGCCCCCCTCTGCGCGCGCCATTCACATGTGTTGTGGCCCCCTCGGCTCCTCTCGGGTGTTACGGAAGCTTCGTGTAAATATAAGATATTGGCGTTGATTTCGTGCAATTGAGAATATTTCCTTACTAGGATTTCTGAAACCAAAAACAGCAGAAAACAGGAACCACTTCGGCATCTCGTCAATAGGTTAGTTCCGGAAAACGCATCAAAACGATATAAAGTGTGAACAAAACATGTAGGTATTGTCATAAAACAAGCATGGAACATCAGAAATTATAGATACGTTTTGAGACGTATCTGAGTCGAGAGCGAGCAAAACTGTAAAAAATTGGCACCACTGATGACCCACAAGTATAGGGGATGCATGAGTCTTCAAGGAAGTATTACCCAATTTATTGATTCGACACAAGGGAGACAAAGAATACTTGTAAGCCTTAACAGCGAGGTTGTCAATTCAGCTACAGACTTGCTCGCAAGAGTTTATCAGTAGTAACAGTTTTATAGCGTAGGAATAGTGAAATAACAGCGGCGGTGAAATAAAGACAGCAGTAGTGATTATAGTAAGCAAGGATTAAAATACTGCGGGCACAGGGACGGATGAACGGCGTTGCATGGATGAGAGAATTCATGTAACAATCATGGTAGGGCATTTGCGGTAATAATAAAGCGGTATCCAAGTACTAATCAATCAATAGGCATGTGTTCCATATATAGTCGTACGTGCTCGCAATGAGAAACTTGCACAACATCTTTTGTCCTACCAGCCGGTGGCAGCCGGGCCTCTAGGGAAACTACTGGAAATTAAGGTACTCCTTTTAATAGAGTACCGGAGCAAAGCATTAACACTCCGTGAACACATGTGATCCTCACATCACCGCCTTCCCCTCCGGTTGTCCCAATTTCTGTCACTTTGGGGCCTCGGGTTCCGGACAGCAACGTGTGTATACAACTTGCAGGTAAGATCAATAAACAATGCATATAATGATGAAACAATAACATGTTCAGATCTGAGATCATGGCACTGGGGCCCTAGTGACAAGCATTAAGCATAACAAGTTGCAACAATGTCATAAAAGTAACATCTACGGATACTAGGCACCATGCCCTAACAATCTTATGACTATTACATGACCAATCTCATCCAATCCCTACCATCCCCTTCGGCCTACAGCAGGGGAATTACTCACACATGGATGGGGTAAACATGGTTGGTCGATGGAGAGGCGTCGGTGGTGATGGCGGTGAAGATCCCCTCCAATTCCCCGTCCCGACGGCCAGAACGGAGTTTTTGGTCCCGAGGCGGAGTTTCGTGATAAGCGGCGGCGTGCGGATGCAGATATGGTCGAACCCCCTGGCCTTTTTTAGGTGAAATGCGTATATAGTCCAGGAGGAGAGCGTCGGAGGCCGCCGGCGCTTACAACAATGCGAGCGCGCCCCCTCTGGAGACGCGCCGGCCTAGTGTGTGAGGGCCTCGGGCTCCCTGGCTTGCTCCGTAAGTATTCTGGGAAAATAGGGCCTTTCGCATAAATTCCGAGTTTTCTGAAAGTTGGTTTACGCACAAAAACGAGGACACCGGAGCAATTCTGGCACGAGAAACAGCGTTAGTCCGTGTTAGTTGTATCCAAAATACACAAATCAAAGGCAAAACAATAGCAAAAGTGTTCGGGAAAGTAGATAAGTTTTGGACGTATCACACCCTAACTTGCCCCTTCTGTTAGGTGGGTCCCATATATTTTTATATTATGATCAATGCATGCATAGGGTGTTCTGATTCTCTGGATACTAATTAAACGTGCTCCCTACACGAATAGAAAGTGCATGCACCAACAATTCCATGTGTGACGCAAGTTCCAGCAGCACCTCGTCTTACTTTTTTGTAAGTTTTTTTTCTCTTTTACTGCATAGTTGTACTAACAAAAAAATCATAGTAGGCATGTTGAATATTTTGGAAAAGCATACTCGAGGGTGGCAAACCAAATACAGGGCTATGTTGCCAGTTTTTTTGGCAAGTACGATGGCTGCCATCCAAACAACAACACTTTAGCAATATTTTGGTCATGCCTTGCATTGGTTATGCCAAAATATTGGTGAAATGAATTAGGGCACAAACCAAGCGTGCCATGATCTTTGTCTGATCTGCATTAAGCATTTTGATGACATGGCATGTCATTAATTGATAGTAACTAGCTATGTTACCATCACATCACACATTTAAAGACAAGATGAGTCTACAACCTAATAAATATACCTTTGCATGACACGACATACTATATTGTTACTACTCACTATGACCAGCCGTAGTAACCTTAGATTAGTAACATGTGCATATTAGTAGTTTAGTACTCTATGTTACTCCCCACTATGACTAGTCTAATACTCGTGATTACTACAAAAAGTACATAACATGCATATATTATCAATTTACAAGTAAACTTAATTTGCAAGAGACATTTAATAATGGTTCAATATATTGTACAGGTTCCTATAAATATACTTACCCAAATTAATTATTAAGATATTTGTAATATCATATGTCTTAGAAAACTCTACCATGATATCTAAGGATATGAAAATAGACTCAAACATGCATGGGCATACACTTGCACACAAATATATATACTCACTATATAATTTAGGAAATTATCAACAAATAATCCAATGAGATATTTTTACAACATATAGTATAAATTTAACCAAATTATGAAGTGATAAACATTGCTAGTGTATAACAAAAAACAATATAATTATTATTAAAAACATCCAAATGTTCTTTTCTATGGAAACTCATTGAAAATATACTCGCTGAAAGCATGATGTCATAAAATTAAGTCATTAAGAAGTATATAATTTTAGTATAAAAACTAGATGAAACCCCGCGCGTTGAGGCGGGAAAATAAGCTAATAAGAAGTGGTTAAACTTCTAAAAACACTACATGGGTACTTCATTGGATATTCGTACAAATCACCGCCTTGCCAATTTCGTCACCAATCTCAGATATCTATTGTATGAAATAGATATATTTTCCATCTCTCGGTGATCAGTTTTATATGGGTCTAAAGTTCATGTAACGGTAAACTAATGGGGCATACCACAATGTTTGACCAAGAGCTCAACTCTATTCATATAAAACGGAGTCATGTTAAAATCCTCATCAAATTAGTATAATTGTGGTGTATTTATCTTTTCTGTACAGTCACGCAAAACGTGATGATGCAAAAACATGTTAGCTTGCTGATTATATCTTAAGATCTGAAAGAGTGGACACTTTTTTTGACATTAGCTTTAGTAGTAGAGAAATAGTGGACATAAATACATTTCTCCAAAAATGTTTAAATACAAATGCATGCAATATATTTCGATCTTTTATGTAGGACTTTCTGCTTAGTTCCAAATAAACAAGTCACGGGTGAAGTACAGCGATCATACCTTTGCTGATTAATGAAAGAATAAAAAAATTGTGCGGTCATTCATATAGAACAATAGTCCATTATCCATAATATGTTACCGAAGGTAGGGCAAAGGATTGAGATAGAAAAAATTATTTACGGAGGAGAAACATGAAGCAACCGGCAAGATCTGTATTAGTCATGGTGATTATAATCCCTCAGCATAGATGAAGTGCTCTTTGAAGGCATAACGCATGTTGTCCTTGTTCTTTGATAAATGATGAATAAATCTACCAAAACAGTACAGGTTTACCATATAGAACATATGGAGAGAAAAGTGCTCTCTGTTTGAACAAAATGATATATACAATGGTAACTATACTGGTAAGGTTTAAAATTCTTAAATTCAAAGGTTAAACAGTTGTAAAATCAATAGTCTAGAATCTTACCTCGCACCTATTATTTTGTACAATATGAAAAAATCAAGGAGAATCAGCATCTACTACTCCTGATTAAACTCTGCCAATGCCTGAAACCTAACACACTTAAGCAAAGGAAGAATACTTTTATATTATGAAGATCTGTAAGTGGTTGAAGTCACCAGTGTTGTCAGATGGAAATTGCAATGGCTAATATGAAACGAATTAACCACCATGCCCATCGCTGATTAAGTCTGATAAAATATTTCAACATGCTACAGTCTCAGGATAGACAAACTCCATCTTTTGTAGTGCACACTTTCCAAGGACTCTACTTTGCAACTCGCAAGTAATAATAGGACAGATCATCATGAAAGAAGAAGGGAAGTGGCTGAGCAGAATAGGAGGAACTATTTGGATTACAGCCAATGCTTACCATACCAAAAAATTGGCATGCCCACGAAATTTAGTTGTTGTTTGGATCGATGCCAACATATTGGCCCGCCAAAGTTCGCCCGATCCCGCCCGTGTTATTTCCGCCTGTGCGAGGGCAAGCGGATGGCGCGGAAATTGTGCGCCAAAATATTGGCAGCCCCGGCCCGCTCGCCCGAAGTCTCCCTACTGATCCCGTGTAACTTCTTCACTTATCCAATCAATGGTTTTTTTCCTTGATACTGTACGTACTAAGGTACATGCCAACAATAACCCAACGCTCTAATTTTTAAAAGCGAGCAGCACTGTGCTAACTATTACTAAGTACTACTCCCACCGTTCTTAATTAATTGACGCGGGGCCACACCCGAAGTAAACAATGGCTAGGCACAGAATCAAGAAACACCACGTCAAAGAAAGTACTACTACAAGAAATATGTTTTATCTTTACCACAGCTGGAAATTTAATTCGGCTCCAGGATGTATATGTTTCCTCTACCAGAAAAAAAACATTTTAAAATGTCAAAAAAATTGATTAAAGTTATCATGCCACATCTCCGGTATATGTGCGTTCGTCAATTTGCAGCGACATTATTTCTAGTCTATGTAGAAAGAGAAAATTATCTTGTGGAAAGCCTTATTTTCAGCACCAAATTTCGTCATTTTACACATGTAATACAATAAGTTAATTTTTCATGAAACGATTTTGTGGGCGAGTAGTTGCTTATGACTTTCTATCTCAAGATTCTTTTTTCTTTTTTCCTGCATTCTTAAAAGAACACGGTATTAAAAAAATATTGGTGGAATCAAAAGCAAGCAAAAAGCAATTTGAATTGTCAATTCATGGCAAATCATGGCTAAACCAAACGGAGGTACTAGTGTACCAAAATTTTGGAAGAGGTGTGGCTGTAATCAGAAGCAACAAGACCTTGCTAAACTTTTGGTCATGCCCTTGGTTTGGTAGTAATGCCAAAATTTTGGTAGGGCTTATTGGGGCTCAAACCAAACACACCCATAGAACACAGGTTTGGCCCTGAGTTGCATCTCTCGCCCGTGAACTGAAGCGACATGAATGAATTACTCCTGCAAATTACAATGGAACTAATTCAGGGGAGGTAACAAACAAAAGGTTGAGCCGACTGAGGATTGAGGAAGACGAACATAGGCTCTGTCTTTTTTTTTTTCGAGTATAGGCTCAACTGTCAAGCGAGCCGGAAGATGAAGCCCGCGAGGCCGCGAGATAGACTACCAAGCCCATATGGTTAGCCCACGTCATTGGACCCAGGTACAAAGAATGAAGCGACGAAGCTAGGAGACGTGACTAGGAGGAACGCACGCGGTGGGACAAAAGTGGTGACGTGGCTTCACCAAAATGCAGGAAAATAAGGTAGTGGGGAATTCCTATTTAAATATAAAAGATTACTAATTAGCCATGGTTCCAAAATATATTTGTGGCAGCCAATGGAGAGTGGGGGAGTCAGGGCTCGGCTACCCCTAGAAACTACCTGGGCTATGGCTTGATATTTTCCTTTTAAACGGTAGCACAAAATGAAGAGCTAATCTACGTTTCCATGGGCAAATGGTCTTGAGAAAGCAATATTCGTATTTTTTCCCAGTCTCTTTTGCTGGGCTAGTTTCAACACTGTCAACGAACAGGGTTGTATACCGTTCTGGCTGTCCTTTCTCCCCCCTCCGGACCAAGGATTCACATCGTCTTCAATACTGCTAGTTTTGTTGGCTCTTTCAGCAACTATTGTATGTAGTTTAGGGCCATGTGGATGTGTAGATTTCAACCATCTTTGGACTTTTTCCTCGTTGGTATGAGAATTTCAGCATTATTTAGCATATACCGTTCGAGGGTGGCAGGGTAATGTGGAGTAGATGTTGGTGGATTTAGACTGGCCATGCCTGCCGTGTTCCTTCACCCATCCATCCCCAGACCCACTCCACCTCGAATCATCCCAACCATCACACACCGAATGATGGAGTGCTAGGTTTTCACGGCCTCTGCATGGGGACGTCCCTCGGTCAACGTGCCACATCGATATGACACCGCTGGTGCTTACGGCGAGCCCGGTCCTTCAGCTCATAAGCCTTGTTGACGATGGTGCTTTTTTTTGGATCTTACAATGGTGGAGGTCCGGCATCTCTTTCCGCGTCCGTCTCGGCAGCGCTGGAGTTGGGCGGCGGCCGCTGGCTACGGTGGTTGCAGGAAACCTTAGTGATCGTTTTGTGTGTGTGGTATGTTGGTTGAGTGAATAAAGGGGGGACAGAGTGGACTGTGTGCTAAAATAATATGTTTCCCTGATCTGCAACATATACGCCATGTTACATTGTTTTGTGGGTTCTGATTGTATTTGGCTCCCTGCATCCCTTACACGTTTTAGGCCGGTCCTTTTGGTTGATAAATCATTACTGATCAGGTACCGATGACGATTTAACATATCATTTTCACACATATCAGTTGGAATAGACCACTATATCGGCTATTTTGGCATGATACATATGTTGATTTTTGTATGAACTGTTATCTAGGTAAAACATATTCTTTCTTAAAAATGATGTAACGAAAATATAGATATTGATCTTCATAAAAAAAAATAAAGTACGTAATGGATACAATGTGTTATGACACATGCATAGCGTATTTTCTTATGTCGCATCACTACACTAGTGAGTTTTCTTTCATATGTCTATTTTATTTTGTTTCTCATGATATATTCTTGGCGTTGATAAGTTTCCATACAGTAGATCATAGCATACCTTGTCATAAACTTATGATGTTTGTGTAGTGGATGATGTAGTAATAGGGAAATGCCCACTCGGGACCCCACTTGGTCCTACATGGCATGGTCAAAGCAGTCAAAACAAGTCAACTCAAGTCTAAGCTTCAAATCATGTAAAAAAAATCAAAGATAAAGGCCCAAGACAAAGAAACCTACTAGTATGTAGTGATAGGTGACATAGGCATCCCAAATGGGCCTGCCGAAGATAGTACCCGGGGTTTACTGAAGGCCCACTATCCGAAGAATAAGAAGGTGGGAGCCCAAGATATATTAAGGAAAGTTAGAGTTGTAATAGGAAGTGTTATTTGTAATCGGCGGGATGAGTTAGAAACCGTCCCGGACTCGTAACTTGTGCAAAACGAAACCCTCGGCTCCACCTCCTATATAAGGGGGAGTCGAGGGACAAGATCGAATCTACTGTCAACATAACCCTAGTTTTCATAATCGTCGAGTACTTTTCGGCTAAACCTTCGAGATCTACTTGCCCTCTACTTCTAGCAAAACCTAGTCTACAATGCGCAGGCATTGACAAGTTAATCCTTTGTCAAGTGGCGCCGTCTATGGGAATTAGAGGTTGCAAGGAGCTGATCTCGATGGCACGTTCAAGATCTTCGACTTCGTCGACAGCAAGCAACGCGATGGATCGAGGTAACAAGGAAAAAACTGATCTATTCAATTTTATTCCTCACCCGCCCTCCCGTATGGATGCATGTGCCTATCTGGAGGAGCCCATCATCATGACGTTCGGAGAATTCCGATTTGGCGTCAACAAGGAAGGATCCTATCGTCTCGAAGTTCCGATCTCGTCGGAATTTTCAGCGGTCGATTCTAACTTTTCGTCGAGTGACGAGGAGTTTTCGTCGCCACGCTTCGTCGACAACAAGGCAAGCGGAAAGCTCGCCAAGATCTTCAGCAACACATCCTTCGAGTCGTCTGCGGACTCCTTTATAAGCAGCGACTCCGACAGCGTCGACAGCTTCAACTTCATCGACAAATCTGCTGCCATCGGAAAGGTCTTCACCACTCTATATGATGGTGTCACCAATCCTGACAAAAATCAATACACAAAATACCACCAGATCTGTGCAATAGAAGAAGCGGGTACATCAGAACCACAAACGTCAGAGGCTTTCGACGATTTGGGAAATCCATACGTCGATCCCGCTGATCTCAGAACAGGCCTAGGCACTAAATATGCCGGATCTTCAACTCGCGCAAAAGTCCAACTCCCGCAAGCTGCGTGGGATAGGGCTGCGAGAGCCATGGATGGATCAGAACCAATGAATACTACTGCTACCGTACAAGAGTTACAAGCATATCAATATAGACTTGCTCGGGTAAGCAGAGAGTTGGAAAAACAGACAGCATCCCTGAATAGGAGGAAAGAAGCAGCTTCCATCAAGCAGACGCCGAGCGGTTAAGTCGCCTTTCAGGAACTTCGGGAGATAGTCACAGAGAAGCTCGGAGGAGAGCGATGTCTCGGCTCCAAAACATACCCGAAGCAGAAAGAGGAAACATAATTCAAAATCTCGACATGTCCTTTATGTCGATTGATGAAAGAGGAAATATCATCCCAAAAACTCCAGAAGCAGGTTACATGGCAACACAAGCTTACATCCTTGCGTCTAGACCACCTCCTGGGGACCCGAGAGAACCATTGTTCAATATGGCGATGGCTGGCGTAGGAGTAATGGGAACGGCGTTTGCAACAACGCCTCCCGAAGAAAATCCTAGACAGAAATAGTCACGACCCAATACAGCAGTTCAAGACCCCCAGAACAAGTGGAGCAAAGAACCACGGCGGTCCAAGTAAGGGTAGACGGAGCGCGACAAGAAGAAGGGAGCGTCGGCACTCACGAGCTTGCCGGCGAAGATATGTGTGGGCTCAGGTGCTTCGAAGAGTTCAAAAAACTCGAGTACCGAAAGGGTTCAAGTTACCAGAAAATTTCAAGAAATTAGATCGAGGGTTGGCTCGTGGATTATCTCGAGATGGTAAAGCTGGTAGGAGGAACCAGAGCAACAGCTATGCAAAGTATCCAAGTTCACCTGAGTGGTGCCGCGAGATCTTGGATAAAGAAACTCCCCTAAATTCCATCGACAGTGGGATAACTTTGAGGACATCTTCGTGAAAAACTTCCGATCCACCTGCAAGAAACCTGCGTCGTTGGAAGAGTTGAGGGCGTGTCGACAAAAACATGACGAGTCGATGAGGAAATATATACAGCGGTGGAACATCATAAAGAACTCGGCGGAAGATATATCGACGAGAGGGCAATAGATGCGTTCGTGGCAGGAATTCGCCGAGGTGATTTTGTCGAGGACTTAGGAGAACTAACCCTAAGACCATATCAGCACTCATGGAGATAGCCAATAAATGGGCGGATGGAGAAGACGCAATATACAACAAGCGACACAGGTCGCCAGAAGAGGATCGTGGTCGAAATTATCAAAATAGAAGGCGATTTTCTCGCCAGTTCTACAACAACGATGCTCCCGGCCATATATCGGCTGGTTTTCGCGGAAATCCTGGAGGAAATAGTCGAGATGATTATCAAAGGAGTAATGAGCAACAAGGCGACAATAGAGGTGATTTTCGTGGCAACAGGCAAAATAGTGGACCAAGGATTCAAAGACCTTACGTGTCTCCCGAGGAGATGATGAACGGTCCATGTCAAATGCACTTTTACCTCGACAACAATGGAAAGAGGCAGTCAGGACATCTCCAGAAAGATTGCCGAAACTTTCAGGCAATGTTGCGAGCCGCAGGAATCGCAAATGCCCAGGCCACGAACAGAAACCCCCAGGGGCCAAGGAGTGAAATCCACCTTCCACCTCCTCCCGCAATTACGGACGAAAATCGGCACCAGCTTAGAATTGCGGCAGCACCACATCCACCTCCATATGTTGACCCCAACTCTAACGGTGCGGTCTCGATGATTCAGAAAGCTAGGCCATCAAACAGGGCGCAGAAGGTAATCTCGCGACAAGTGTTCATGGCAGAAAAGATGCCTCCACCAACAGTCGAGTACTTAAATTGGTCGGGGCAAGACATCGGCTTCACAATTGCAGACCATCCGCAGCAAGTTCCTCGACCAGGACAATCAGCACTCATCTTACCCGCAGTAATCGCTGGTTTTGACGTGTCGAGAGTTTTCATAGATGGCGGCAGCAGCTTAAACCTCATGTATGCAGATACATTGAGGAAGATGAACATATCCCTAGCAAACTTGAAACCAACGACACACGTTTCCACGGGATTACACCAGAGAAGCCAAGTTACCCATTGGGCAAAATCAACCTCGACGTTCAGTTTGGAACCCGAGAAAACTACAGGATAGAGAACCTGGAATTCGAAGTTGTGGATTTCCCGTCGCAATATCACGCTCTGTTGGGACGACCAGCGTATGCCAGGTTCATGGCAGTGCCGCATTATACATACTTGTTGTGGAGGTTGCCTGGGCCCAAGGGACCTATCACAATCAAAGGAAGTTTCGCGTTATGATAAATGCGACAAGGATTTTCATCGACTGTCAGAAACTTTCGGGATGCAAGCAGAATATGCGGCGCCAAGGTTCACTGATTATGATGTGCTGCCAGAGGTAGGGAGATCTTCTAAGGAGCCAACTTTCAACACAACCAAGGATTCAAAAGAGGTACAGATCCACCCGACAGATCCAAAGAAAACGACGTCCATTGCCGCAAACATGGATGTCGCATAGGAAAGCGCGCTCGTCGAGTTCCTCCGTGAGCACTGGAAAATCTTCGCATGGTGTCCAGCTGACATGCCAGGAGTACCCAGGGAACTTGCCGAGCACCACCTCAATTTGGATCCTCTCGCACGACCAGTCAAGCAGCCTTTGCGGCGTTTTTCGGAACCTAGCCGCAAAGCCATGTTATCAGAAATAGATCGACTCAAAGATGCTGGTTTCATCAGAAATATCTACCGAAGCCACGTGGGTAGCTAACCCAGTGATGGTGCCGAAAAAACACACAATAGTCCTTCGCATGTGCGTCGACTTCACGTGTCTCAATAAACATTGTCCCAAGGATCACTTTCCCCTCCCAAGGATCGATCAAATCATCGACTCCACGGCAGGATGCGAACGTCTTTCCTTCTTGGACGCATATTCTGGTTATAACCAGATCAGATTAAAAGAAGAAGATGAAGCCAAAACAGCGTTCATCACACCTTATGGCGTGTTTTGCTACAAAACAATGCCCTTTGGTCTGAAAAACGCGGGAGCAACATATCGGATGATGCAGAAGTGCCTAGCAACACAGATTGGAAAAAATGTACAAGTCTACATTGACGATGTCGTAATAACATCAAAGAAAGGGTCGACTCTGATCGAAGACTTGAAGGAAACCTTCGACAACCTCGACAAGTTCTGCCTCAAGCTAAACCCGACAAAGTGCTCTTTTGGAGTTCCTGCAGGAGAACTTCTCGGGTTCCTAGTATCAGCAAGGGGATTGAAGCTAATCCCGAAAAAATACAGGCCATCGTCACTATGAGAAAGCCAACAAAGCTGAAAGAGATACAACGTTAACGGGGCGAGTCGCAGCTTTAAGCAGATTCGTCGCCAGGCTAGGAGAAAAGGCGCTGCCGTTCTATGCATTGATCAAACAGGGGGAAAAATTTCAATGGAACGAGGAAGCAGACAGAGCCTTCGAGAACCTCAAGCGAGCAATTTCGACACCACCGATATTGGTGGCACCGAAAGAGAAAGAACCTCTCCTCTTGTACATTGCAGCCACACCTCAAGTGGTCAGCACGGCCCTAGTAGTGAGAGAAGAAGAAGGCAAGCTTCATGGAGTTCGAGGCCAGTATATTTCATTAGCGAAATCTGTCGCCCTCAAAACAGCGGTACCCGCAATATCAGCTGGCATATGGAGTATTCACGACAGCAAGAAAATTGCGACACTATTTTTCGGCGCACCCGATAATAGTGGTCAACGAGGCTCCCTTGTCAAATATACTGAACAACCCAGAAGCTACGGGTCGTGTCTCCCTTTGGGGAATAGAACTTTCCCCTCGGGACATCACGTACGAAAAAGAAAAGCAATAAAATCGCAGGTCTTACCAGATTTCATTGCAGAGTGGATGGAGCTACAAAACACGGGACCCCCAGATTTATCGAGAACTTGGACTATGAACTTCGACGGGTCCAAAAGACGGAAGGTGCTGGAGCAGGCGTGATATTGGTATCACCTGAAGGCGACAAGTTGAAGTACGTTTTGCGGATGACGTTCCCAAACGCGTCTAATAACGAAGCAGAATATGAAGCTCTCATACACGGGATGAAGATGGCGAAAGCTTGCGGTGCAACCAGAAAATTTTCGGCGACTCACAATTGGTGGCACAGCAAGTCATGAATCAATGCGATGCAGTCAACGAAAGTATGATAGCATACAAAGAGGTGTACAATGAGCTGGAGAAGTTATTCGATGGTTGTGAGGTAAACCACATTAGCAGGATGAGCAACGATGAAGCCGACGTTCTTGCAAACATCGGGTCACAGTGTCTCGCGATACCTCCAGGCGTGTTTTGGGAAGAGATAAGCGAGAGATCAACAAAGCCAGCAAAAACAAAGAAGGAGAAGAAAGAGAAAACCTCGAGTATCACCAAAGACACAGCAGAAGAAGAAGAAGAAGAGCAAGAGCTAGTCATGATGGTGCAAATTCCATGGATGCAGGCTTACATATCATATATCCTAAGGAAAACGATACCCGACGACCCAGTTGAAGCAAGGCGAATAATTAGGAGATCAAAAGCTTTCACTGTGGTAAAAGGGGAGCTGTACAAACGAAGTATCTCGGGCGTGCTACAAAGATGCGTTACACCCGAAGAAGGAAGAATTATCCTAAAAGATGTGCACGAGGGAATATGCGGGCACCACGCGAGCAGCCGGGCTATCGCGGCTAAGGTGTTCAGAGCAGGAATCTATTGGTTAACAGCAATCGAGGACGCAAAGGAAATAGTGAGAACTTGCGACGCGTGCCAAAGATTCGCCGCACTCTCCCAAGAACTTATGCCAATCCCATTGTCTTGGCCCTTTGCTCAATGGGGTCTCGACATGGTGGGAAAACTACACAAAGCTTCGCCAGGAGGTTATGAGTATATGCTGGTTGCTGTCGACAAATTTACAAAGTGGATAGAAGCAAAGCCGATAAATTCACCGGATGGCGCGTCGGCGATTAAGTTCGTGAAAAGCATCGTCTTCAGATTTGGAGTTCCTCATAGCATTGTCACAGACAACGGCAGTAACTTCACGTCCAAGGAGTTCAAAGCATACTGCGCAGAAGTGGGCATCAAATTGAGTTTTGCGTCTGTCGCACATCCACAGACCAATGGACAAGTCGAGAAAGCCAATGGCATTATTTGCAATGGCATCAAGAAACGCCTGCTAGGACCACTGGAAAAAGCTCGGCATACTTGGCCGGAGGAGCTGCCAAGTGTATTGTGGAGTATCCGAACAACACCAAATACGGCGACACAGGAAACGCCGTTTTTTCTGGTCCATGGCGCCGAAGCAGTCCTGCCGATAGAAATAGAGCACGATTCTCCAAGAGTCACAGAATATGATGAAGAAACCTCGAGAGAAGCCTTGGAGGACGATGTCGATGCACTTGACGAAGCTCGAGATGAAGTCCTGTCACGAGTCGCCAAATATCAACAGGACCTGAAGAATTACCACAGTCGACGATTGCGCCCAAGGTCTTTTCAAGTTGGTGACTTAGTTCTGCGACTCAACCAAAAAAGTCACGAAAAACTCGAGTCACCATGGCTTGGACCCTACATCGTCACAGAGGTAATCGAAGGAGGAGCATACAGAATCAAAGACAAGAAGACAGGGATTGCCGAGCCAAATCCCTGGAACGTGGCACAGCTCAGGCGTTTTTACGCTTAGATGCCGAAATATAGTCTACTTTGTAAACATACAATGTACTGAAACGCCCGCGAGTTTTCAGACGCACTCTTTTCCTTTTTCGGGGCACCGAGTGGGGCCGGAGAAGGTTTTTAATGAGGCGGGCTCGCGGTGCTGCAATATAATAAAGATAGTAAAGATATACTTCTTATTCGTCGACATACTCGGGGGCTCTGCACCCTCAAATATCAAAACAGACAAACTCGATTTATTTCGCCTTGGTACAATAATACCTCGCCAAATATATATCGGAAGTTGGTCATAATTAAATATAGTGCACACGTCAAAAAATCTCATCACGTTGGTCCAGAAAACTCGACAAACAAAAATATAGAACTTCGACACCAAGATCCTGCAGTCCATCAAGGTGTTTTATTACAGCACAAGAAGAAATCTTGAGAAGAGAAAAATAGTACAAACTCTAGCCAAAAGGCTCGGGGGCTCCAACAATATAGAGCATTCTGTGATATACAACAAATGTTTTCGACAAAGTTTTACAAATCAGTCAGAACCCAAAATAGTATCTATTGACAAGCCTCTGGTTGTTTTATGCTCGGCATAAGATCCCTTGACGAAGAATTCTGAATCCATCCGAAGAAGCTCGTCTATCATCGACTCGGCCACAGGAGTCACCATCTCGTTGATTGCATCTATGTTATTCTTCCGCCGCGTTTTCTTCGCCATGCAATCAACGACAATCGTCGACAGGTCTAACTTTGGATGGCAAATATTTATCATAATCATGGCAAATCTTGCTCCAGCAGTCAGTTGGGCTCGTACGAAATTATGAATACGAGGAGCATCTCTGAAGGTCTCTAGCAATTCAGGAAGAGTCGCAGGAACCTCATTCCGAGGAAACAAAGTCTTGAAAACAAGGGTCAACGTTGTCGTGCAAAAATTTAGAAATTCGCGTACTTGGCAAGCACGATCTTGGAACCTGACAATCTGCTGGGTTCGTTCAGGAGTGGCCCAAAATAAAGAGCCATGGTTCAGAGAAAGGTTGACAAGAAGATTCGTTCTCTCATTTACTCTTAGATCTTCGGCAGCAGCATCAAGAACTGAGCCTATTAGACAACAAGGCAAGAAACTTGGAAGAAGGCACAGCAAAATAAAGAGAAGGCATCAGAAAGTTTGAGATACATACCTAACATATCCGTGCTAGCTTCCAACATCAGCTCGAGCATGCTATTTTCTCGGGCACTAGCTCCTTTTGCTTCCAATATAGCAGCATCCTTGGCAGCCATAGCCTCTTCGGCTTGTCGACGAGCAAGTTGTTCTTGTTCAGATGCTTTCCGAGATTGTTCCATCATTGCCAGAGTTTGTTTCTTCGTGGACTGAAGTTGTTGTCGAAGTTCCTGTAAATCTTCCGACAAAGGTGTGCTTGAAGAACCTTCAAGGAAATTGTCATCGGTTCTTACTTTCTTCGACAAGGAAGACGCGGGAGCAGCATCGGGAGAGGAAGGATTTGTTGAATAATTATCAAATATCAACTGGAAAAGAAAATCCCCGGATCAATGATAGCACCAAGAGGAATTTCATTGATTCTAGAAAATTTACATGGCCATTACAAAAGAAGTTCTCCTAAGGGACTGGCAGGGAAATTGTCGCCAAGACTAGAATGGCGACAATAGCAAAGGAAATAAAGAAAGCAACAACTAGACCTCCGGCCTTGAAGAGCTAGGAGTCGAAGATGGCTTGATCCCGAGATAGGCCAGGATTTTCTTCGTGTTAAGCTTTGCCGCCTTGATCAAGGATCGCCACCTTGCTTGCTCTATTTGCTCCGTGTCGCCAACTTTGGCCCAGTCAATAGTTTGTTGACTGTCAGCAACTAGGGCAACAGTGCTTTCCACGGCAACCTTCATGTTCTCATGGCGCATCTTCAGCCCAAGATCTTCGGGAGGATTAAAGCACTTGGCAAGACCAAGGAAAGTCGCGGGCTCCTCTTTCTTCGGGAAGAAGTAGGGGAAAAGCTTTGACAACCCCGCCCTGGCTTCATCCATGCCTTCACGCGCTTCCGTCCCATGAAACTCAAGGAATGAAACGGCGTCAAGAAGAGAATCGTTGTCGGGATCCTCAAGTTCAAATTCTTGAGAGGTCCTATCTGACAAAATAAAAATAGAAAATTTGGTCAACAAACAAGTGCAAAAAAGGAAAATCCAAAGGGTATGAAATGATGCAAATACTTACCGACAAAGCGACGACTTTGTGTCTTTATGCGTTTGGTGATCGCCGCTTCGCGAGCAGATTGCGCAGTTATGTGATCGCTTAGCGAAGTCTCGGCGTCATGCAGACGTTTCCGAAGATCTTCGACACCAGCAGCATCAGCCTTAGCCTTGTCAGCTTCTTGCCTAGCTTCAACTGCATCTGACTCGGCCTTCTTACGAGCCTCTTCACATTGCTCTAACTTTTGAGCAAGTGTGTCAGCACGTTCGTTGGCTTCTGCCAGTTTCTCTGAAAAAGGAAGACAAGATTAGTTATAAACGTCGACAGTCATGCAGAAAGGAAGCAAAAAATAGCCAGGCATTACCTTCAGTCTTGCTGGCGTAATCACGGTACCCAACGAATTGGGCACCGATGCGAAGAAGCTCTTTGATCATAGGCTGTCAAGAAGAGACAAAGAAAGAAAATGTCGGTATGGGAAAAATGACGACACATAGGAGCAAACGGAGAAAATATAAACAGCGACAAGAGCGTTAACAACTTACATCATCCAAGAGAGGATTAGAAGAGCTACTCGATTGAAGAGTAAGCTCCGGATTTGTTTCAACCCTTGCCCTTTTTGGTGAAGGGACAAGGGGGCTTGACGGAGGAGTAGCAGCGCCGACATTCTGTCGAGGAGGCGACGTTTCTTCTCCTTCGACTGGCGTCTCCGAGGCGACTAACGTATGTGACGTACTCGTTCGAGCAGCCACATCAGCAGTTGGTACTTCTTCTTCATCATCACTACGAGCAAATGTCGACAATATAAAAAGCAAGATAGACAAGAATCTTCAAGTACAAATAAACAGAGAAAGGGTACTCACGAACTGATGAGAGCCTCGAGGTATGGATCATAGCCTGCCTTCTGGTGCGAAGGAACAGCTTCGTCGACTTTGGAGGTGCCGGAATCTTCGGCATCATCCCTTTTCCTTTTGTTCCTTGGAGAAACAGCAGGAGGAGGAGATTGTGCCGACGCAGTGGCTTCAGAGACATCCTCTTTTTCGTCGGATCCCGCAGATTTTCGAGATTCTGCGGGTTCATTTGCAAAAGAGGGGGCATCTGGGTTATCATCGGAGATAACGGCCCTTTCATCGACTTCCCCACCTTCAGGCAGAGGAGGAAGTGAAACAAGATTTGGGTGGTCCTGTATAAAAAGAGGGAAGGATGTCAGAAAAAAGTAACAACACAAAAAGAAAGGCAATAACAAATTACGCGACAATGTTTACCTTGGGAAGTGCATGGGCGGCGCTGTATGGTTTTACGCGACAAGTGGAAGGGATGGAGTCTTTCTTCTTGAGAGATGAAATCCTTCGAATAAGTCTATCCAAATCCTTGACTTCCAGATTCGTCGACAGGCGATCTGCGTCTTCATCGCCAGCATAATTCCAGAAAGGGTTTTTGCGAGCCTGAAGAGGCTGCACCCTAGTCTTAAGGAAGTACGCCGTAATTTGGATGCCTGATAATTCTTTTCCACGAGTATTTTGCAACTCATGGATGCGAGTCATCAGGGCCTCTGTCGAAGTTCTTTCTTCCTCGGTAGCTTCTGCGTCCCAGGAACGGCGGCGAAGGATTTTCTCGGCACCATCAAAAGGAGGAATGTTGTCTTCGGCGCATCCATGGTTTTCTTCACGAATGTACAACCACTTTTGCGCCACCCTTGAACGGAGTCAGGGAGTTTGACGTCGAAATAGTTGACAGAGGAGCGAACAGAAATAACAACGCCGCCTATATTATAGGCGACATTGGCAGAGCCATTACGGCGACAAAAGAAAATGCGCTTCCATAATGCCCAGTTAGGCTGGACACCAAGGAAGGCTTCGCAGAGGGTGATAAAGATAGAAATGTGAAGGATAGAGTTGGGCGTGAGGTGGTGAAGTTGGAGACCATAAACATAGAGTAACCCCGAAGAAAAGGGTGAATGGGGGCGGAAAGACCGCGGATGAGATGATCAACAAAACTTACCCGATACCCCATTGGAGGGGTTGGGTAGCTTTCTTCACTGGGGAAGCAAACCGCTTTGGGTTTCTTGGTAATCCCCAGCTTCTTCAAGAGATTGAGGTCCTGGTTCGTGATCTTGGACCTCTCCCACTCCGCGGCTCCTAGATCCGCGGCAGCCATCGATGAATCAGGTGTGCTGTGCCTGGTCAATCGACGCGGTGGCATCAACAATGGCGGAGAGGTGTAGCTACGAAGAGAAGAGCTTTGGGAGATGAGGAGCGCAGGAGGAAATTTTGCAGAGGAAAGCAGGGGAACGGCGCGAGCGGAAGTGTTCGAGGAAGAAGAAGGGAACCTTATATACAGGTGCGGTGAAGCGGCGGAACCGTTGGATGAGAAAAGAATGCAGCAGATGATCGCCACGTGGATACAAGGGTACAATGGTATTTTAACATTGACGAGGTTACAGAACGTGTGCCAGAAAAAGGGGAGAACATGTGTCCCCCACTTGCACGACGTGTCCGTCAGATAAGGAATTGGGACCCACAAGGCAGCGAAACAAGCGGTAATGGTCAGTTTCCAAAATAGAAATCGTGGCTATCATCAGCAATGACGTCGTCAAGATAAAAGAAAAATTCGACTATGAGGTTTCAGAAGTTTATCGACAACACAAGGTTATCTCGGGAGCCTTTGATCAAATACAAGTTTTTGCCCAAACGCTCGGGGGCTACTTTGGAAAAATAGAAAACTTCGAGTATGACAAGATAGAAATGGCGAGAGCCTATGACCAAATGCAAACATTTGTTCATAGCCTCGGGGGCTACTCCCATCGGGAGCGCTGGTCGCGCACCCGATAAATATAAAATTGTCGAGAAAGATTATAAATATAGCGGCAATGGATACTAATCTGTGGAGCCTACACCCAAGCACAAGTCCTTGGATGTAGCCTCGGGGGCTACTCCCATCGGGAACGCTGTTCGCGTGCCCGATGAATTTTTATCAAAATAAAGAAACAGAAGTGAGTATATTTCGAGTTACACAGATAACTCTACATATACTCCCATCGGGAAGACAAAATAAGTCATCAAATATGACTCGATAAAATGTGCTATTCCAAAGGCGAAAAGCACTCGACAATATATTCTCAGAACGCCAAAGTTGCGATCAATTTCTGAATGCCGCAAATTTGCGAAGGTAAGACCCCAGATCCGTTCTGCTGGGCGTGGCATCGCCAAAGACTGCGCTCTGCTACTTTTATCCGTATCAACAGATACGAAGAAAAATCCTAACGGACGCGTTAGGTACTCGATAAATTTGACTGGGACTCGACAGAATGGTAAGACCTTAAGCGGCACCTGTCGAAGTTTACACCAGTATCCCGAGATCATGTCCAGGGACGTGATCTTGAAGTAGGTTTTTGCGGATTGCCACTAGAGCAGTTAACTAGTACCTGATCCGTCAGATGAACTAGCCCCAACTACCATTATCCCTGTACAATATAGAATTTTATGTGAAGAAGTATAAATAAAAGCTCTCGAATAAAAATAAACAGTCGAGATTTTCCCTGACTCTACGATTCAAGCAAAATCTCGGGGGCTACTGACATAGGCATCCCAAATGGGCCTGCCGAAGATAGTACCCGGGGTTTACTGAAGGCCCACTATCCGAAGAATAAGAAGATTCGGGAGCCCAAGATATATTAAGGAAAGTTAGAGTTGTAATAGGAAGTGTTATTTGTAATCTGGCGGGATGAGTTAGAAACCGTCCCGGACTCTGTAACTTGTACAAAACGAAACCCTCGGCTCCACCTCCTATATAAGGGGGAGTCGAGGGACAAAGAAAGGATCGAATCTATCAACATAACCCTAGTTTTCATAATCGTCGAGTACTTTTCGCCTAAACCTTCGAGATCTACTTGCCCTCTACTTCTAGCAAAACCCTAGTCTACAATCTGTAGGCATTGATAAGTTAATCCTTTGTCAATAGGTGGGCTAGTCCACCATGGACATGCACTACACTCTGGACCACAAATGACGACAATTAACTTTTCACATGGGAGGTGGGAAGTCATCTTTGGTCATATGACAAGCTTTCTTTCTAGCCTATAAATGAACCCTCGTCTTGTGTCATGAGTAGCCATTCAATTTTCACTTTGACTCAGTGGGAGGAGTGATGACCCACAAGTATAGGGGATCGCAACAGTCTTCGAGGGAAGTATTACCCAATTTATTGATTCGACACAAGGGGAGACAAAGAATACTTGTAAGCCTTAACAGCGGAGTTGTCAATTCAGCTGCACCTGGAAACAGACTTGCTCGCAAGAGTTTATCAGTAACGTTTTATGGCAGTGGAAATAGTGAAATAGCAGCGCGGTGAAATAAAGACAGCAGTAGTGATTATAGTAAACAGCAGGATTAAAATACTGTAGGCACAGGGACGGATTTAACGGGCGTTGCATGGATGAGAGAAACTCATGTAACAATCAAAGCATGGGCATTTGCAGATAATAATAAAACGGTATCCAAGTACTAATCAATCAATAGGCATGTGTTCCATATATAGTCGTACGTGCTCGCAATGAGAAACTTGCACAACATCTTCTGTCCTACCAGCCGGTGGCAGCCGGGCCTCTAGGGAAACTACTGGATATTAAGGTACTCCTTTTAATAGAGTACCGGAGCAAAGCATTAACACTCCGTGAACACATGTGATCCTCACATCACTACCATCCCCTCCGGTTGTCCCGATTTCTGTCACTTCGGGGCCATTGGTTCCGGACAGCGACATGTGTATACAACTTGCAGGTAAGATCATAAACAACGAATATCTTCATGAATCAATAACATGTTCAGATCTGAGATCATGGCACTCGGGCCCTAGTGACAAGCATTAAGCATAACAAGTTGCAACAATATCATAAAAGTGACATCTACGGATACTAGGCACTATGCCCTAACAATCTTATGACTATTACATGACCAATCTCATCCAATCCCTACCATCCCCTTCAGCCTACAGCGGGGGAATTACTCACACATGGATGGGGGAAACATTGCTGGTTGATGGAGAGGCGTTGGCGGTGATGGCGGTGAAGATCTCCTCCAATTCCCCGTCCCGGCGGAGTGCCAGAACGGAGACTTCTGGCTCCCGCGACGGAGTTTTGCGATGTGGCGGCTCTCTGGAGGGTTTCTGGCGATGTCGACTTCTCCCCGTGCGTTTTTAGGTCGAACCCGATAAGTAGTCCAAAGGGGGCGTCGGAGGCCGGCCGAGGGGGCCACACCATAGGGCCGCGCGGGCCCCCCTGGGCCGCGCCGCCTTATGGTGTGGGGCCCTCGGGCCTCCACCTCCTTCGCCCTTCTGGCTCCGTCAATATTTTGGTAAAATAGGGCCATCTGAAGAAATTCCGAGGATTTTCCCGAAAGTTGGATTTCTGCACAAAAACGAGACACCAGAGCAATTCTGCTGAAAACAGCGTTAGTCCGTGTTAGTTGTATCCAAAATACACAAATTAGAGGCAAAACAATAGCAAAAGTGTTCGGGAAAGTAGATACGTTTTGGACATATCAACTCCCCCCAAGCTTAGCTTATTGCTTGTCCTCAAGCAATTCAGTTAACAACTGAGCGATAAAAGAACTTTCACGAACACATTTGCTCATATGATGTATATATTCTCATGCTATGGCTAATACTTAAGCAGTTCATAATGAGATACATGCAAATAAGATCATCCAACAGCTATGTCAATCATGGAGAAGTACCAACAATTAATAATAAGCACCATGAATCATGTATATAAGCAGGATTGCAATGTTCATAAGAGAATATGATAAAGTGGTATCTCGCTTGCCTGTATTTGATCGGCAAAACATAAATGCCGAGGCACCTCTTGAGTTCATAGAAAGACTAGAAGTAGTGATTGTCAAAGATAAAAGCATCAAAGTTATACCACAATCAATCATATTTTGAGACAAGCATATTATACTAAGAATGACAGTTGTGCTCTCAAGATAGTGCTCAAAGAAAGAATGGAGACACAACATAAAAGTAAAAGATTGACCCTTCGCAGAGGGAAGCAGGGATTAACATGCGCTAGAGCTTTTCATTTGTAAAGCAGGAGTAAAATTATTTTGAGAGGTGTTTGTTGTTGTCAACGAATGGTAATGGGTACACTAACTACCTCATCAACCGGACTCACAAGAGCGGCTCCCATTTATTTATTTTTGGTTGGCACCCCTTCCAACCTTTCTTTCACAAACCATGGCTAACCGAATCCTCGGGTGCCTGCCATCAATCACATACCATGAAGGAGTGCCTTTTTATTTAAGTTTTATTATGATGATGACACTCCCCCAACCTTTGCTTACGCAAGCCATGGCTAACCGAATCCTTCGGGTGCCGTCCAACAATCACAAACCATGGAGGAGTGTCTATTTAAGTTAATTAATTCGGGACTGGGAATCCCATTGCCAGCTCTTTTTGCAAAATTATTGGATAAGCGGATGTGCCACTAGTCCATATGAGAGTCCGTCAAGAGTAAATGACAAGGTCGAAAGCTAAACACCACGTACTTCCTCATGAGCTATGAAACATTAACACAAATTGAGAAGCATTTTGAAGGTTTTAAAGGTAGCGCATGAGAATTTACTTGGAATGGTTTGAAATGCCATGCATAGGTATTTATGGTGGATACTTATGGAACAACTTGGTTTTCAGGTGTTTGGAAGCACGAGCGGCGTCACCGCTCAGTACAAGTGAAGGCTAGCAAAAGACTAGGGAGCGACAAATCAAGAGAGCAGTAACTGTCATAATCATGCTTGCGGCAAAATAAATTAACGGAAGCATAAAAGTGATACAATAACTCTGAAGCAATATAAATCATCGAGGCTTAATTGACTTTTTGTTCAGTCATATGCATGCGTGAGCATGTGCCAAGTCGATATAAATGAGTTATTCAGAGGAGGATACCACAATGCCATACTTACTTATGAATAAAACAATGCAAGCAAACATCCATGACATGCTACTCATATTAATAAATTGGAACTAAACATGAGAGATCATGAGCTACTAGACTTTCTCAAATAACATATACCTCACATGAACCAACTAAGCATGCTCATATGGATGAGTATATGTACAAAAATGAAAGCAAATAGAGTTCATACCAGCCTCTCACCACAATCAGATTGTCGTAGATCGTCATTATTGCCTTTTCACTTGTATAGCTTGGATAATATGAAATGAAAACCACGCTCCAGCCACCGAAGACCATTGAACTCATGATGAACTTTACAAACTAAAGAAGAACAGCAAATATTTTTGGTGTTTTCGAATTGGAAATAAGAACAAAAGAAAACAAGCAAACAAAGCAAAATCTTTTTGGGTTTTCTTATAGCAAACTAACGATAGCAAATAAAGCAAACTAAGAGCAAGGAACCAAATAAACAAATGGTGAAGAGAAACAACAGAAATATTTTTGGTCTTTTTGTGTTTTAGGAAAGAAACAAAGCGAAAACAAAAGAATGCAAACTAACAGAAACACAGAAAAGCAGGATGACAGAAATCTGCCAAATCCTGACAGCAGTACAGAAATCGAATTTAACAAAAATCTTCCATTGCTCAGACCAAAAAGTGTTCAACTAATGAAAGTTAGATAACAACCTGGGGAACATGCTCAAAAATTGGCAACTCAAAATAACGTTCTGGCTGTGCGTACGAATTTTTTTGGTAACAGCCCAGAATCTGTTTTTGGACAGCACTTCCCCAAATATCATCTCCCTCTCATTAGAAAACCACTCTAGAGACTAAACAAGTATGTACAAGTATCCAGCAATCATAATATGCAAAGAATGAGTGATGCCGGTATACCTCCCCCAAGCTTAGGCTTTTGGCCTAAGTGGAGTTCATTCCCAACGAGGGTCGGAGTTCCACGCCGGTGGATCATACATGGAGTGGTAATAGGGCCCCTGTGCAGAAGAATATCGTGGAGGCTCCACGTGACCATGATGTTGATATGAGGAGCTTGCTGCATCGGATGAAGAGTCGGGATGCTCCTCGGTCTCCTCCACATCTTCCCTCGCACGACGGCTTTCTCTTTCTATGTAGCATTTAGCTGGATGTTGAATGCTACTAATCTTATCATCATTGGAGAGGCTCCTCCCATTACAAATCCTTGTATAAAGATCTGAGAGCTCCCGCGGTGTTCCCCTGATCTTCTCGCAGGATCCCCATTGCGGTACTCCAATTGCTGCACAAAAAACACTAAATGGCAAGTTGACAGCTTTATTGTAAATTTTATACTGGACCATGGGGTCAGATCGCGACCAATTGAACTTGAAGTCCTGCACAAAAGACATAGTTAATTTTACATATTGTCTTGGCTCTCCTTCAACAAAACCACTCAGCCCTGCACGAGAGATTAGAGTTTGCACATCTTGTAAAATCCCCGCACTTCTCATAAAGTCCACGCATGGGTAGTAAGAGGGGTATACTCCCTCCTCACGATTGACTCTTGAAACTTGCTGGACTTCCAATTCTTCTTGGTTCAATTGGGGCACACCTTCTTCCATTTTCTGAAATTTTCAACAATCATTATAAAATTTGATTTCAAGGTGTGTAATTGAAGGGAACCACTATAGGAACTTGCTAGAGTGCTAAACATGCATCAAAACTAATTTCTACCACTTAGAACAAGCATGCAAGCTCACTAAACATGTTATCTACAGCAGCAAAATATTCAAGATATACTCAACCAAATGAAATTCTAATTGGACAATCAAAGGAGTCACATACCAAGGAGTAAATGTGCCAAATTTCAGACAGAAATCTGGGCTGAGCAAGGAGATCGAAAAATCGCGAGTTCTTGAGCAGAAACACGAGTGAGAGAAACTTGGTACGAGTTTTTTCGGGAGAGAGAAGGTGCTGGGAGGAAGAGATGGTGTAGTGGGGCAAGGGGTGGCCCACACCACATGGTGGCGCGGCCCCCTTGCTGGCCGCGCCGCCCTATGGTGTGGCACCCCCTGGTGCCCCACAGGTCATCCTCTGGTGCTCCCAGGTGCCTCGTCGAAAAATAGGACCAACGGTGTAATTTTTGTAATTTTTAGAGAACTTTGAAAAATGCACATTTCTGGGTATTAAATTAATGATTACTGCGCAGTAAAATGATTTCTAAAATCTTAAATGACTAAAGCATATTGCAAAATAAAAGTGCTACAGCAAGTAAAATAAGTGAAAGGAGAGAGAAAGAAAGAAATGTTGTTTAACTCTCCTATGCAATAAAATATACTTGTTAACAAGGTTGATCAAGTCTTGCTACCAAATAAATTTTATATGACATAAGAAGAAATAAACCTCAAATCAATCATGTTACCTTATATTGAATTGATATGGATCCAATCACAAGAGTTTGATATTCTTCTTTAGGCTCATATATAGGACAATCAATGGATCCCACTTTGATAGTTTTCACATTAAAAATTGTATTGACTCCACATACTTTATCAATCCTCTTGGGAAAATAGACAGTGTGTTCCTTATCATCAACATTGAAAGTAACCATGCCTTTATTGCAATCAATAACAGCCCCTGCAGTATTAAGAAAGGGTCTTCCAAGAATAATGGACATATTATCATCTTCAGGCATTTCCAACACAACAAAATCAGTTAATATCAAGCAATGTTGAGTAACTTGCACAGGAACATTTTCACATAAACCAACAGGAATAGCAGTAGATTTATCAGCCATTTGCAAAGATATATCAGTTGGTATCAACTTATCTAAATCAAGTCTCTTATAAAGAGAAAAAGGCATCACACTAACACCTGCTCCCAAATCACATAGAGCAGTTCTAACATAATTATTCTTGATGGAACAAGGAATAGTCGGTATACCTGGGTCGCCCAACTTCTTTGGAATCTTACCATTGAAGGAGTAATTAGCGAGCATAGTAGAAATCTCCTCATTGGGGACTTTCCTTTTGTTAGTAACAATATCTTTCATATACTTTGAATAAGGAGGCAATTTAATAGCATCAGTCAAAGGGATTTGCAGAAATAAAGGTTTCATCCAATCACAAAATTTATTATAATGTTCCTCCTCCTTTGATTTTAGTTTCTTAGCAGGAAAAGGCATTTGCTTTTGAACCCAAGGTTCTCTTTCATTACCATGTTTCTTTGTAATAAAATCTTCTTTAGTATACTTTTTATTTTTAGCATGCTTTTCAGGTTCTTTTTCAATTTCTTCTTTATCAGGAGTATCATTCTTATCATTATCTTCCTCATGTTCATTACCACTTTCAGTTTCAGCATCAGAAATAGAAATACTATTAGGATCACTAACAGGTTCAGAGGATTCTACAACATTCTTATGTTTCTTTTTCTTTTTCTTAGATGGAGCACTAGTTTTAATTGGTTGAGAATCTTGTTCAACTCTTTTGGGATGCCCTTCAGGATATAGAGGATCCTGGGTAGAAGCACCACCTCTAGTTGTTACTTCACAAGCATGTTTTTCTTTAGAATTATTTCCCAACAAGTCATTTTGCACTTTAGTAAGTTGATCAATTTGAGTTTGAACCATTTGAAAATGTTTAACAAGTATCTTAACATCATTGGAGGTTCTCTCCACAATACCATGCAATTCACTAATAGCTCGGGAATTTTCCATTAAATGATTCTCTACTCGCATATTAAAGTTTTCTTGCTTAACAATATAATTATCAAATTCATCTAAGCATTGAGCAGGAGATTTTGAATACGGAATATCTTCCCTAGTAAAGTGTTGAAGCGAGTGTACCTCAATCGTAGATGAAGGGGGAATTGTCTCACATATATCTTCTATAGGAGGTAAATTCTTCACATCTTCAGGTTTAATACCTTTCTCCTTAAGAGACTTCTTGGCTTCCCTCATATCTTCATCATTTAATTTAATTATACCCCTCTTCTTCACTATCGGTGTCGGGGTTGGTTCAGGTGTAGACCAATCATCATGATTCCGGCCTATTTTAGCCAATAATTCTTCAGCGTCTGGAGTTCTTTTCCTGAAAACACAACCAGCACAACTATCCAGGTATGCCCTAGACTCAATAGTTAGTCCACTATAAAATATATCAAGTAAATCATGCTTTTCCAAATCATGGTCAGGCTGAGCTCTAATAAGAGAGCAAAATCTCGCCCAAGCCTCAGGCAATTTCTCTCCATCTTCCTGGTCAAAATTATAAATTCTCTGCAAAGCAGCATGTTGAGCACTAGCAGGAAAGTATTTTCGAAAGAAAACATCACGCAAGTCAATTGGACTTTTAATAGAACCAGGAGGCAAATTATTATACCAAGTTTTAGCATCATCCTTTAATGAGAAAGGAAAAATTTTAGCGACAAAATAAGTACGCATCTTGACATCATCAGAAAACACACCACTAAGAGTAGATAACTCAGTCAAGTGTTCAACAGCACTTTCTTTTTCAGTACCACAAAAGGGTGTTTTCTCAACAATAGCTATATGAGATAGATCAAGAGAAAAATCATAATCTTTATCCCTAATGTTTATAGGAGATGTGGCAAATTTAGGATCAGGAGATGGTTTATATCTAACAGCATGTTCTGCAAGCAACTTTTTAATTTTTCTTGCATCAGTAGTAGCATTGCATTTTTCAATAAAATCATCATCAAGCTCTACATAATCTTCATCAAGATCATCACTAGAATAATCAACAGACTCAGGTGAATTAACAGGTGTAGCAGCATTAGGAGTTTCAGTATTTTCAATTTGTCTAGACTTAGCAATTGTAGCATCTAGAAAAGATCCCAATGAACCACTATCATCAAGCACAGCAGAAACATTATCAATATTATGAGAATTTTCAGATTCAGCAGAAGTACCAGCACGCGAAGCATGTGGCGGTGAAACAAGTTTATCAATCACAGATGGTGAATCAAGAGCAGCAGAGGTACTCAGAGTTGTACCTTTTCTTGTAGTGGATGGTAATATGGCGATCTTAGTATCGCGAGGTTTACCCATGATGGAGAATTTGCAGCGAACAATATCAATCCAAGTGAACTTCCAAATAAAGCTATGCTCCCCGGCAACGGCGCCAGAAAATAGTCTTGATGACCCACAAGTATAGGGGATCGCAACAGTCTTCGAGGGAAGTATTACCCAATTTATTGATTCGACACAAGGGGAGACAAAGAATACTTGTAAGCCTTAACAGCGGAGTTGTCAATTCAGCTGCACCTGGAAACAGACTTGCTCGCAAGAGTTTATCAGTAGTAACAGTTTTATGGCAGTGGAAATAGTGAAATAGCAGCAGCGGTGAAATAAAGACAGCAGTAGTGATTATAGTAAACAGCAGGATTAAAATACTGTAGGCACAGGGACGGATTTAACGGGCGTTGCATGGATGAGAGAAACTCATGTAACAATCAAAGCATGGGCATTTGCAGATAATAATAAAACGGTATCCAAGTACTAATCAATCAATAGGCATGTGTTCCATATATAGTCGTACGTGCTCGCAATGAGAAACTTGCACAACATCTTCTGTCCTACCAGCCGGTGGCAGCCGGGCCTCTAGGGAAACTACTGGATATTAAGGTACTCCTTTTAATAGAGTACCGGAGCAAAGCATTAACACTCCGTGAACACATGTGATCCTCACATCACTACCATCCCCTCCGGTTGTCCCGATTTCTGTCACTTCGGGGCCATTGGTTCCGGACAGCGACATGTGTATACAACTTGCAGGTAAGATCATAAACAACGAATATCTTCATGAATCAATAACATGTTCAGATCTGAGATCATGGCACTCGGGCCCTAGTGACAAGCATTAAGCATAACAAGTTGCAACAATATCATAAAAGTGACATCTACGGATACTAGGCACTATGCCCTAACAATCTTATGACTATTACATGACCAATCTCATCCAATCCCTACCATCCCCTTCAGCCTACAGCGGGGGAATTACTCACACATGGATGGGGGAAACATTGCTGGTTGATGGAGAGGCGTTGGCGGTGATGGCGGTGAAGATCTCCTCCAATTCCCCGTCCCGGCGGAGTGCCAGAACGGAGACTTCTGGCTCCCGCGACGGAGTTTTGCGATGTGGCGGCTCTCTGGAGGGTTTCTGGCGATGTCGACTTCTCCCCAGGCGTTTTTAGGTCGAACCCGATAAGTAGTCCAAAGGGGCGTCGGAGGCCGGCCGAGGGGGCCACACCATAGGGCCGCGCGGGCCCCCTGGGCCGCGCCGCCTTATGGTGTGGGGCCCTCGGGCCTCCACCTCCTTCGCCCTTCTGGCTCCGTCAATATTTTGGTAAAATAGGGCCATCTGAAGAAATTCCGAGGATTTTCCCGAAAGTTGGATTTCTGCACAAAAACGAGACACCAGAGCAATTCTGCTGAAAACAGCGTTAGTCCGTGTTAGTTGTATCCAAAATACACAAATTAGAGGCAAAACAATAGCAAAAGTGTTCGGGAAAGTAGATACGTTTTGGATGTATCAAGGAGTTAGAGCTCCAAGTTCATGACAGATAGTTCTAGTGTTGGGCCCGTGAAGTTCATGATGGCTCGAAAAAACGTTCAGGAGAAAAACGCCTAGAGTAAACATTTGGGAAGTTCACAGCAACCCAAGTACCGCATGAAAGGCCTTTCACGACGCTCTCTCGGCATAGGATTAAGTCAGGCTCCGATGAGGCGGCCGATCCTATTCAAAAATCATTGTGGTGTACTGGTGTCAATAGTTTCTTAGCTAATGTCAACAATTGCTCATAAGGACGGCGTACACACCCTTAAGAACTTTTAATGTCTCCTTTACTATGCTTGTTGTATTGTGATCCAAATTCATTCTAAAGGGAGACTAACTTCTAACGAGCGGAGCGAGGCATGTCGCCGGTAGGCTTGGGCCGAAACGTAGCGGATATATATACATCTTGTAAGCCTCCGGCTAGGGTTTATCAGATTATAAGATAACCCACGACGTTTGTAAACACTCCCCGATATAGTAAAGTATTTGCTGGCTGGCACCCGTGGTTTTTCCCCCTTATGTGTTGGAAGGAGTTTTCCACGTTAAATCTTGTGTCTTCGTTGTGTTTTCTTTTATCGTTCTTTGTTATTTGATTGTCGTGGTTATAACAATGCTACTCGAGACACCTTTAATCATACATTGTTCGATTACAATGGCATTGCATTAGTAGCACTTTATGCTCATATTTTAATTATTCAGAAGTGAGCACCATGGAATGCACTCGAGTTGTTTGTCCCTCGAAAAAGAAAACCAAAGTTGTACTATAGACAATTTTATGTACCTAACTATGAATGGGAAGTGGTTCACATTTGGTAGGGTGTGTTGGGCACAGCTCTTGTTTGCACGACATACCCTATGTCATTAAGCATCACGCGTAATAACCATGGCACCTTTATAACTGTAATGTGCATCCTTCTAATATTCAGTCTCAGTAAATCCTCCTAAAACATTTTGATAGACTTTGCTAATGCTCGTGATTACTACAATTGAAAGTGTTATAATACAAAGTACACAACATGCATATATTATCAACTTATAACTGAGATTAATTTGAAGACACATTTACTAATGGTTTAATATATTGTACAGGTGCCTATAAATAGTTACCCAAAATCATTATTAAGATATTTGTTATGTCATGTACTTCAGAAAACTATGCCATGATATCTAAGGATGTGAAAATAGACTCGAACACGCACGAGCATACGCTAGCACACAAATATATTCATACACGCTATATAATTTACGAAATTATCAACAAATAATCTAGTGAGATCTTTTTACAACATGTAGTACAAGTTTAAGTGATATACATTACAAACGTATAACAAAGAACAATACAATAATTATTAGCAACATCCAAATGTTCTTAACTATGGAAACTCATTGAAATATACTCGCTAAAACCATGATATAATAAATATAAGTCATTAACAAGTATACAATTTTAGTATAAAATAAAATTGTTTTAATTAGCCATGGTTCCAAAATATTTTAATTTCCCTGGATGTTGGTGGATTTAGATCCGGCCATGACTACCGTGTTCCATCTCCCGCCGTCCCCCGACCCACTCCACCACGAATCATCCCAACCATCACACAATGAATGATTGAGTGTTAGGTTTTCATAGCCTATCCTTCCTCGGCAATAGCTTGATCTGTCCTGCAACCAACACGTAGTGAATGATTGATACGCGTAGATGCACACGTCCGTTGGGAACCCCAAGTGGAAGGTATGATGCGTATAGAAGCAAGTTTCCCTCAGTATGAAACCAAGGTTTAATCGAACCAGTAGGAGCCAAGAAGCACGTTGAAGGTTGATGGTCGCGAAATGTGATGCGGCGCAACACCAGGGATTCCGGCGCCAACTAGGAACCTGCACAACACAACCAAAGTACTTTGCCCCAACGAAACAGTGAGGTTGTCAATCTCACCGGCTTGCTGTAACAAAGGATTAAACGTATCGAGTGGAAGATGTTTGCAAAGAAAACAGTAAAACAAGTAGATTGTATGCTATGGAAAGAATAGGACCGGGGTCCACAGTTCACTAGAGGTGTCTCTCCCATAAGATAAAAGCATGTTGGGTGAACAAATTACAGTCGGGCAATTGACAAATAGAGAAAGGCATAACAATGCATATACATGACATGGTAAATATAGTGAGATTTAATTGGGCATTACGACAAAGTACATAGACCGCCATCCAACTGCATCTATGCCTAAAAAGTCCACCTTCAGGTTATCGTCCGAACCCCCTCCAGTATTAAGTTGCAAAGCAACAGACAATTGCATTAAGTATTGTGCGTAATGTAATCAACAACTACATCCTTAGACATAGCATCAATGTTTTATCCCTAGTGGCAACAGCACATCACAACCTTAGAACTTTTGTCACTGTCCCAGGTATCAATGAAGGCATGAACCCACTATCGAGCATAATTACTCCCTCTTGGAGTTAAGAGTAAAAACTTGGCCAGAGCCTCTACTAATAACGGAGAGCATGCAAGATCATAAACAACACATGAACAATAGATTGATAATCACCATAATCATAGTACTCTCTATCCATCGGATCCCGACAAACACAACATATAGAATTACATATAGATGATCTTGATCATGTTAGGCAGCTCACAAGATCTAACAATGAAGCACAACAAGGAGAAGACGACCATCTAGCTACTGCTATGGACCCATGGTCCAGGGGTGAACTACTCACTCATCACTCCGGAGGCGACCATGGCGGTGTAGAGTCCTCCGGGAGATGAATCCCCTCTCCGGCAGGGTGCCGGAGGCGATCTCAGAATCCCCGAGATGGGATTCGCGGCGGCGGCGTCTCTGTAAGGTTTTCCGTATCGTGGCTCTCGGTACTGGGGGTTTCGCGACGGGAGCTTTAAGTAGGCGGAAGGTCAACGCGAGGGGCCACACGAGGGGCCCAGGGGGCAGGTCGGCGCGGCCAGGGCCTGGGCCGCGCCGGCCACCCTCTGGCCGCCTCGTGGCCCCACTTCGTTAGGTCTTCGGTCTTCGGAAGCTTCGTGCAAAAATAGGACCCTGGGCGAAAGTTTCGTCAATTCCGAGAATATTTCTTTACTAGGATTTCTGAAACCAAAAACAGCAGAAAACAGCAACTGGCTCTTCGGCATCTTGTTAATAGGTTAGTTCAGAAAATGCATAAATATGACATATAATGTGCATAAAACATGTAGGTATCATCAATAAAGTAGCATGGAACATAAGAAATTATCGATACGTTGGAGACGTATCAGCATCCCCAAGCTTAGTTCTGCTCGTCCCGAGCAGGTAAAACGATAACAAAGATAATTTCTGAAGTGACATGCCATCATAATCTTGATCATACTATTTGTAAACATATGTAATGAATGCAGCGATCAAAGCAAAGGTAATGACATGAGTAAACAACTGAATCATATAGCAAAGACTTTTCATGAATAGTACTTCAAGACAAGCATCAATAAGTCTTGCATAAGAGTTAACTCGTAAAGCAATAAATCAAAGTAAAGGTGTTGAAGCAACACATAAGAAGATTAAGTTTCAGCGGTTGCTTTCAACTTGTAACATGTATATCTCATTGATATTGTCAACATAAAGTAATATAACAAGTGCAATATGCAAGTATGTAGGAATCAATGCACAGTTCACACAAGTGTTTGCTTCTTAAGGTGGAAGGAGATAGGTAAACTGACTCAACAATAAAAGTAAAAGAATGGTCCTTCAAAGAGGAAAGCATCGATTGCTGTATTTGTGCTAGAGCTTTTATTTTGAAAACATGAAACAATTTTGTCAACGGTAGTAATAAAGCATATGAGTTATGAAAATTATATCTTACAAGTTGCAAGCCTCACGCATAGTATACTAATAGTGCCCGCACCTTGTCCTACTTAACTTGGACTACCGGATCTTTGCATGCCATGTTTCAACCAAGTGTCACAAAGGGGTACCTCCATGCCGCCTGTACAAAGGTCCAAGGAGAATGCTCGCATTTCGGATTTCTCGCTTTTGATTATTCTCAACTTAGACATCCATACCGGGACAACATGGACAACAGATAATGGACTCCTCTTTAATGCATAAGCATGTAGCAAAGTTATTATTCTCATATGAGATTGAGGATATATGTCCAAAACTGAAACTTCCACCATGATTCATGGCTTTAGTTAGCGGCCCAATGTTCTTCTCTAACAATTTTGCATGCTCCAACCACTAAAATGATAGACCTTCAGACAAGACGGACATGCATAGCAACTCACATGATATTCAACAATAGTTGATGGCGTTCCCCAGAAGCATGGTTATCGCACAACAGGCAACTTAATAAAATATAAAGTGCATAAGTACATATTCAATACTACGATAGTTTTTAAGGCTATTTTGTCCCATGAGCTATATATTGCAAAGGTGAATGATGGAATTTTAAAGGTAGCACTCAAGCAATTTACTTTGGAATGGCGGGTAAATACCATGTAGTAGGTAGGTATGGTGGACACAAATGGCATAGTGGTTGGTGATGTCTACGTTCTCCTTTCCTGTAGACAGTGTTGGGCCTCCAAGTGCAGAGGTTTGTAGAACAGCAGCAAGTTTCCCTTAAGTGGATCACCCAAGGTTTATCGAACTCAGGGAGGAAGAGGTCAAAGATATCCCTCTCATGCAACCCTGCAACCACAAAGCAAGAAGTCTCTTGTGTCCCCAACACACCAAATAGGTGCACTAGTTCGGCGAAGAGATAGTGAAATACAGGTGGTATGAATATATATGAGCAGTAGCAACGGTGCCAGAAAATAGCTTGCTGGCGTGTAGTTGATGGTGGTAGTATTGCAGCAGTAGTAACACAGTAAAACAGTAAACAAGCGTAGTAACTCAGCAGTATTTTAGGAACAAGGCCTAGGGATTACACTTTCACTAGTGGACACTCTCAACATTGATCACATAACAGAATAGATAAATGCATACTCTACACTTTTGTTGGATGATGAACACATTGCGTAGGATTACACGAACCCTCAATGCCGGAGTTAACAAGCTCCACAATAATGCTCATGTTTAAGTAACCTTAAGTGTAAGATAGATCAAAACGACTAAACCAAGTACTAGCATAGCATGCACACTGTCACCTTCATGCATATGTAGGAGGAATAGATCACATCAATATTATCATAGCAATAGTTAACTTCGCAATCTACAAGAGATCATGATCATAGCATAAACCAAGTACTAACACGGTGCACACTGTCACCTTTGCACACATGCAGGAGGAATAAAACTACTTTAATAACACATCACTAGAGTAGCACATAGATAGTAGTGATACAAAACTCATATGAATCTCAATCATGTAAAGCAGCTCATGAGATCATTGTATTGAAGTACATAGGAGAGAGATTAACCACATAGCTACCGGTACAGCCCCGAGCCTCGATGGAGAACTACTCCCTCCTCATGGGAGCAGCAGCGTTGATGAAGATGGCGGTGGAGATGGCAGCGGTGTCGATGGAGAAGCCTTCCGGGGGCACTTCCCCGCTCCGGCAGGGTGCCGGAACAGAGACTCCTGTCCCCCAGATCTTGGCTTCGCGATGGCGGCGGCTCTGGAACTTTTCTCGTATCGTGGCTTTCTCCGTAAGGGTTTTCGATGCAGGGGCTTTATATAGGCGAAGAGGCGGCGCGGGGGGGTGAAGGGGGGGTGGCGGCGCGGGCCAGCCCTAGGCCGCGCCGGGCCCTCCTGGTGGGCCTGTGGCCCCCTCTGGTCCTTCCGGGTGTTGGAAGCTTCGTGGAAAAATAGGAACCTGGGCGTTGATTTCGTCCAATTCCGAGAATATTTCGTTACTAGGATTTCTGAAACCAAAAACAGCAGAAAACAGGAACTGGCACTTCGGCATCTTGTTAATAGGTTAGTTCCAGAAAATGCATAAATACGACATATAATGTGCATAAAACATGTAGATATCATCAATAAAGTAGCATGGAACATAAGAAATTATCGATACGTTGGAGACGTATCAGCATCCCCAAGCTTAGTTCTGCTCGTCCCGAGCAGGTAAAACGATAACAAAGATAATTTCTTAAGTGACATGCCATCATAACCTTGATCATACTATTGTAAGCATATGAGATGAATGCAGCGATCAAAACAATGGTAATGACATGAGTAAACAACTGAATCATAAAGCAAAGACTTTTCATGAATAGTACTTCAAGACAAGCATCAATAAGTCTTGCATAAGAGTTAACTCATAAAGCAATAATTCAAAGTAGAGGTATTGAAGCAACACAAAGGAAGATGAAGTTTCAGCGGTTGCTTTCAACTTATAACATGTATATCTCATGGATAATTGTCAACATAGAGTAATATAACAAATGCAATATGCAAGTATGTAGGAATCAATGCACAGTTCACACAAGTGTTTGCTTCTTGAGGTGGAGAGAGATAGGTAAACTGACTCAACAAAAAATAAAAGAATGGCCCTTCAAAGAGGAAAGCATCGATTGCTATATTTGTGCTAGAGCTTTGGTTTTGAAAACATAAAGAGAGCATAAAAGTAAAATTTTGAGAAGTGTTTGTTGTTGTCAACGAATGGTAGTGGGCACTCTAACCCCCTTGCCAGGCAAACCTTCAAAGAGCGGCTCCCATTTTATTTTGTTTTTGGGTGGCACTCCTTCCAACCTTTCTTTCACAAACCATGGCTAACCGATTCCATCGGGTGCCTGCCAACAATCTCATACCATGAAGGAGTGCCTTTTTATTTTAGTTTTATTATGATGACACTCCTCCCAACCTTTGCTTACACAAGCCATGGCTAACCGAATCCTTCGGGTGCCGTCCAACAATCACATACCATGGAGGAGTGTCTATTTTTGTTAATTAATTTGGGACTGGGAATCCCATTGCCAGCTCTTTTTGCAAAGTTATTGGATAAGCGGATGAAGCCACTAGTCCATTAGTGAAAGTTGCCCAACAAGATTGAAAGATAAACACCACATACTTCCTCATGAGCTATAAAACATTGACACAAATAAGAGGTAATAACTTTTGAATTGTTTAAAGGTAGCACTCAAGCAATTTACTTTGGAATGGCGGAGAAATACCATGTAGTAGGTAGGTATGGTGGACACAAATGGCATAGTGGTTGGCTCAAGGATTTGGATGCATGAGAAGTATTCCCTCTCGATACAAGGTTTAGGCTAGCAAGGTTATTTGAAACAAACACAAGGATGAACAAGTGCAGCAAAACTCACATAAAAGACATATTGTAAACGTTATAAGACTCTACACTGTCTTCCTTGTTGTTCAAAACTCAATACTAGATATTATCTAGACCTTAGAGAAACCAAATATGCAAATCAGATTTTAGCAAGCTCTATGTATTTCTTCATTAATGGGTGCAAAGCATATGATGCAAGAGCTTAAACATGAGCACAACAATTGCCAAGTATCACATTATCCAAGACATTTTTAGAATTACTACATGTAGCATTTTCCAATTCCAACCATATAACAATTTAACGAAGAAGAAACTTCGCCATGAATATTATGAGCTAAGAACACATGTGTTCATACGAACCAGCGGAGCGTGTCTCTCTCCCACACAAGGATGAACTTATTCAGAGAACTAAGATAACAAAACAAAAACAAAAATAAAAGCACACAGACGCTCCAAGTAAAGTACATAAGATGTGATCGAATAAAAATATAGTTTCACTAGAAGAAACCTGATAAGTTGTCGATGAAGAAGGGGATGCCTTGGGCATCCCCAAGCTTAGACGCTTGAGTCTTCTTGAAATATGCAGGGATGAACCACCGGGGCATCCCCAAGCTTAGACCTTTCACTCTTCTCGATCACATTATATCACCCTCTTCTATTGACCCTTGAAAACTTCCTTCACACCAAACTTCAAGCAAACTCATTAGAGGGTTAGTGCACAATCAAAATTCACATGTTCAGAGGTGACACAATCATTCTTAACACTTCTGGACATTGCACATAACTTCTGAAAGTTAATGGAACAAAGAAACTCATTCAACTTAACAAAAGCGGCAATGCGAAATAAAAGGCAGAATCTGTCAAAAACAGAACAGTCCGTAAAGACGAATTTATAAATGGCACCAGACTTGCTCAAATGGAAAAACTCAAAACTAATGAAAGTTGCGTACATATCTGAGGATCACGCTCGTAAATTGGCAGATTTTTTCGAATTTTCTACAGAGAAATAGGCCCAGATTCGTGACAGACAGCAATGCTGTTTCTGCGCAGCAATCCCAAATATAACATCAACTTTGACATAGAAACTTTACTTGGCACAACAAAACACAAAACTAAGATAAGGAGAGGTTGCTACAGTAGTAAACAACTTCCAAGACACAAATATAAAACAAAGTACTGTAGCAAAATAACACATGGGTTATCTCCCAAGAAGTTCTTTTCTTTATAGCCATTAAGATGGGCTCAGCAGTTTTAATGATGATGCTCTCATGAAAATAGACAATGAAGCAAAAGAGAACATCAAGAAACAAATTCAAAACACATTTAAGTCTAACATGCTTCCTATGCATAAGAATCTTGTAAATAAACAAGTTCATGAAGAGCAAAGTAACAAGCATAGGAAGATAAAACAAGTGTAGCTTCAAAAATTTCAGCACATAGAGAGGCATTTTAGTAACATGAAAATTTCTACAACCATATTTTCCTCTCTCATAATAACTTTCAGTAGCATCATGAGCAAACTCAACAATATAACTATCACATAAAGCATTCTTATCATGAGTCTCATGCATAAAATAATTACTACTCCCAACATAAGCATAATCAATTTTATTAGTTGTAGTGGGAGCAAATTCAACAAAGTAGCTATCAAATATAGGAGGTATATTGTAATCATAATCAAATTTATCCTCCATAACAGGTGGTAACAAAAGACTACTATCATTATAATCATCATAAATGGGAGGCAAAGTATCATCAAAGTAAATTTTCTCCTCAATGCTTGGGGGACTAAAAATATCATGCTCATCAAAACCAGCTTCCCCAAGCTTAGAATTTTCCATAGCATTAGCAACAATGGTGTTCAAAGCATTCATAGTAATAACATTCCCATTAGCATGCATATAAAGTTCCATGGGTTTTTTAATTCTCTCTTCAAACACATCATGTCCTAATTCAAGATAAAGTTCATAAAGATCTCTCATATTTTTGTTGTTTTCCATTATGCCTAACTAGTGTAAACAAGAAACCAAATGTCGCAATTGCAGAGTCTAAAGGAAATAGCTTCGAGTACTTACAACGGCGCCGGAAAATAGCTTAGTAGCCGAGATCCGGAGTGTGAGTACCTTTTACCTTTCCTCCCCGGCAACGGCGCCAGAAAAGTGCTTGGCGCGTAGTTGACGATAGTAATATTGTAGGAAGTAAACATGCAGTAGTAACTCAGCAGTATTTTAGGAACAAGGCCTAGGGATTACACTTTCACTAGTGGACACTCTCAACATTGATCACATAACAGAATAGATAAATGCATACTCTACACTTTTGTTGGATGATGAACACATTGCGTAGGATTACACGAACCCTCAATGCCGGAGTTAACAAGCTCCACAATAATGCTCATGTTTAAGTAACCTTAAGTGTAAGATAGATCAAAACGACTAAACCAAGTACTAGCATAGCATGCACACTGTCACCTTCATGCATATGTAGGAGGAATAGATCACATCAATATTATCATAGCAATAGTTAACTTCGCAATCTACAAGAGATCATGATCATAGCATAAACCAAGTACTAACACGGTGCACGCACTGTCACCTTTGCACACATGCAGGAGGAATAAAACTACTTTAATAACACATCACTAGAGTAGCACATAGATAGTAGTGATACAAAACTCATATGAATCTCAATCATGTAAAGCAGCTCATGAGATCATTGTATTGAAGTACATAGGAGAGAGATTAACCACATAGCTACCGGTACAGCCCCGAGCCTCGATGGAGAACTACTCCCTCCTCATGGGAGCAGCAGCGTTGATGAAGATGGCGGTGGAGATGGCAGCGGTGTCGATGGAGAAGCCTTCCGGGGCTTCCCCGCTCCGGCAGGGTGCCGGAACAGAGACTCCTGTCCCCCAGATCTTGGCTTCGCGATGGCGGCGGCTCTGGAACTTTTCTCGTATCGTGGCTTTCTCGTAAGGGTTTTCGATGCAGGGGCTTTATATAGGCGAAGAGGCGGCGCAGAGGGGAAGAGGCGGCCGGGGGGGCGGCGCGGGCCAACCCTAGGCCGCGCCGGCCACCCTCCTGGTGGGCCTGTGGCCCCCCTCTGGTCCTTCCCGGGTGTTGGAAGCTTCGTGGAAAAATAGGAACCTGGGCGTTGATTTCGTCCAATTCCGAGAATATTTCGTTACTAGGATTTCTGAAACCAAAAACAGCAGAACTGGCACTTCGGCATCTTGTTAATAGGTTAGTTCCAGAAAATGCATAAATACGACATATAATGTGCATAAAACATGTAGATATCATCAATAAAGTAGCATGGAACATAAGAAATTATCGATACGTTGGAGACGTATCAGTTGGCTCAAGGATTTTGGATGCATGAGAAGTATTCCCTCTCGATACAAGGTTTAGGCTAGCAAGGTTATTTGAAGCAAACTCAAGGATGAACAAGTGCAGCAAAACTCACATAAAAGACATATTGTAAACATTATAAGACTCTACACTGTCTTCCTTGTTGTTCAAAACTCAATACTAGATATTATCTAGACCTTAGAGAAACCAAATATGCAAATCAAATTTTAGCAAGCTCTATGTATTTCTTCATTAATGGGTGCAAAGCATATGATGCAAGAGCTTAAACATGAGCACAACAATTGCCAAGTATCACATTATCCAAGACATTTTTAGAATTACTACATGTAGCATTTTCCAATTCCAACCATATAACAAATTAACGAAGAAGAAACTTCGCCTTGAACATTATGAGTAAAGCCTAAGGACACATGTGTCCATATGCAACAGCGGAGCGTGTCTCTCTCCCACAAAGTGAATGCTAGGATCCATCTTATTCAAACAAAAACAAAAACGAAAACAAACCGACGCTCCAAGTAAAGAACACAGATGTGACTGAATAAAAATATAGTTTCAGGGGAGGAACCTGATGATGTTGTCGATGAAGAAGGGGATGCCTTGGGCATCCCCAAGCTTAGACGCTTGAGTCTTCTTAAAATATGCAGGGATGAACCACGGGGGCATCCCCAAGCTTAGAGCTTTCACTCCTCTTGATCTTAGTATATCATTCTCCTCTCTTGACCCTTGAAAACTTCCTTCACACCAAACTTCAAGCAAACTCATTAGAGGGTTAGTGCATCATTAATAATTCACACATTCAGAGGTGACACAATCATTCTTTTCACTTCTGGACATTGCATAATGCTACTGGACATTAATGGATCAAAGAAATAAATCCAACATAGCAAAAGAGGCAATGCGAAATAAAAGGCAGAATCTGTCAAAAACAGAACAGTCCGTAAAGACGAATTTATAAATGGCACCAGACTTGCTCAAATGGAAAAACTCAAAACTAATGAAAGTTGCGTACATATCTGAGGATCACGCTCGTAAATTGGCAGATTTTTTCGAATTTTCTACAGAGAATTATGCCCAGATTCGTGACAGACAGCAATGCTGTTTCTGCGCAGCGATCCCAAATATAACATCAACTTTGACATAGAAACTTTACTTGGCACAAAAACATGATAAGGAGAGGTTGCTACAGTAGTAAACAACTTCCAAGACTCAATAAAACAAAAAATTGCTGTAGGTAAAAACATGGGTTGTCTCCCATAAGCGCTTTTCTTTAACGCCTTTCAGCTAGGCGCAGAAAGTGCAAATCAAGTAACATCGAGAGTAGAAGCATCAACATCATAGCTTGTTCTAATAATAGAATCAAAAGGCAACTTCATTCTCTTTCTAGGGAAGTGTTCCATACCTTTCTTGAGAGGAAATTGATATTTAATATTACCTTCCCTCATATCAATAACAGCACCAACAGTTCGAAGAAAAGGTCTTCCCAACACAATTGGACAAGATGCATTGCATTCGATATCCAAGACAACAAAATCAACGGGGACAAGGTTATTGTTAACCGTAATATGCACATTATCAATCCTCCCCAAAGGTTTCTTTTTAACATTATCGGCGAGATTAACATCCAAATAACAATTCTTTAATGGTGGCAAGTCAAGCATATCATAAATCTTTTTAGGCATAACAGAAATACTTGCACCAAGATCACATAAAGCATTACATTCAAAGTCATTGAATTTCATTTTAATGATGGGCTCCCAACCATCTTCTAACTTTCTAGGAATAGAAGTTTCAAGTTTTAGTTTCTCTTCTCTAGCTTTTATGAGAGCATTTGTAATATGTTTTGTAAAGGCTAAATTTATAGCACTAGCATTAGGACTTTTAGCAAATTTTTGCAAGAACTTTATAACTTCAGAGATGTGGCAATCATCAAAATCTAAATCATTATGAGCTACAGCAATGGGATCATTATTCCCAAGGTTGGAAAAAATTTCAGCAGTTTTATCACAAGCAGTTTCAGCAGTTTTAGCAATTTCAGGCAGTTTTGTACGCTTTGCACTAGGAGTAGAAACATTGCCAACACCAATTATATTACCATTGATAGTAGGAGGTGCAGCAACATGTGAAGAATTAGCATTACTAGTGGTGGTAATAGTCCAAACTTTAGCTACATTATTCTCTTTAGCTAGTTTTTCATTTTCTTCTCTATCCCACCTAGCACGCAACTCAGCCATTAATCTTATATTCTCATTAATTCTAACTTGGATGGCATTTGCTGTAGTAGTAATCTTATTATCAAGATCATTATTAGGCATAACTTTCAACTTTAAAAGATTAACATCAGAGGCAAGCCTATCAACTCTAGAAGCGATAGTATCAATTTTATCAAGCTTTTCCTCAACAGATTTGTTAAAAGCAGTTTGTGTACTAATAAATTCTTTAAGCATGGCTTCAAGACCAGAGGGTACACTTCTATTATTGTTGTAAGAATTCCCATAAGAATTACCATAACCATTACCATTAGTAGAAGGATATGGCCTATAGTTATTACCAGAGTTGTTCCTATAAGCATTGTTGTTGAAATTATTATTTTTAATGAAATTCACATCAACCTTTTCTTCTTGAGCAACCAATGAAGCTAAAGGAACATTATTTGGATCAACATTAGATCTACCATTCACAAGCATAGACATAATCACATCAATCTTATCACTCAAGGAAGAGGTTTCTTCAACAGAATTTACCTTCTTACCTTGTGGAGCTCTTTCCGTGTGCCATTCAGAGTAATTTATCATCATATCATCAAGAAGTTTTGTAGCCGCCCCCAATGTGATGGACATAAAGGTACCTCCAGCAGCTGAATCCAATAAATTCCGCGAAGAAAAATTTAGTCCTGCATAGAAGGTTTGGATGATCATCCAAGTAGTCAGTCCATGGGTTGGGCAATTCTTTACCAAAGTTTTCATTCTCTCCCAAGCTTGAGCAACATGTTCAGTATCTAATTGTTTAAAATTCATTATGCTACTTCTCAAAGAAATAATTTTAGCGGGAGGATAATATCTACTAATAAAAGCATCCTTGCATTTAGTCCATGAATCAATACTATTCTTAGGCAAAGATAGCAACCAATCTTTAGCTCTTCCTCTTAATGAGAAAGGAAACACTTTCAATTTAATAATATCACCATCTACATCTTTATACTTTTGCATTTCACAAAGTTCAACAAAATTATTGAGATGGGCAGCAGCATCATCAGAACTAGCACCAGAAAATTGTTCTCTCATGACTAGATTTAGTAAAGCAGGTTTAATTTCAAAGAATTCTGCTGTAGTAGCAGGTGGAGCAATAGGTGTGCATAGGAAATCATTATTATTTGCATTTGTGAAGTCACACAACTTAGTATTTTCAGGGTTGGCCATTTTAGCAACAGTAAATAAAGCAAACTAGATAAAGTAAATGCGAGTAACTAATTTTTTTGTGTTTTTGATATAGAGAGCAAGACAATAAATAAAGTAAAACTAGCAACTAATTTTTTGTGTTTTGATTTAGTGCAGCAAACAAAGTAGTAAATAAAATAAAGCAAGACAAAAACAAAGTAAAGAGATTGAGAAGTGGAGACTCCCCTTGCAGCGTGTCTTGATCTCCCCGGCAACGGCGCCAGAAATTTAGCTTGATACGCGTAGATGCACACGTCCGTTGGGAACCCCAAGTGGAAGGTATGATGCGTATAGAAGCAAGTTTCCCTCAGTATGAAACCAAGGTTTAATCGAACCAGTAGGAGCCAAGAAGCACGTTGAAGGTTGATGGTCGCGAAATGTGATGCGGCGCAACACCAGGGATTCCGGCGCCAACTAGGAACCTGCACAACACAACCAAAGTACTTTGCCCCAAGCAGTGAGGTTGTCAATCTCACCGGCTTGCTGTAACAAAGGATTAAACGTATCGAGTGGAAGATGTTTGCAAAGAAAACAGTAAAACAAGTAGATTGTATGCTATGGAAAGAATAGGACCGGGGTCCACAGTTCACTAGAGGTGTCTCTCCCATAAGATAAAAGCATGTTGGGTGAACAAATTACAGTCGGGCAATTGACAAATAGAGAAAGGCATAACAATGCATATACATGACATGGTAAATATAGTGAGATTTAATTGGGCATTACGACAAAGTACATAGACCGCCATCCAACTGCATCTATGCCTAAAAAGTCCACCTTCAGGTTATCGTCCGAACCCCCTCCAGTATTAAGTTGCAAAGCAACAGACAATTGCATTAAGTATTGTGCGTAATGTAATCAACAACTACATCCTTAGACATAGCATCAATGTTTTATCCCTAGTGGCAACAGCACATCACAACCTTAGAACTTTCTGTCACTGTCCCAGGTATCAATGAAGGCATGAACCCACTATCGAGCATAATTACTCCCTCTTGGAGTTAAGAGTAAAAACTTGGCCAGAGCCTCTACTAATAACGGAGAGCATGCAAGATCATAAACAACACATGAACAATAGATTGATAATCACCATAATCATAGTACTCTCTATCCATCGGATCCCGACAAACACAACATATAGAATTACATATAGATGATCTTGATCATGTTAGGCAGCTCACAAGATCTAACAATGAAGCACAACAAGGAGAAGACGACCATCTAGCTACTGCTATGGACCCATGGTCCGGTGAACTACTCATCACTCCGGAGCGACCATGGCGGTGTAGAGTCCTCCGGGAGATGAATCCCCTCTCCGGCAGTGCGGAGGCGATCTCGAATCCCCGAGATGGGATTCGCGGCGGCGGCGTCTCAAGGTTTTCCGTATCGTGGCTCTCGGTCCTGGGGGTTTCGCGACGGGAGCTTTAAGTAGGCGGAAGGTCAACGCGAGGGCCACACGAGGGCCAGGGGGCAGGTCGGCGCGGCCGGGGCCGGCCGCCCTCCTCTGGCCGCCTCGTGGCCCCACTTCGTTAGGTCTTCGGTCTTCTGGAAGCTTCGTGCAAAAATAGGACCCTGGCGAAAGTTTCGTCCAATTCCGAGAATATTTCTTTACTAGGATTTCGAAACCAAAAACAGCAGAAAACAGCAACTGGCTCTTCGGCATCTTGTTAATAGGTTAGTTCCAGAAAATGCATAAATATGACATATAATGTGCATAAAACATGTAGGTATCATCAATAAAGTAGCATGGAACATAAGAAATTATCGATACGTTGGAGACGTATCAATGATACATGGTCACTTCTGGGTAGATTCCTGAGCTTCTCCCGATGGAAACGAATGGGTATCCAGGCCCGTCCCTCTAGTTCGTTGTATTTACAGAGAAATGCCACCGTGGTTGGATGTGTTGATAAGTGAAAACAAAGGAAGAAAAAAGAGAGGAACGGTTCGCACGGGAGGCTCCCCGCACGAGTCCCCCCGAGCACACCTATGGTTGAAGCCCATCGCCGCCCCGATCGCCAGCGCGGAAGCCACCCTCCCCATCGCCCGCTCGCTGCCGACCGGCACCTGACGCCCAACACGAGTCCGGCATCCGTTTTCCCTCGTCGGCGAGCTCGAGGTCGAGCTGCTCCTCCCCATGTTTTCCTCCCAGCTGCAGCAGATAGCTCCTCCTTCCCGGATTGTGTGTATTTTTTTTCCGTTCATATAAACTTTAGGCATTTGATGTTGTGTTGGTTTACAATTCAGTGTTAGATTGATTGTTAGTGATCGAAACAAGTAGGTTGATAGGACATGACTAAAATTTCGGGGCATCTGCTTGTAATTCGTAATGTTTTTCTGTTAGTAAATGGTTCGTATTTCATTGGTTCACTGGATGGGGGTTCCTATTTTATTGATAACGGCGTTTCTTCATTTCCATCTCATTATGTAATAGCATTCATTTCATATTACCAATTATTTAAACCACATGTAGAATTTAGGGGCGATGCAGACATTTCACGGGTCAACACATCAAAGAAGCCAAATATCCAAAAGCCAAAAAGAAGAGTATGTACCAACTTCGAGACCTGTTTACGGAGGTCTGTACACGGTTGGAGGATACGACGAGGGATACTTTTTTCCCTACATGGGTGGCAGCATAGTCTAAGGATAGAAGCTCCACCTAGCTCTTAGGCGTTATATGATTCATCGTTCCGATATGTATTTCGCCTATTTTTGTTTTATGTAACTTTGGTCAATTGAGACAACAAACAGCTGTGTGCATCCTGGTTATGCAAAGGCTGGATGTAATTGCTTCTTGAAGTAATAAAGCATTCTTTATCGAAAAAAAAAGCTTCTATGAACTTCTCATCACCAGATTCTTCCCACAGTTTTCCAAAAGCTAGCTTCTCTAAATGTAGGAGCCATAGGATAGTTTCAAAATTTCAATACTGTATATTTTTCTTAAGTGAATGCAAATGCAATGATAGGGAACTCCCAAGTCTCATGACTGACTTTGGGTTTGCTTTCCTTGGACGGCATCCCCGCGGCCGGCCAGTCGCGGTGGCGGGAAACCAAAAGCGGCGCCTCCCTCCCGCCCTCTAAAAGCAAACACGAACACCTATCCCGCGTTATCTCCCCACTGATACACGGGACCCATTCCTCATGTCAGACCCGTCCCCACGTCTCAGAGCCTCGAATCTAAACCCACCCAGAGAACCCGCCTCCCCCGTATTCGTCTCGCCGTTCACCGGAGAATGATAGTATGAGATTCGCATTAAAATCTCGCCCCTCCCATTCCTCCACCTAGACTAGATTTGCTCTCTCCCCAAACCCAATCTCACGAACCCGCACGCGCCTCGCCCCAAACCCTAACCCTAGCCCCGGGCCATGGCCGCCGACGGCGCCGACGCCGCCTTCGACGACGAGGTGGAGCCGACGGTCACCATCAGCGAGTACATGGACGGCATCGAGGCCGAGGAGCTGGTAACACCCCGCACCCCCCGCGCCGTTTTTCTTCTCCTAGCTCGATCTGGCTGACCGCTCACTCCTGCCTGCGTGTCTGTCTGTCAAACCCTAGGAGGCGGATTTGGTGCTGGGCGGGGACGACGGCGACGAGTGCACCTACGGGGCCGGGTACCTCAAGCGCCAGGCCGTCTTCTCCTGCCTCACCTGCGTGCCCGACGGCGCCGCCGGGGTCTGCACCGCGTGCTGCCTCGCCTGCCACGACGGCCATGAGGTTATCCCCTCCCCTCCCATCCCTTTTTTTTTTTTTCCAGTGCCATTCGCTTGCCTAGGTATTGCTTCTGTTTTTTTAGCTCTAGTATGCTAGCTGGTTTATTGTTGTTCGTAAGGTGTATGAGATGGGAGTAGCGACTGATTTGGGAGGGGACTTAATTTCGGGGGAAATATAGATCCAAATTCCTGCTACTACTTTTTCCCAATTGAAGTTGCCTCATGGATGAATGGCATGTTCTTCACGGCGACCCTGAAGCAGCAGCAATATTTGAATGTTTTTATTAGGTTGTGTGCTGTATTACTTGCTGGTTTCTAGATTGTGCATCGTTTATTCTGCCTTTTGTAGCAGTCATGTGTGCGTCCGGTTACGTTTTGCCTGAACCCCACTGTTTCTGTTGTAGTCAAGTGTGTCAAGCTGTCACGGTGTAATATTCGGTTTCGTAGTATTAGCAGCTGCCAAATTATCTGTGAGCATCTCCTGTGTTAAGCATTTTCAGACATTACACATCATAGATAGAGTTTGATCATGCCAAGTACAGTAAGTCATCCAAAGACAATTTCTAAAATATGACAGTGCAATGCCTGTAGATCATTATAAGTTTTTCAGGGGCTCATGGTAGTGTGAGATAATTTTTCTGATCAGCTGGTTGTCTCATTAGCATGCAAATTTTTTAGGAATTGTACCATCATGCTTAATCAGCTACTATCTTCTGCAATTGTTTTTTTTGTATAAGTGCGCACACAACTGATGCCTGAAAAAAATCCTCCTGTTCAGGTTGTTGAACTCTGGACAAAGCGAAACTTTCGTTGTGACTGCGGCAACTCAAAGTTTGGAGGTCACCTCTGCAAGCTCAACCCTGAGAAAGATCCCGAGAACTCAGCAAATTCCTATAATCAGAATTTCAAGGGTGCGTATTGCACGTGCAGTAGGCCTTATCCTGACCCAGAAGCCAAGGAGCAAGTTGAAATGATACAGTGCTGTATTTGTGAGGACTGGTTTCATGAGGATCATATTGGCCTTGACTCTGCCGAAAAGGTGTTCCACTTTCCATGATTTTCTTTAATTGGATAATACTTGTTAACTGCTTCCTGTTTTCTGGTTCTTCTAAGTTTGCATGATTTGTGTGGCTCATACCATTAACTGTGTCCTAGTACTGTCACAGATATTCTTTCACCTCTGTTTACCACAATTTTTCTGCTAGATTTTTTTTTTGCATCTTAGAAACATAGCATCAAATCTTCCTTACTGGGTAAAAGTTGAAAACAAGCGCATTGTATCACTAGTGCTTTTGAGTTTTCAGTGTTGCATTGCTTGTCCATTTTTTCTTTTCCCCATAGGAGTTGCCCATGCCATTGTTATGTTATGTTACCTGCAATCGAATACATCTTCTTGATCAGCCCATCCCATATTGATGTAGTGCAAATTTTACTTCTAAGCTTTAGCAGGTGCTGCAAACTACATACGTTTGTGCTTCGCTTATTATTACACGATTTCAGATATCAAGCATAGTTTTGTGCTTAATAATTTCCTTGCTTTGCAGATACCATGCGATGAAGAAGGGGAGGCACTATATGAGGATTTCATATGCCATAAATGCTCGCCTGTCTGTTCTTTCTTGAAACTCTATCCTGATACAATTTGGGCTTCTAGTAAGCAGACTTCTGCATCAGAAGCTGTTACTGCTGATTCAAATGGTATGGAAGGAGGCTATTCAGGTCATGCTAACACTGAGAAAAATGAAAATGGTGCCCGTGTAGACCATCAAAGTGCTGAAAATACCTCTGTTGAGAATAACTGTACAAAAGATATTGCAGCTTCAGAGAAGTCCAATTTGGGTGATAATTCAGCTGGGAACTGTAAGCTAGGGCTGGATATAAATACAAAGTCAGATGATTCAGAGAAAATTATGCCATTTTTCTTATCAAAAGGGTGGAGAGAGACTCTATGCAGATGCGGTGCATGCACCAACTTCTATGAACAACGAGGCATTGCACACCTTACAGACAAGGAGGACTCTATTGAGGAATATGAAAAGATGGCTAAGGAGAAAAGGCAGAAGAAGTTGGAGCAGCAGGAAGGAGCTGAAGCTAACTTTATCAACTCACTTAACCATGTCCAGAAGATAGAGATTTTGAGTGGCATCAGTGACATGAAGAATGAATTTCAGTCCTTTCTGGTAAAACTCTCTGCTTACTTTACTGTTGGTCACTTTGTTGTTAATTTCTACATTCTGTGATCCCTGGAGCTTCCATGTTGTGCTATATATATTAGCGCACTAATCATATTAATACAAAGATGGAAATCAAGGTCAGCATAATTCAGATGTCCATCAGGACTGTTAAATTCCTAGCAAATATGACTAACAATAATTTATAAATTTGCATTAGTCACAATAGGTTTGCTCTTTCCGATTGTTGAACTAGTTGTCGCTCGCAGCATGATTGGGTTCCTGGTTAGTTTAAACTGTAGTGCTGCAACATATAGAAACCTAATCAAACAACCTGGCAGCAACATGATGGTGTGGCCTTATTATCCATAACTACATGGCTTCATTATTAATCCCCAATCATATGGCACAGCAGCCAGATTCTTTTGTGAGTTTAGTCCAAGCTGCATGAGTTCTCATATAGCTCTAGGCTGAACTCCGAAGTTCCACTCCTTGTTTCAAAAAGAGGACAGTATATTCACAATTAATTTGATGATGAGAGGTGAATTGAAGGCTAAGCAGTGGTAGCCCAGAACATACATGTCCAGTTGAAGCTATACAAACAAAATTGTTTTTCTTCAGAAAATATGCATCATTAATATATCATTTTAAATAAAAGAATCAGGCCAGGCTGCAGTGCCTTATCTACTACTCCCTCTGCCCCATAATATAATGTTATTACAAAAAATATACTCCTATATTTGTTGGTTGTAATACTAACATCTTATATTATGGGACGGAGGTAGTAGATGGTATCCCTATGATCAATCATGGGTGGCTTCCAATACAATTGTAACATGGCAATTAATTTTGGACTTTTTTTTGTTTTGGAGAAGTTAGATACTTTGTGCATGGCAGATATATGAGAATGGGCCTCTGGGGTCACTATAGTAACCTGACTTAGATACTTCGGGTCCTCTCTGACATATAAAAATGTCCCCATGAGTTCGTGCTGAAGGTCCCTGGGGTTAAAGCGGAGCCTTGTCCTTGAACTTGAATCCCCCCTGTAAGAAACCTGATCCTACAGTGCACCCCTGCAGGCCTGCACAGTAGAATCAGGTTTCTAACAGAGGTCCAACATCTTCTCTACAATTCGTTTGCACTCACAAATTGGCTTGCTTGTTTCACCCGTATGTTATTGTGCATCTAACTGAAATTTCTTCGTTTCAATTATGTGAAATAAATTTATTTGAATTTGCATTTTCTATGACCTTTTCTTTAAAAACCATTTCATTGTTCATATCTATATGTGCACAACAATACCATCTCATAATGGCAAACTTAATGTCCTTTTCTTTTACCTTCATAGGTTGTAATAGTTTATGCATGCATATGATACATTTTCTTTTATCCATATACCTGATGTTTATTCTTTCCTTTTCTTTAATACTTTGAGCAGGAATCCCGTGATCCTTCTAAACCAGTCACATCTGATGATGTACAATCTATATTTAAGAACCTTGCTAAGAAGAAACAGAGGCTATCCTGAACTGCAACTGCTTCAGATGTTGACTGAGCCTGATGTCCGCTGCAGGATAATCTAGATCTTCGTTGATTCACCAAACTCTCGAGCTGTGTCTTACCACTGCTTATTATCTACCGTAAGCTGGACAGTTATCTGTCTACCGGTCTGTGTAGTTCACTCCCTGCAATGCTAGTGTCATTGTAATGCTGAATACCTAAATGTTTCAGAGTCAGCTAATGGTAGATGCCAAACTTCTGGTGGTGCGAACTGCAAGTTGTTCCTTTGAACCAAAACTTTCTTATGTGGTATTTGCATTGCCAAAAACTGTATTGTACTGTGTGTTGCTCTTTGATTCCTGTCTAGTGCATTTTCCTGCTGAGATAGGGAATGCCCTTTTTGAAACTTGGGAGGAATGCTGCCTTGTTTGGAACTTTGGATCTGGAGTGGAGGCTGTTGAGAAATGTTTGCCAAAGTGATCTTCTGGCCTTTTCTTCCACCCTTCCTGGAGCAACGATGCTGCCAAAGCCATTCTAAAGCTGTTTAGCAGATCTTCTGGCCTCCTGGTGAACTATGCCAAGAGCTTGGCCACTCTGCTCCAATGCGAGCCTGACGATACCGTGCTCATCGTGGAAACCTTGAGATGCCAATCCCATGATCGCCTAGGCGTCCCTATTTTGTCTAGTGATCCACTCCACCAATATTTAGACATAATTGTCTTAATTTGGAGCATAACACTTTCGTTAGCTGATTCAGCTCATCAAGATAGTTATCTTCATAGAGTGCATACCCTCATTATTTTCGATAAATGACGCTTTATTATTTAAAAGGTTTAAGCAAGTGCATACTCTCATAGGTAGTTAACACAATATCAGTGATAGGCCTACCATGAACGAAGGCACTTTGTTCATCGGAAAACATCGCATCAACAACTTACCTCAAATGTATCAATAACCTTTGAGCAAATTTTAAAAATACATTACACAAAGCAATTGGTCTAAAGTGATTAAACCTTGTGCCGATTTTACCTTAAGAATGAGCATAATTATAGTGTTCTTAATGAAGTATGGTAGATAATCATCACTATGAAAACCCAGTGCCACCGCTACAATAGCATCCTTCATTAAGGCCCAATGCCATAGGAAGAAACCAATACTGAAAGCATCAACTCGAGGGCCTTTGACGGGCCCATTCGAAACAACGCTTTCTCTATTTCAGTTCAACCGTAACTTTGTTTGGAACAAACCTTGTAATAAGTTTGGTTTGCAATATGTGTCTTGGTCCCTGAAAAATCTAAATCGATGAAGAAACCCTGGAAAAATCACTTGACTACTTCCTTGTCCTCACAAAGAACACCATCACTATTAATCCGAGCTAAAGTCTTATTTTTCATCTCATAGCGGACACTTCGATGTGAACAATCTTGTAGCATGATCTCTTGCTTACGGCTAGTCCACATGAGCACGTTATTTCACCAGTACTTATTCTCTTAGCCGTAAGTCAGAAATCTAACGTTCTAACTTTTATTCACGGGGTTGATATATACATCACTGCACTACATTCTCTATTTTATGCCATGAGAGAGCTGTATGATGGTTAGTTACAATTGCTCACATTACTATACTTTGTTTATCCCTGCTTTTATGTTGCATTACATGTCTGTACGAGAAACTCCTGAGGGCATCGGTAACTTGTAGTCACATGTGAAGTTTTTCTCCTAGATGTGACTGTCACATGAAACTTCTTTCAACGCTTCACACCTATTATTGCTAGATGATATTTTTGGAGTAATGATTAAGGTACCCTTGTGTATCAAATATAGCTTGTTGCTATGATCGTGAGACTTCAATGCCAACACGATGTAGTTCCGAGGTAATTTCATATATGGATATTATTATAGGTACAATTTAATTTTCCACAATTAAAGCCAAATAATGTAGAACAACATACTCTAACCACCTATAGCAAAATTAGTATTTATTTAAATACAAAAATTGATTCAATTTACATCACTCTTTAAGTTTGTTTAGAGGTGGTAACTTTCGTTAGTACGAGATGTGTAGATGAAATATGATTAAAAGAAAAATAGGTAAAACAACTAGAGTAATATGAGGTTTGTTCATGTTAATTTGAATTGAAATAGTTCCATTGAGTTCGATGGCAGGTTTTTCCAAAGTAGTTAGTGATCCATCAGTCCCCCCTCCTAATATTATCTAGCAAAAGTAATAAGAACAACCGTGTTTCTTCAACCTTCATTGCTATTTAGGGAATTACTTCTTTGATGTTCCTCACAAATTACTTTTTGTTGTTACCACAAGTACATAAATCATACTATCTCCGTTCAGGAAATCACGCAGTATGCTTTTTCTAACTTTGACTAAGGTGAAAATAAAACCATTAGATATTTCATCATACAGATAATTATAAAAAAATCTAACACATTTGTTCAAGTAATGAATTGTGAAATATACATAATAAAGACTGTCAACATACGTAAAAGGTCATATGTTACGAACACAAAGATGCCATATATTTCTTCGGGCGCTATAAGCGAGTGTTGTATGCCGTCCGAAAGATCAAGGTGGACTTGGTGTTCATGATCTTGAATTTAAGAACAGAGCTTTGCTTGGTAAATGGCTAGTCAGGTTGTTAACGGAGGATGGGGTATGGCAACAACTTTTGCGGAAAAAGTATGTTGGCTCAAAGACGATCTCTCAGGTTCTTTGAAAATCAGGAGATTCGCATCATGGCAACTAAGAAGCACCTTTTCCCATTTGGTTCTTTCTCCATTAAGAATGGGGCGGAGATACGGTTCTGGGAGGATCGCTGATTGGGAACAACCACTCTTCGTGAACAGTATCCGGCCTTGTACAACATTGTTCGTCATAAAGGGGATACTTTGCAGAAGGTGATGGAATCTTCTCCCCCTCTATGACGTTCAGACGTGATCTTGTCGACCCTCGGTTAGCTTCTTGGAATGAACTGCTTCAGCGGTTAGGTTCAATCCAGCTGGTTCAGGGGACGGATGAATTCCGTTGGAGTCTCACCAAAAATGGCATATTTTCGGTTAGCTCTATGTACAAAGCATTATGCCTATCTGTACAACCGGTTTTAAATAATAAATCTATCTGGAAGATGAAGATACCTCTCAAAACAAAGGTCTTTGCATGGTATCTTCATCGAGATGTGATTCTTACTAAAGATAACCTTGTAAAGCGCAACTGGCAAGGCTATACGAAATGTGTGCTCTGTCACGAGGAAGAGACAGTAAAACACCTTTTCTTCAACTGTCGAGTTGCTAGATCTATATGGTCAATCATTCAGATAGGTTCTACCTTATACCCTCCCCGTAGCATTGCAAACATTTTTGGCAATTGGCTAAATGGGGTGGATTCTAGGTACAAAACGATTATCAGAGTGGGAGCGGTTGCATGGTCGCTCTGGCTATGTAGGAACGACAAGGTTTTTAATGACAATAATTCTTCTCTTATGCAGGTCATCTACCGGTGTACGGCTTTGCTCCGTTCATGGTCGCCACTTTCGTGTTTGAAGGATCGCGACCTCTTTATGGAGGTGTCTACACGATTGGAGAACACGGCCATAGAGTTTATTTTCCAACATGGGTGACTGCATAGTCGGAGGATTGAAGCCAAAAGAGCGTCATAGTAGTTGGTTTTTATCATTTATTGTATCGCATGTCGATAGATCCTAGACTTCTGAACGGCTGTGTGCATTCTGATGCAGAGGCTGGGTGTAATGCTTAAAACTTTTTGAGTAATAAAGCGCCCCTTATTGAAAAAAATAAGCCACTTTTCTTTATGAGGTGTATTTTCTTTAGAGTGCCCGGTAGATGGAAGTTTGATGGAACGAGACTATAGTTGAATGTACTGATTGGTCGATGTGATTAAACCTGTCAGTCATTTCTCTTGACATATGGTTGACGCGGGCAAGATCGGGCAAACCCACAAACCTCTGTCTTTTTATTATTTTACTTTTCGTTTGGCAAAATGTTTTATTTTTGTCCCTTCACGCCATTGATTGAATACTTCTCGTTTGGAAGACTACCCTTAACTAATCACGTTGCCGACCTTACACTCCCAGGGAGCTCTTTGCATCAGTTTATGCACGCGGTTGGTACCTGCTGCCGTCGATACGTACATACATATACATATACGTACAATTTTGAATAATCCGCACTCCCCGTGCGAAGTACTCCGTATATACTCTATCGACAACGACGACTGAGAGGAGCTCGAGTCGTGTGCGAGCTGTGCCCGTGGAGCAGTCCGACAGACGTAACGCCAACAGACTAAACCAAAACAAAGCAAGAGAACCGATCAGTACAAAGACAGAACAAAGCTGCATCAAGCAGAAATTAATAACGGGCTGTTGATCGGGGTTAGGTGAAGGACATCTCCGATTAGTTAGTAGCTGCGTGCAGCCTTTTGCCTGTAGAATTTGCTGCCCGGCGTACTATCCGGACGGCGAAAAATGGCCAGCCGCGCCCCCGGTTTCTCGTTTTTCGCTGGATTTGTGCCTTCATCCATCCGGCGAGCCCATGCCAACCCCGGCCTACCGGGGCGCGCTCGGGGAGTCCGAACGAAGCGAAAGCGCGCGAAACGCCGAGAAATCTCTCCCGCGCTTTCGCCAGAAGCGCCCGGCCGTTCAGCGGCAACGCGTCCGCGCAGTAAACGCTGCCGCGGGCAGCGCCAGCATTCCACGCCATGCCGGCCTGCCCCGCCGCGACGCACGCTCCCTCTCCCTCGACGGATCCATGGCGTTCAACGAGGAAGACGGCGCGGCCAACAACGGCTTCCCCGCTCCACGCGTTGAGGGCACCTCCTCCACCAGGCGGGTACCCCCGCCCGCCGGACATGAGGCCTCCCGGCGGCGGGTGGCGGCGTGCGGGCGGCGTGCCAATCCCGCCGCCGCCCCGGGACACGCCCTCGACGTCGCCATCGAGGAGGTCCGGCGACCTTGTCGGACCAGGACCGCGCCGAGCCACGGTTCCACCCCGACAACTACGGGCGTGGAACTCGTTCTTCTGCGGCGGTGGGAGCGGGAGCTCGCCTCCTACGACGGCCGCCGCCTCCGCCTCCGCGCAGAAACGCCGCGGGGCGCCGGCGTTGGTGGAGCGCGCCGGGTCGGACGCTCGAGGCTGTCCTCGAACACATCGAGGGCGGCAACTATCCCGTTCTGACGATGCCCCCGCTGTTGAGGACATCGGCCAGCCGCTGCCGGGGAAGCAGCTGGCAGCCACGGCGCATGGCTGCCAGCTCGTCGTCGTCCGGTTCGGCATCGAGGTCGACGCCGATCTCCAGGTCGGCGCCATCATGGGCGCCGGTGAAAACAGAGCCTCCTTCCCCGCCGAGCAACCATGCGCGCAGCGGCGGCGAGATCGTCGTCCGCGAGCCCTCGACGACACGAGGACGCCTCCGCCCCAAGCGCGAATCAGACACCTCCGGCGAGCGGAAGCGTAAGCCGGGTGAAGGTGGAGGAGGTCAACGACGCCGAGGACGCCGCAATCCTCGAGGCCGTCATGGCGAGGTCCCTCCAGGACCTCGTCCCCGCCGACAACGCCATGCCCCTCGACCAGGCCTCGAGGGAGCAGTGGGAGAAGGAGGAGGCGGAGCGGCAGGCTCGGCTCCTCGAGGACGTCGCTCGCTACCGCCGGCCTGCGACTCCTCCATCCGGTGTCCCCGTGCCCGTCATCGACCTCGAGGAGTCCGACGACGCCTGGTACAGGCCCTCGCCGTCCCCGCCGGCGGTGGCGGTGGGGAGACCCCGGCAGGCACATCAGGCGACGGCGCCACCGCGTTCCGATGATGGCGGCGGCGCGAGGACTACATGGTGTTCTACCGCCATTTCGGCAGAGCGCCGTGTTTTAATATTTTAATTTGTATCCCCGGCCGAAGTCGAAATATATTCGAATTCGGCCTCTATGTATGAACTTCGCCCTCTATATAGTAAATATCATTAAATTTAGTCTAAATTCAATCGTTTTTAGCCGTATTTCGTTAAGTTTTCGTTTTTCAAATTTAGATCGGCGTCTTCGCCTGAGATCGCGGCTGGGAAACTGGTCCTCTCCACGCCAAATTTACGTTCAATCCAGACATAAATTACCCCGGATTTCGACGTGGGGAGGGCAAGTGGAGATGGCTATTTTACATGTCGCTGAACATCCGGCGGTAACTAATCCCATCCGCTGGTCAGTTCAGGGTTCTGAAGAAAACCGTAAATCCAGACCTTGTTCGGTTTAGTGATGCCCGGAGAGTATTGGGGCGTTTTGAGCGGGATCAAATCCCTTGTAAGTCAAAATTCTCCCCAATACCTTCCAATACCCTCCAATACCGTTGAGAAGCCGTTGAGAAGCGTATTAAACGAACAAAGTTGTTACATGCTTCCATTTCACGGTAAGAAGTATGTTCAAAACAATTGTTTATCTTAGGACATATCTAGCGGTCCGACACAAAAATAGGAATGCACACCATCCTAATGGACCGACCCAAAATGACTGTCCTATCTATGGGGACGCAAACACGGTATAAATTTGCGCCGCGAATGCATCTGCGCGGACACGTCACGTGTCCGCGTCCAGTCTCCACGGGCCCGCCTAGCAGCGGGCGCGAGACCGCATCGCTTTCGCCATCCTTTGAAAGGGCACCGGCAACATCCTGCTATCGCCCACACCTCCCTAGCCACGCTTGCACCCAAAAAACCCACCAATGTAGCGTGCCACCGCCATGCCATGAGCAAGAAGAAGAACGACCACGAGGCAGGACAATTGCAGCCGGCGGAGGAGAAGCAGCGGATGAGGGTCCCTCTCGTTACTCCATCGCACAGATGTTCTACGCGAACTGGATGCCGTGGCGGCTGGGGCGATGTGCACATGCCTGGCGGGTGGCGCCTCAGCAATGCGCGGGTGCCCAACCCGCTGGTGCCACTTTTCGGCCCTTAGCGGGACACAAAGATCAAGCGCCAATGCGCCATCCTCCCTCCAGACCTCCTCCGCGACCCCGAGTTAGCCATCGACTCCCCCATGTGGGATGAATACCCCCACTGGCATGTAGTGCTTGACAAGCGGCGGGAGGCGGGGTTCCTCGGCGGCAAGGACTTCAACTTCGGCCGGCCGCCACAGCTGCGTCGGGAGGTGATGTGGCGGCCACGTACGCCGCCACCTACCCCGCCACCTCCATCGCCTTCGCCGCAGGATGACTTGGAGGACTTCGTCGCCAGCATCTGCGACGCGATCCATATGGCGCACCAGGATGGCAAGCAAATCGATCTGCCGGCGGAGCTAATCGAGGAAGAGGCGACGAGGCTTGGCATCCTCATATCGGAGATGCCGCAGTCGCGATGCCTCGGTACGCTATCGACGTCATGCCTCCAGGCCTCTCGGAGGAAGAGGCCTTGAACCTAGCGGTGCAGTACTCGGTGCCATCTCTACCCTCGTGGGCACCAGAGGCCGCTCCACCTCCACCTCCAGCACCACCCGCACTGACATATGCTCTGCCGCATCCGAACTAGCCGTAGGAGATCCCGGATATCATTGACCTGACCCAAGTGCCCAACGACGGGGAGGAGTAGGCTAGGGTTAGGGTTTTAGTAGGCCGTGGCCTTTTCATCTTTTATATTTTTTAGTTAAATTATTTTATTTAAATAAAAATGTGGGAATAGTGAAATGCATCGTGCCGTTGGGGCACCCCCAGACGCAAACGTCTGATCCTAGCTTGAAGACCAATTTTGCGTCTGCGGCCGACGCAAATGGACGCGCGGTCACCTTTTTTACGTCCGAAATACCTCGGGCAGCTGGAGATGCTCTGGCCGGGAAGCCCCATTTCTAAAAAAAAAGCTGGAGATGCTCTTACAACATCCAATAGTTCATCACGAGCAATCTTTTCAAACAAAAAGTTGTTTTGGGACAACACACTTCTTTCTACAGTTACCCAGGTGGCTACAGAGAGAGAATTTTGTCGTAACTTGGACCAACTTACAGAGGCATTACTGAACTGAAATTTGTTTAGAAAATATGCAAAGTAATTTCCTAATAGTTGAGGCATTGCCCTCCAATTTCGTTCTTATCTAATTCTAATATCAAACCAACCCAATTTGATTCTCCTGGTACACCAACCCATTCTGGTAGGACATCATTCGGCACATGGAGACATACATTTTCTCAACCGTTTACTTTTTTTTAACCTCAACCAGTTCACCAACTCTCACAGCTTTTGCAGTGCCGCCACTACTGTGCTCTACACTGGTGGCTCCTGCGTCTAAGAGGTACTCAGCAAGTGGCAAAATCCTAGCATCCAGGATGCCGCCACCGAGTGCTACAAGTATAAAGATGACCCTGTGGTGGCGTGCTTCCCGCCTTCCCGGTGCATCCTTTTCCTACGTATCAGGGGCGGAGCCAGGATTTGAGTATAGGGGGGGCGAAATGCCGATGAATGCAAGTAAAATATAGTATATCAATATGTCGAGTCCAATGTAGAAAATCATTTCAATTAGCAATATTATTAAGTGAGTAATGATTTAAATATTAACACAGAAAATTGATAAAACGTGCTAAAATTTTGCTAGAACCACCCGTGCAAAGTCCGAACAGCTCACCAAAGATCTGATATGAAAACTCAATACCAGGTCAGATTGGAGAGTGAAGCTATATACAAGCCCTGGCTATATATGTAGGCGTGAAAATGCAATCTATATTTCTATTATTTCTTCGTTTGTGACAGAAAATCTAAACTGAAGAAAACTAGCAGCGCATAGTGTACCTTGAATCCTCGATAAATATTTCGGTGGTGAATTAACTTGACTGCGCCGCAGACATCCGGCAAGCACGATGGTCCACAATCAGCGGCGGCGGCCATACTTGCTACTGATTGGCTGCTTGTACATGCCGGCCAAGGTCAGCGGTCTAAAAGGGGATGAGCGAGCGGCGGCAATCAGCCAAGCGCTCTATCGATCGATCTGCAAGCGGGGGCAGCGAGCGGCGCCAAGTACCTGGCATCGGCGAGATCGATCGGTTGCCGGTTGGCCTTCGATCTGATTCAGAGGTGGGTGCAGACGGCGTGAACCAGACCAAGGCAGGACAATCGATGGCCTAAACATGGGCAGTTAGGCTTTTGTTGTTGCGTATTGGGCTTTCGTGAGTAAATAAGATGGATCGTGCTCGTTCGTTTGCTACCAGCGTTGGGCCTAAGACTAGCTAAAACGTGATTAGGGATGCCATTAGTACGTACATGCAAGTATAGGTATACTATTACGTGAAGGTTTTTGTTGGGGGGGACGAACCATTGGGGGGGGTCTAGCCCCTGCTTGCCCCCCCTGCCTCCGCCCCTGCTACGTATACCTACGGATGTTGTACATGCGTGCATAGCTCGCGATCTCAATATCTCATCTTATCGTTGTTGCCATGCATGAGGAGTGCGAGTAAGAAAATGAGAGGGATGTGGAAAGGGAAGTTGTCCGTGACTCCATATGCAGATGAGCGGAGTGGTATATATATATGATGAATCTCTATCAATTCTCATTATTGTCCTGCTATCATGTCTAGTTGTCCTACAAATAACTTACGGCATGTGGGTGGAACGAACCACCGACCGACGAGTAATTTATGTTCAAGTACTACGATACACCAACATATTGCTAGTGTTGCAAACCATTTAGGGAAATACTTCTTTGATATTCCTCATAAATTGATTTTTGGTGTTACCACAAGTACATAAATCATGCTATGATTACTATTCCCGTTTAGAAAATCATGCAGCATGATTTTTCTAACTTTGACTAAGGTGAAAATAAAATCATTAGATATTTCAATCATACAAATAATTATAAAAATATCTTAATTTTCTAACACATTTGTTTAAGTAATTAATGGTGAAATATACATACCAAAGACTGTCAACAAACCTTTTTTTGGGGGGTATTTTTTTTGCGGGCTACTCTGTCAACATATCTAAAGGGTCGTATGTAGCGAACACAAAGATGATAGATATTTCTTCGGGCGCTATAAGCCAGTTTTTATTTTTATATTTTGAGATGGGATGCACTTTCTTTAGAGTGCCCGATAGATCGAAGTTTGACGGAACTAAAGCTATACTTGGATGTACCGATTAGTCGATGTGATTAAACCTGTCAGTCATTTCTGACGATTCTTAACATATGGTTGACGCGAGCAAGATCAGGCAAACCCACAAGCCTCTGTTTTTGACTTTTCGTTAGGCAAAATGGTTTTTACCCTCCCTTAACGCCATTGATTGAATACGGTTTTAACGCTCATGCCATCAGCAGGAACACTACCCATAACTAATCCAATCCCAGGGAGCTCTTTGCACTCAGTTTAAGCACGCGGTTTGGTACCTGTTACCGTCGATACATACATACATGTATAGATACATACATACAGGAACATCAAAGTTGGGGGGTTATATTTGTTTTTCTTTTCCTACCTTAAGCCCGCCAAAATCTATATCCAGCTCATGTATACTCGTATGTATACTTACGGTATATATTAGTTGCGTTAGAAAAAAAAAGTCACATGACTAGGTAACCATTCAAGCAGCTGCCTAACTACCTCCACACATTGTGCATGTGTTGTTTTGAAACCTATTGGTGGCGTACGTATCCGTTAGGATCAGAGGGATCCGACGGTGACGCCAGACGACGGAATCGCTATGCCGGCACGGATCCTACCAATTAAGGGTGCTACGTGTGCTTGTCATCTCCGCCATTGCCGGTGATATCGTGGCCGCTCTATATCCGCTAGTCCATTGACTGTGGGTACCCCCTATTCCCAACGAGGCTAGGGTTAGAATCTCCGCTCGATCTTATCGAGGTAGTCAGGTTGAGACCCTCCTCCCTCCCCTCCTCCCTCGCCGTTGCCTGAGGGCGCGGCCGGGCAAAGCCCGGTCGGCGGCGGCGGAGAGGTCCTCTCGTCCTCGGGCTCGGGTGGAGGGGCGCGAGATGTCTCCTCCGGGTCAGGGCCTGGCCCGTCCGTCGGGGGCCATGGCGTGCCGGCGCGGGCGTGTCCTGTTGCGGTGACGTGACAGACGACGGTGCTGGCTGCGCGTCTCCGGGCGGCGCGGGCAGGTGGCGGTAAGGGCGGTGGTGGCTGCTCAGCCGACTTCTGTGAGGAAGGATGGCTCGACGGCGGCTGCGTGGGGGGCCGGCTCCGGCTCGCTGCGGGTTCGATCTAGGCTGTCGGGCCTGGATCTGCCGGCGGCGGCACGACGGTGTCCTCTACGGATACGACAACTGAGGGACGGCGGTGGTGGCACAAGGAGGCGCCATCTTGCTTGCCTCGACACTACGCTCGGCGAGATGGAGATGCGGGGTTGCCGGTGAAAACCGTGCCCCGACTCCGGTCTTAGCGGGCGATGGCGATGCTACACGTCGCAACCATCTTGGAGCCATCATTGTCGCAGCCTGCATCTACACACTCGTGCTACTCCGGGGGAAACCCTAGATTTGGGTCTCTTGGATCGGACGATGGCGGCGCACCCTGCGTCTTTCTACCTCTTGGGGCATCATTTTTGGAGCAGCTGCTGGATGATGGCGGATGTAGGTGGAGTGGTATTCATCTACCACATTGTTGGCGTTGAGTCCCGGTGGCATGGTGCTGCAGGGTATCGACGACGGATGCGGAATGATGTATGCGTGCAGGATGGTGGAGCCGTCTGGAGTCATGGTGGCATCGACGACATGTCTTGCAAGGTTAATGCGATGATCTCTCTTGAAGATGGAGTCGAGGAAGACGGCGGTAGCAACTTCTGTGGCGTGTGCGGAGAGTCTGCTTGACTGGATGTGCTTCTCACCTGCTATTGGGTGGTTTGGAAAGGCATTTAGTTTTTGGATGATGTGAGTTGATGTATTGTCACCCCTTCATCCCACTGTAGGTCTAGTGAAGTTGCTTCGAGGTTGATCTTTGTATTGTTTTATGTAAGGTTTGTGAATAATCTAATAAAAAAAACCGTGTGCATCTTTTAGATGCAGAAGCTGAGGCGATATTTCTTCATTTCAAAAAAAAATAGTTGAGGTCTTGCCCTCTAATCTGGTTCTTACCTAATTCAAATATCAAACCAACTTAATCTGATTCTCCTCGCACACCAACCCACCCTCGTAGGACATCATTTAACGCAGGGCGACATACATTTCTCCAACGTTTCCTTTGACATCCCCAGGGCCAGGTTCACCAACTCTTGACACCTTCTGCTGCCACCACTGTGCGCTCTACATTGAGAGCCCTCCTGAGTGTCAGAGGTACTCAACAAGTGTGGCAAATTCCTAAAATTTAGGATGCAACCAGCACCGAGTGCTACGATTATAAAGACGATCCGGTGGCGGCGTGCTTCCCGGTGCATCCGTTTCCTACGTATACATATGGATGTTGTACATGTGTATATCTCACAATTTCATCTTGTCGTTGTTCTCATGCATGAGGGAGTGCGAGTAAGAAAATGCTAGGGATGTAGAAATTGAAGTTATATGTGTCTCCATATGCTGACACTAGTGGAAAAGAGACCTTTCGCCCCAAGCAAATGTTCCCGTTTTGAACCCATTGGTCCCGGTTCATCATGAAAACCCTTTAGTCCCGGTTCGTTTGGAACCGGGACTAAAGGGTGGTCTATGAGGCAAAAGTCTTTAGTCCCGGTTCGTATTACCAACCGGGACTAAAGGTCTACCCTTTAGTCCCGGTTCGTAATACGAAGGGGCACATTTAGACCGATATGCATACTCATGAAGAATATATTAAAGTACCCTAATTGAAATGTTGCTTTTAGCGTAAGGTTATGTTTGGTATTGCGATGGATTATCATAATGATTTTTTTCTAAATTAATTTTATCTTTTTCAGGGTTTGACCATTAATTTCGACTACTTTCATCACATTTTATCGCAAGATAATTATATAAGCACTACCCAACATAGTTCTACAACACCAAGCTAAATATTATCATCGTGCTAGCACCTGTTCTGAAACATGGAGCAACTTTTGTGATAAGTGGTTATGTTTGACGCCATGTCACAACTACTATAGAATTACTATTACAAGGGATAAAATCGGCTCAAATTGAAAGACTTCCATTTGATAAGTCTCATGAACCCAAGATGCTAGACACAGAAGAAAGGCATGTGCATAAAAGAAAATAAAATTTGACAACTCAAGTCAGGTACGTTTACGTTAGCCCTAAACCAACGGGCTCCCCTTCTCACATATCAAATACATAATCATATATGAACAAAAAAAAAACTTCCATCCTTTTGCTTTACTCTTCCGCAAAGAGCGTTGTGGTTATATGCCGAAGGTAGACATTTTTTTAATCCCCCCCCCCCCCAGACTTATTTAAATTTGGTCTAGCTTAGATAAAAATAATAAATTGTAATGAATAGAAAATTTTTGCTACAGGACACCATTATTTTCTAGTGTTTACCAAAATACAGTACCATTTATGTCTTTGCTAGGTACCAATATAATTTTGGACACATTTATCAGAACACACCACATGGACAGAAGGGGAAAGCTTGTCACGTTTGACGGGGATGGCCATGCTACGACCGGTTTTAAACAAAATGTGCTAAACTTTTGTTTCTATGCGGTTTGCTCCGGCTAATATGCGACAAAGTTATAATGACACCTAACAAAGACTCAATCAGGTGATGTAACGCAAGCAAATAACGGTGTCAGGAAGAAAAACACATGCTTATGAAGTACATCCGTCGGTTCGGTGTCTCGCGACTGGCAGGGCGACCTGGCGGCGGCGAGATAGCCTGTTGGATGGCGGCGGCTCCGACCACCGAGGGCCGCGCGGCTCCTCAGGGTGTGCGGATCGAGTGCGGCGAGTTCGGCTTGGCCGAGTGGACCAGTTTCAGACAGCGCGCTTTGGGGATTCTCCGGAAATCAAGCGATCAACGGAAGTGCCTGGAATTGATGCGTGTGAAGGCTAGAGGATTGTTGGGGCTGGATTCAGGAGGGGAGAAGGACGTCCTTGGCGTGAAGGAAGGAAGAGAGGGGTCGGCTCGGCCGGCGACCTCACTTCCTCAATTTGAGGAGCAGCAGGATGTGCGGCAAGAGGGGATCTCGGAGGAGGTTCTTGTCCAGGTACCTCAGATTGAAATTGTGATATTCAGTAGTGGTGAATGCAGGGTAGGTACTGTGGAATCAAAGCCGTGGACTGCAGATGGTAGTTGGATCATCACAGTGACTGATACTCAGCCCATTGTAGCAGAGATTGTATGCTTTGCAGTTACGGAGTTCAAGTCTGCCAAAGCTGATTTGGGCTGTCATGTGAAAGATCATGTGAGAACTCTGTTGGGACATGATACCCTGAGTATTGGTGTGCCACTGTTACAACTTGATGAGGAGCCACCGGATCCTGGGGAAGCAATACTTCAGAACAAATACTATGATAAAAGTGTTCAAAATTATCCAAGAGCAGTCGTGGGTTTTGGTCCTAATCAGGAGATGAATAATGTTGAGCTCTATACGTATAGTCTAAAACCTTGCCTGACCATTAGTGAGAAGATAGTGTTTTTCAGCATTGATCAGAGAGCTAACATATTGATAGGAGATGCTTTGGATTTCTCAATCAGCGATAACAAGTCCGGGACCTTGGGCCAGCTTGCGTCACATAACAAACAAAGGCAGGTCCAGTGGTGTCTAGCTAACATTCCAGGGGCAGTTCGTTTGAGGCATGGGTTCGATAGCAGAGAACTGATATGAGAACTGACATGGATCTGGCGGTTCTACAGCGTGCGTTACAGGTGCAGTACCCAAATGAAATTTTGGCTGAAATCATAGAGAGGTTATACGACCAGAGGAATAAGCTCTATCATGCTGAACCTTTAGACATGCCTGCCTTGGAGGACGTACAGCAGCCAGATAAGACACCGGCTATTTTTGTGCAACAAATTGCTATGATGAGAGATCCATCCTTGGTGGGTAGATCGATCATGACACTACCCTGCGAGGCTTGAGCTCATGGGCGCCTTCTAAAAACAGTACTGATACAGCTATGTCTGAGGTCTCATCAGTTTTGGGCAAAAGGCTTACGAGCCATACCGAGGAGAAAGCAGAATCGTTAGATATTAACGGAGCAATTGTTTTACATGCAAGCGAGGACAATTTGAACTATCAGAAAAGGGGAAGGGTGGCGTCTGTATTACAGGACTGTGCAACAATTGGATCAATGGATGGTGTGGAGTTTTTGGAGGCAATCAGCCTAGGGGCCGCTGATCAACTGACGGGGACGCACGGCGCGCCCCGTTAGGAGCAATGATTTGCTGTGGTTGGAACTGTCGGGGCGCAGGGAACAACCCGACAGTTCGAGATTTGTGCGATCTTGTACGAGATACTCGATCGCGTATAGTGTTCCTCAGTGAAACCAGACAAAAAGCAGAGAGGGTTAGACGGCTCCGTGGCAGATTGGGACTGCGAGGTTTCACTGGTGTAGACAGCGAGGGATTAAGTGGCGGGCTTGCTTTGTTCTGGTGGGATCAGCTGCATGTAGAGGTCATATCTAGCTGCGAGAGGTATATAGACGTGCACGTAAGGGCATCGGACATGGAGCCAACTTGGAGGCTGACGTGTGTGTATGGTGAACCAAGAACTGAAGATCGACATGAGATGTGGACCATGCTACAGAATCTGAAGAATGAGTCCGACTTACCTTGGTGTGTACTTGGGGACTTTAATGAGGCGATGTGGTCTTTCGAGCACTTCTCTGTGACTCCACGGTGTGAGTCGCAGATGCTTGCTTTCCGTGATACGCTGGAGATGTGTGGATTAGTGGACTTGGGGTTTTCGGGTCTACCCTTCACGTTTGATAACAAAAGGAAGGGCTGACACAATGTTCGTGTGCGTCTCGACAGAGTCGTCGCGGATAATCAGTGGAGGAACATGTTCGCGGAGGCCAGGGTAGTACACAAGGTGTCTCCTTGTTCTGACCATAATCCGATTATTCTATACTGTGAGAAGGAAGAGGAGCCATTGCGGAGACCAAATAGAAGACAATATGAGGTCATGTGGGAGCGGGAAGCTAGCCTACCCGACCACATTTCAAATGCATGGGTTGAAGCTGGGCCTAAATCAAATTTGGGCCAAGTTCGTGCAGGCCTTGGAAAGGTCATGCAACACCTCCAAATGTGGAGCAAGCAGAAATTTGGTAGTGTGAAAGCCCAACTAGAAAAATCACGATCTAGACTGGAGGAACTTATGAGTATGAATGCTGACAGAGAAGAGATACGTCGAGTGACTGATAGCATGAATGAGCTTCTCTACAGGGAGGAGATGATGTGGTTGCAAAGATCAAGGATAGATTGGCTACGAGAGGGGGACCGAAACACGAAGTTCTTCCATAGTAAAGCTGTATGGCGCGCACGAAAGAATAAGGTGAAGCAAATTATTGATGATAGTGGTGTTGTGCATACAGAGCAACAGAGCATGGGGAATCTTGTTTCTGATTATTTTCAGAACATTTTCACATCTGATCCATCCATTGACCCTACCCCGGTTCTTGAGTTGGTGGAATGTAAAGTAACGGAGGATATGAATAGCAAACTTTGTGCAGATTTTTCAGACAAAGAAATAGCTGATGCACTGTTTCAAATTGGACCCTTCAAAGCACAGGGCCTGACGGCTTCCCAGCAAGGTTCTTTCAACACAATTGGGGTCTGCTGAAGGAAGAAATCATCCCTGCTGTCAAGGCTTTCTTCACAACTGGTGTTATGCCCGCAGGTGTCAATGATGCTACAATTGTTTTAATTTCCAAAGTTGACCATCCAAAGAAAGTGACGGACTTTAAACCAATAAGTCTCTGTAATGTAATATATAAAGTGGTGGCGAAGTGTTTAGTGAATAGATTGAGACCCATCCTGGATGAGATTGTGTCACCAAATCAGAGTGCCTTTGTGCCAGGTCGGCTGATCACCAATAATGCCCTTCTTGCTTTCGAATGCTTCCATTACATCCAACAGGAAAAGGACCCGGAGAAGAGCTTCTGTGCCTATAAGCTAGACCTTTCGAAGGCGTATGACCGGGTTGATTGGGATTTCTTGAGGCAAGCGATGCAAAAGTTAGGCTTCTCTCATCGGTGGGTGCATTGGATAATGTCATGTGTCACCACGGTGAGGTACTCGGTTAAATTCAATGGAGCTATCTTGGATTCGTTTGCACCGTCGCGTGGGCTACGGCAAGGTGACCCTCTCTCCCCATTCCTATTCCTTTTTGTGGCTGATGGTTTATCTGCATTGCTTCGACAAGGTGTGGCTCAACAGGCAATTACACCGGTCAAAGTCTGCCCTAGAGCACCGGGCCTCTCTCACCTCCTCTTCGCGGATGACACACTTTTATTCTTCAAGGCCGAGACACAAGAAGCTGCGAGAATTGGCGTGGTGTTAGACACATATGCACGTGCAACGGGGCAATTGATCAATTTGAACAAGTGCTCGATCATGTTTGGTAAAGCTTGTCCTGTGCAAACACAAGATATTATTAGAGGTACTTTGCAACTTCAGAGATCAGACTTTGAAGAGAAATATTTGGGCCTGCCTACTCCCCAGGGGAGGATGAACAAGGGTAGGCTCCAGAACCTGCAAGTTCGGTTTACAAAAAGGTTTTTGGAGTGGGGAGATTCGTTTCCATCTCAGGCTGCGAAAGAAACACTCATTAAGTCAATCGCACAATCTATTCCAACTTACATTATGAGTGTCTTCAAATTACCTATGGCTCTGTGTGATGATCTAAATCACATGGTGAGGAACTACTGGTGGGGTTCAGACAAGGGAAAGAGGAAGACCCATTGGAAATCTTGGGATGCAATCACACACCCTAAACGTTCGGCCTGGGGTTTAGGGACTTTCGGCTCTTTAATCAAGCGCTTCTAGCACGCCAGGCTTGGCGGTTACTTACCAAACCAGAGAGCCTTTGCGCTACTGTTCTAAAAGCAAGGTATTATCCTAATGGGCGTCTTGAGGACACTGTGTTTGCTGGGAATGCTTCTACGACTTGGCAAGCAATACAGTACAGACTTGAACTCCTAAAAAAAAGGCTTAGTGTGGAGAATCGGCAATGGGAGCCAGGTGAGGATCTGGCGTGATCCATGGTTGCCAATGCCTCCTTCGTATCGACCAATATCGCACAAAGGGGAATGTCGTCTTCGACGCGTGGAGGCGCTGATCTCTGTGGATGGCTCTTGGAACCAACAGCTAGTGCGCAAGCACTTCTGCGCCCCTGACGTTGACGAGATTTTGAAGATTAACCTGTCAGTACAAAACGAGGTAGACGTCATTGCTTGGGGACCCGACATAAGGGGCCTCTTCTCGGTGCAAAGCGCGTACAAACTGGCGTGGGATACAACTCATCGCACTTCTATGTGCGCTGCGAGCAGGGAACCGGATGGTCGTCGTACTGTCTGGGACATGGTATGGAGATGCCCTGCTCCCCCAAAGGTACGCGTCTTTGCTTAGCGAGTTGCGACTAACGGTTTAGCTACCTGGGATAACAAATTGAAAAGGAAGATTGTGACCTCTGATATTTGTATTGTTTGTGGAATGGAACGCGAGGATACATTCCATGCCCTATGCAGATGCCCCATGGCGCGGGACCTGTGGAGAGCGATGGAGGAAGCCTGGCCCTTACCGGCAATTGAGAGCATCAAGAATAATGGCTCGGAATGGATCCTGCAGGCCTTGGACCAAGTTCCGGAGCAGATGCACATGATGATGATGATGACCCGGTGGCGCGTCTGGCATGTCCGTAATGAGGTGGTGCATCACAAGCCTGCGCCACCCATCGAAGCCTCACGACGTTTTCTATGTAGCTATTTGGACTCTCTGCTATGCATCAAACAGAACCCAATGGCGGATCCGATAAAAGGAAAATCTGTCATCGCTTATACTACAAAATCAAAGGAGAAAAATTTAAGAGACGCGACATCATCATCGCAAGCCGCACTGAAGACTTGGACCAAGCCACCACTGGGATGGTCTAAGCTAAATGTTGATGGAGCATGGACTGATGAGGAGAGTGTTGGAGGCACTGGGATGATTCTTCACGATGATGTGGGCATGATCTCTGTCTCGGCTTGCTAGTCCATACCATCCTGTACCAGTCCACTGGAAGCGGAGTTGAGAGCTTGTGTGAATGGACGGACAAGCCAATCTTGCTGGAGAGTGACTGTCTAGAAGCTATCCAAATGATCAACGATACTGGGCTAAATCGCTCGCATATGGTTGCGCTGGTTAATGTGGTCAAATACCTTAGTAGTAGCAGAGTGTGCAAGTTCGTTCATGTTAATAGAACTCTTAATGGAGTGAGTCACTGTTTGGCTCGCTTTGGTCGTTTAAATTCATGTACTAGAGTCTGGCCACGTTCAGCTCCAGAAGAAGCTCACTTAGTTTGTAATCAGGATGGAACCCCTTTTCTTGATTAATATATATTATTTTCCGCAAAAAAAAATGAAGTACATCCGTAGCTGTACATGCATGTAGGACTTGCACTGTCCTCAATTTCTGTTCTTCCAAGCTGAACTTTGGTTTCTTGAGAGAAGAAGAAGAAAAAATGACATGTGCGTATGGATTCTGATCCTTCCGGCCGCCACTCCGCCAGTTTTGTAAAAAAATAAAAATCCCCCCAAAAAAGGCATAGATCTACATGCCAGTTTTGCCCATGGGTCGGTCTTATCCGAATATTGTTGTGTTCGTGTTGATGGATCAATGGATTGGCTTCTAGTGATTATATAGGGGCGCATTTGGTAGTTTGGAAAGCCTTTGGCTGGCATGGGAAACACAATTTTTGGTCTGTTTGGTTTCGTGGGATCCTCCTTGTTGTTGCATAACACGGTTCTTAAAGCATCCCGGGCCAAGTCCGGGGGGAACGCCTGAATCGTCCATTTCCAGCGAGGCACCCTCGTCTCCGACAAAAACGACAACGCCACATTCCCGCAGAGCCACCGAAGGGAGATGGCGCGAGCTCGCGCGGAACGGCAAAAAATTAGCGGGATGAATTTGGTCACCGCCCTCAAAATTTCGCCACCTTACAGGGGCGGCTCTCTCACCGCCAATAACAAATCCCACATTTCCCTCATTTCGAGCTTATCCACCCTTCAAGATCTAGCGACATGGTCGGCTGGTCCTCACCCGCAAGGTCGGCGAGGCTGGCAGCAACGACTGGCCACAACTTGTCGTCTTCTTCCTATGTGTCGATCACTCCGGTTGTTGTAAGCTCCTGCAAACCCTAGCCTTAGATTTAGAACTTGTGTGTACACAGGGAGATCTGAGAGCCTCCATTGTATGCCATTCCTTCGTCGCTGGTCGTGGTTGGATCTGACTCTAGCACGGGGACGGTTGTCGAGGTTGGATCTGACTCTAGCACGGGACAGTTGTGCTGCCTGGTTCTGCACCAGGGTTTCCTGCTTCCCCGACCTTGGTGTTGCGTGTGGATCCTCTGATTGTAAGAACGCTCTTGTCTGGTTTCATTGATATGCTAATGAATGTGGTAGTTCATTGATGTGATAATGCATACGAATGTGGATGTGGTAGTTCATTATGTGCTAATGCTTACGGATGTGGATGTGGTAGTTCATTGAAGTGCTAATGCTTAGCTATATTCGTTTGGTATTTGTCATATAGGCGATCTTACCACTGGGCTCCCCTCATCTTTATACTCCATCTATCAATGCTGCTTATGATTCCCTGTTTACACACAAACACAAACGTGCCATGGTTTGGCAAACCAAAGATGTCCAAGTTTGTGCCGAACCGCTTGGTTGAGCTCGTCAATATAGGCTATATGATCTTACAATATGTCATTGTCATCCGCCTTAACACTTAATCCTTCTGGATTACAACGCTACCCGAGACATCGTGAATGTGTCAACAACCTGATCACGAACTATGCTCAGATGAAGACAATCTTCACACCCCGGTTTGTCTGCAAGGACCAGATGTACCAACCGCACTTCCTGGCCAGGGCACTCAACTACAACGAAGAAGAGTATGCCGCGTACCGTGTGTTGCAGCCATCGAAGAGGAGTACCTGGCTTAGGACCTAGATAGATATGCAAGTAGTTTGCTGCTTAGTGCTTCTGCTTCATTCTTCATAATCCTCTCGATGATGGTCATGATCTGCTAAACAAATCATGCATATTTTGAGAGGTCGTCTTGTATCCCTCCATTACCTAGGACGTGCTTCAAAATGATCCCTGATATGTAATGATGAACTTGTTTGAGGTGGTATTATCTAAATAGATTATGGCTGTTGTGATCCCTGGTCTCTCAGCGTTTTGCCGGTGCGTGCATTAACGTGTGGGTCCCTGTAGGTGTGTAGGTGGCGGCCATTCTAGACTTGGGCGGTTCCGCATCGGTAAACCAAAGTGTACGGGCCCGCTTCCCAAAATCTATCTTATCTCTTCGTCTTTGCCAAGTACTAAGGGCATCTCCAACTGGGCGACCCAAACGGACGCGCTGGGCCATCCGTTTTGGGCCGTTTGCGTACCCAAGCGGACGCGCGGACGGAGCCCCACGTCCGCGCGTCCGTTTGGGTCGCACGCTGCGCCCAACGCAGCGGCCACCCATTTGGCCATTTGGCCTATTTCTTTGGAAAATAGGTCCTCTGGCCACAGATCCTTATAAACAATGTCTAACAAATATAGAATAATATCTCGTAAACATAGAAGAATATATAATAAACATAAAATATTATCAAATAGCATAAAATATTATCAAATGTACCATGATAAATCAAATAAAATGTGCCATAGTTTGAGAAAAATATAAAAATTACAATTGAGATTGTCTAACTCAATTTGGGCGCTCGAGGATCTCCTTCTGTCTCTTCTCGAACCAAGCTCTCTTTGCCTCGCTCATGTTGGTCAAGTCGGCGTTCATGATGAGGTTGTCCTCGGCTTGGCGTTTGAGCTCAACTTCCTTCGCCTTCAGCTCCACCTCTTTGGCCCTTGTCATTGCTATGAGCTCAAGTTCTCTCTCTTTGAGCTCAAGTTCTTTAGCTTTGGTCTTGGCCTTGACCTCTTCAATCTCTTCTTCTGGACATCAAAGAATTTCTTCCTGTCCTCTTCTTTCTCCCGGCGCCTCCTCTCATCCCTCTTGTCCGTGGACACCTCTCTGTCCGCATGCATCTCCTTCAAAGTGCCGTACAATAGCATGGACGAAGCATCACGCTTCATGTCGGCTTTGGTTGACTTGTGGCCGCGTGGATGACTTGCACGAGAAGCGGAGCTACCGCAAGGCTGCCCACCATCAAGGTCAATGACAGTGGCATCTTTGGCGGGATTGTTGCCAGTCAAGGTCGCCATGTACCCCTCGTACCCCTCCTGGAACTTGGGGGTGCCGTGGAGTTCCTTCCAACAATGAGGGAAGGCAAAGGTCTTCTCTCCATTGTTGACTTTGTAGAATTCCAAAGCTCGCCACACCTAGAGCAAAGTGAGACAACAATGATAAACAGATGTGCAAACATCGGATGAATAAGTTGAGGTTAAGAATCATACCAAGTCCTTCATACCCATGCCACTAACGGGGACCCGCTTCGCGTGATCATACGCCGCCTGGAACTTGTTGCATTCCGTTTGAATTGCTCCCCACCTCTTTTGGAGCGATATTTCGCTGCGGTCGCTCTCAAATGGCTCCTGTCCATATTTGCGATGTTCATGGAAGTATTCATAGATCCGGCGCCAGAATGCGGTCCCCTTCTGCTCGGCACCCGTCAACGCATCTTGCCCGATGGTCAACCATCCATCGACGAGCACCTTGTCCTCCTTCTCCGTGTAGTTGGCGGTTCGTTTGCTTACCCGGCGGGCTCGAGCTTGTGCAGCTGCGGCTTGTGTGAGGCCCTCACCGAACAACGGCTCCTCGCGATGTTTATGCTGCCGGGACCGGTTGTGCCCTCGTGTGTCAATGGGAGGTGGCTGGGGAGCCTTGTGTCGAAGGATATGGCGGTCGTCGGCATTCTGCGAAGACGGAGGGCGCACGGTGGACGTGGCGCGCGCGCGGCCGACATATCGTCGAACAAGGTTGCGTGCGGCCATCGTGCCCCAGTTCTTGGGGCCTTTGGAGTTCGCCGGCGCACGGTTCAGGTCAATGGACGAAGGTGACGGCCCCGTCATGGACTCGCCACCTCCGGTGACCCATCCCGTGAGTGCCCCGCCGAATGCGCCCATTTCGTGCCCAAACGGGGCGGTGGGGCTTGACCTTGGAGGAAGGGGCCGGGTCACGGACGAGGCCGAGCCCCAGGCCGCGCCGGTGCGGGATGATCATGTCGGTGGCGCGCGTAAAAAGGCGCCTGCGCTGCTGCTCTTGAAGGAGAGTGGTCTTCGCGAGCGTTTGGAGTTCGAGGAGGCGCCCGCGCACCCGCTCTCCTCGGCGGTGGCGGCCTTCTTCCGCAGATCACGCCTGCGCTCCCCGCTCTTGCTCTCCGCCCCTCTTCCGCGGTGAGGTCGGGCTTCGCCTTCGTCGGCGGCCGGGCTCCCACCGGAGCGTCCGCTTCGAGCGCCTCCACGGCAGAGCGGCAACGGCCGCGGCGTGCCTCCTCTCGGATGGTGGCGGTGGTGGCGGTGGCGCGGCGTCGCCGTCATCTCTAGGTTTTGGGAGTACGGTGGAGTGTTTTGTTTGGGAGGCGAGGCGGGCGGCGGACAAGGGGAGGACGCCGACCAGCTTTCGCGTGCGCCACGCAAACTCGTCAAGATTTGGGCGGGTTTGGGTCGTCCGCGTGGCCATCCGTTTTGGATGGGTCGCGATGGCGCGTTTGTTTCACCCATCCGGACGCGGGCGCGGATGGACACGGTTGGAGATTCCTCTCCTTCGTTTCCCATCTCCACAGATAAGGCGCAGAGAGGACCACGAGTCGCCATGGTCGTCCACCTTGCCGGAGTTGGTGACGCCATGCCTGGCTGCGAGGAGACGGCGTCGGACAGCCTGGACCTCCCCGGAAGCGGTGCGCGTCGCGGAGGCGAGGAATAAAACTTAGGGATGTGGGGGTGTGTGCTCGCCGGCGCCGGAGAAGAAAGAGTCGGGGTCGGCGTTTAGAGGGATGGTCGCTGGTCGGCCGGGAGGTGGCGGTCCGGCGGAGAAAGCGGCTAGGGCAGGGTGGGGCGGCAAGGCGGCGCGATAGCGCAGCTGGCCGCGGGCGACACTGACAGGCGATTTGGCCGGTGGTTGGTGGCCGATTCCGGTGGTGCTCCTCTCCGGCGAAGCAGTTGTTCTTCCCCTCATCTCCGGCTGCTTCCGACTGGAAAAGAACAACGGGCGTTGGGTCGATCTTCCCCTCCTTCCTCTGTTCTTATGCCTTTTGGACAACTACTGTAGCACCGGGGCTCCTTGCTTCGCCTGCTACTATTCCTGCGGTGGAGCCGACTCAGCACCTTGGTCTAAAAGTGCATACTCCCTCATTGAGACTATTTGGTGCTACAATCAAGTCACGTCTGGCTCTAATTTTGGACTTTGGAAGCAGAACGGTGCAGACTGGAGTTCTTTTTTGAGAATAAGTTGGACAGCATGCCTTGCTATTGTTGGCAATGCGGATATTGATGATTCCTGTATATAGTACATACAAAGCTGGATTACAGATTAAGGCTTACATGTGGTGCGAGTCTATTCAAGAGTAATGCATCTCTCCCTTTTATTATCTGCAAGGTAGCTGCAGTTTTTTGACAGAATAATTGGTTAGGCTGATCAATTTGAATTTATTTCTGGTAGATTAACCTCTGCACCAGAAGATGACCTCTGCATTTTGTTGTCGGTTCTAAATAAGTTGCCGGTTTTATTTACAATGCAGTATCCATTAACGCCCAATCCACATTTGTAGATGATTGGGTACACAATACTACACCTTGTACAGTTTTCTGAGGCAAACTAGAAATTTCTAGGGCTATCATTTATGGGTAACCAATCCGAATTCTAAATGAATAAACATTACCATTGTGGGGGTATTGTTATAGTTCCTAAATACAGAGTCTACACATATGCTTTAGAAGCTGGGCTCACTAACTTGCTTTATCCTACAGTCCTATGTGACGAACCATTGAATTTCTGCAATATTGCATTACAATTTTCTGTTTTGAGCTCCCACACATTCCTGTGAAAGTAAAATATGGATAATTCTTACCTAACATTATGCTCTAGCTTCAAAAGCATTTATAACTTCTTTTTTTACAGAATGGAGTGTATATATTATTGAAATAACAAGTCTTTTTTTTATAGAACTTATCATTATAGGAACCGCTGCTCCACATACATATTTGTTCAGAGCCAGAACCTGGCTTCTGATCGTGTTTTTGGGTACTAGCATGCAACCATAAACGTAACAGAAATCATCAATGAAAATTTATTTAATTCAACGTTATTGACTTTTCATAAAAAATATATAAATCTAACTAGAACAAAATAAAGTATCCTATGGAGGTTTAACAAGTACAAAGAAACATGAATACATGTTAGACAAGAGTATTGTTGCATTCTATGCGGTAAAAATCTTTTTTGTTGACAACTAAAATAAAAATCTTATGTGACAGCAAGGAGAAAAGGAGCAGGGATTATGCGGATATTCTACTATTAAAAAATCACATGCCTGATAGATGCTTGTGTTCGTTTTGATTTCATCATTAAGCTATTGTTAATTGCCATGGATGGTTCAACTGAATTATTGGTTGTCCCAAAAAAACATAACTAATTAGTTTATGCATCTAATATTTGATTGAGGTGCTACCTGACATGGTTGTCCGAAGGAAGAGATGGACACAACATGAACACTGTCGATAGCCAATTTGAGGTATTTATGCAATACCCTGAAGGTTGAAGGATATCATACACATTTAGAAATGTTTTTGTTTGAGTAAAATGAACTTATGATTATGCCCCCTAGGTATACTGGCGGCGGTGGGAGATATGGTGAAGGCGGAGGGGCGAAGGCTGGAGAGGACCATGATTTGGACCTTTGCAGCGGCGCTTTCTGGGATCGGCCCAGGCTTTGAAATATGCATGTGGTGTTACCCGCAAGTGGAGCTTCCTATCTCCATCACTCGCGGTGAGCACTATGGACGGTTTTCTCTACCCCATTCTTGATATTTGTGAGTTTTGTCTTTTCCTCAATTCCTTTCAAAGATTTCTATGATATACTTTGCAAGGTTTGGAGATACAGTTGTGGTGAGTTACGTTATATTTTCTACTGTATCTAACTCAATAAAGATCATCTTTATTGACTTTCTCAATTTAGCTGTTGTGGGAATAGAATCTTGAGCATCCTTTGGTTGATTGTGATAAATAATGTAGAATGCAGTTGACCCTTTATCATTATGAATATGGAACGGTTAGACATGCGGGAGTGGTAAAATCAGTACAATATGTGGGACTGGGATATTATTTGTACTGTTCTCAATTGACTCTATTCCTTACTCTTTAACACGTGCATAATGAAATGATTTTTGGGTATGGACACAGCTACGGTGACAGACATCTTTATAAGAAAAGCAAGACTGCTAATTGTTGTAGTCTTTGCATTATCATTCTTCTCAGGAAGATGCTGAGAAAAACCTAAGTTACAATTATTGAGCGGGTAACATGTATGAGAAGTATTGCAACTAACGATCTTATTTATGAAATTTCGGAGGCAGCGAAGGCGCAACTGCAACTTATCATTGTTGCAACTGCCAGTATGTGCATTTTTCTGTCGTCATCTCATCAATGCCAACCTTGCAGTGCCTTTGGGTTTCAAATTTATGGTAGTTACTGATACGTAAGCACTTTCAATCTCTATTGTTTTGTGTGGATGTGAATGTAGTGTGATAGTATGTTTCTGCATCTACTGTGTTTTTCGAATATCGAAGGTAGTTTAATTCATACAAGCTCTGCAATGGAATCAATGTCATCTCATACTTTCTAATAGAGCTACTCTTTTTTGGAAGCAAATTATCCACAAGAAATATCTCGGTTATTTTGGGTAAAATTATTAGAAGTTCATAAAAGGGCTTATATTTAGTGGTGTTAATGTTGTTGTTGTTTCTTTATGGGCATTCTATAAATTATGTTCATCTTAAAATTCTTTGTTGTTTCTACTCCTTTAAATTATTTTCCGATATTTGAAGTATGAATCACAGCCTGATCTCTCAATGGATTACAACAAATATCATGTGATATATAATGTGACATTGTCAATGTACATTTAGCCATTTACCATATAATAAATGGTTTAACGGTATCACAGACTCTAATCTAAAAGAGTAAAATCGTGATCTTCGCAAACAACTAATATGAAAAGCAATTTCCACGAGGTTATTCTATTTGCTTTGTGGATAATACGAATGAAATTATCACCATGCCACCTCCTTTTGATTTCTTTTCAAACCATATTTTGTATACTTCTAAACAATAAGCCAGTGGGCCTGGGTGCCTTCTTAGGGCATCTGCCCTGGCCGTGTTGCTGCCTTGTGGGTCATCTCTATGGCTCACTGGCCCTGTCTCAGCCTCCACCTCTAGACGAAGCGAAGCCCTAAATCCTCCCTCTATTGTCCTTGTTTTGAGCCGCCTCCCCTCGTGCCCATTCCACCCCCAGAAGCTGCTCCATCTCCACCCCTCCACCACATATGACATATACTACGAGTATGTCACAGTAGAGGATGTGTTGCTGCTGCCGCTCCTTCATGATGCACTAAAAAGTGCTAAATTAGTCGCTATCGTGTCTTAGTTCAGCTGCGAATTCAAAATTCATGTTGCATATATTTTAGTTTGAGTGGTAGAATAAAAAGTTGATCCTCGCATTCTTATCCGGGATACAAATTGGAGCTCTTTATTGATGCCTATTGTATGTATCCTCTGTTTTTACTATGATTCTAGACTTATATCTTACATTGTGCTATTTGCCAATAGTTGACAGGGCTATAGACCACAGGCAACTGAAGATAAATATAAGCTAAATATGCTGCTAAGAAGCTTGAATTTTAACGGAGAGGTTTGGCCTGCATCAGCTTCCTAGCCCTACACATCCACTGCTTAATTTTGGCAGTACAAATTCTGCAGTTGGTCTGTCTGTACTCATCTGAAGTTGAGCTGGCCTCCAGGATCTCCATGATAGATTACACTGTACTTATTTCTGTTTTACGTCTCCAAACCTCATCTGCAACGTGCCCATTTGTTTTCTTAGTCAATATTCATGAGAAAATGGCATTGCCTAATTTATATTGATTCACAAGTTGGAAATGTATTCATGCAGTCCATCCCAACTTATTACTTTCTTTTTTCTTTTGGCAGGCTGTAGATTCTGAACCATTCGAGTCTTGACCCTTTACGCGAAAGAAAATTGATGATGATTTGGTAACATGAAGCCAGCAAGCTGTAGCATATAATTATAATGCAGTGGAGTGAAAAAGGGAGCCAGAGAAATGCGACCTAACTTCATAGTTGTCATTCTCTTAGTTTAGTTTGAGTGGAAGTACTCCCTCCCACGTCGTAAACCTCCGATATGTTTCGTGGGATGGAGTATAAAAAGTTGACTGTAAGATTGCTAAACAATGACTCGATAGAATGCTAATGGGGGATCCTCCTCGGGTCTTTACCACAGATAGATAAAACAAGCTCTTTATTGATGCTTATGTGTGTATCCTCCGATTTACTATAATTATAGGCTTAACAAATCAACATTAGTACACCAGTCAGACAATTTTAAGTGACAAAACTACTTATGCCATTAAGGCATAGCGATGAAGAAATAGACAGTGTTACACCCAGTTGCAACCAAGATGAATCAACGTTGTGTGATACCGCTTAGCATGCGGCGCGGCGAAGCGCGCTGTCCATCTAGTATGTTAAACCCTCGTGTGATGAACCTGTGATGCATCATGAAGTATAGATGCTTTGCTCGTGAGGCATCGCCCAGTACTTGATGTGTATTACTAGCACCTTCAGCACATTCAGCACTACTCGATAACCTTACCACTCAAATGGAAGGGTTTAACACAACACACTCATGTCTGCAACCAAACAATGTGTGCGTTGCACCACCAGGGCAGAAAGGCGTTCGTGCAGCCACCCAAATAATGGGAGCGGTCTTCCCTATCGAAATAACTAGGCTTTTCTGGCCCAGAGCTCGTATCGTACGCGCAGGACGTTCCATCTCACTAGCGCAGTGAGACGTAAATCGGATCTAGACTACCAAACGCACCCTAGCTGAATAGGAGCAGGTAGCGTATGCATGTGTTCCTGTGAGCACGCTCGAGTGGAGACAACCAAACAAGGCTGAATGGTTGATGTATATAAAAGGTGCACTAGTCATTATATTGGTGTGCATCCATGTGCAGCTAGTTGTGCGCATGGCTCGACGTCCCCTACCCAACACGTCTTGCACTACTATGTGCTATGCTTATGAGGTGTGGCGTGGCAGGGGTCAACCTCAGTGACATATTGTATCTAAGTCTTACGATGATATAGCCTCCAGGACGAGTGTGGACTGTAGAGTTGTTTGGTTGGTTGACGCGTTGTATCTAAGTATCACGGTGACCACATGCTTATAGTTGTTTGGTTGATTGCACATTTTGTTGATAATAAATCCAATAAAGGAATGAAAACTTGTTTTATTATGTTACATATTTTCGTGTCCGGAAAGAAATATGTTTATAACAATTGTTTATCTTACAGCATGCAATATTTTTTCATGCAATGTTTGAAAATAAAAAGTTGTTATGAGGCAACAAACTGGTTTCTACCTATGAGACTAGAGATAGAGGGAGAGAGGCAATTTTAGGCAGTGCTGAATTGAAATTTGTTTAGCAAAACATGCGGAATAATTTCCGAATAGTTGAGGCCTAGTTGCCCTCCAGTTCGTTCTTATATAATTCAAATATCAGACCAACCCAATTCGATTCCGCTAACCTTGGTGTCCATAGTTACAAAGCTTAAAATGTTAAGCATTTCAGGTTAACATCGAAACTTTATTATTCTACGTACATCAATCCATCTTCATATAACATCGTTTGACACATGGATACAAACATTTTTCCACCATTTTGACCTCCCCAGGTTCGCAAATTCCACACTTCCTGTAGTGCCACCACAACTGTGCTCTACATTGAAGCCTCCCTCAACTGAGACATACTCAACAAGTGGGGCGGATGCCTAGCATTTTGGATGCAATCACCACCAGGTGCTATGAGTGGAATGACGATCGTGTGGCGGTGTGCTTCCCAGTGCCTCCTTTTCCTACATATACGTGTGCATGTTGTACATGTGTGCATATCTCATGACTTCATATTGTCGTTGTTTTCAAACATGAGAAATAAATGAGTAAGAAAATGCTAGGAATGTGGAAAGGGAAGTTGTATATGACTCCATATATATACATAGAAGTGGAGTGGTTTATTTATATGATGAAACTCTCCATCAATTCTATAATTCTCATGTGATAAAAAATTGTAATTCTCATTATTGGCCTCCTACGGTGTCTAGTTGTCCTACAAAAAAGTGACGGCATGTGGGTGGATAGAACCACCCAACAACTAGTAATTTAAAGAAGGTGAAATATCATGATACACCAACATATGCACATGAATCCTGCAAGACTTTGATCATGAGTTCGTCGAGCAATTTTTAAACATCGGTAATCACAATGTAAACATGTTAACAGAGATAAAAGTGTAGTACAATTTTAGTGCACCTGATATATGAAAGGTCCATGTGAATAAGCATTAAATTAATAAGAATTTACTTTATTTGTAATTTGAGCTTAGTTTGCATAGAAAATGCACAACCAAATACTACAATAGGTACATTTGAAAAAACTGCACCAGTACTAACTAGTTTCTAACAAATGACAAATGCCTTCGATCAAACATATAGTTGTATACTTTTTCGGAACGGAATAAAACGGATTGCCTCATCTCTTTACTTAAGAAGAATTTTAAGTTACAAGGTTTCACCAGGGGTTGAGAAACCCTCTGCCCTGTTATTACAAAATGCATACTCTCCTGCATGGTTTGACTCAATTATTTCGCCCTTGCGGTGACCCAATTTCTAGAATCTTCTTTGATCTTGGTGATGAAAAATTGCAGCATTGACTTAGTTTGATGGAATACCCTCACATTTCTCTCCTTCCAAATTTCCCCGGAGACCAACATAACAAGCTGTGCGTTGGTTTCACAATGCTGTCCAGCTTAGAGGACAAGAGAACGCCATCATTCTTTGACCGAGTTTATGGTCACATTGTCCGGTGTCGATCTCAGTTGTTTCGAAACAAGCCTTGATGCTCTCCCAAATCAGAATGGAATACCGGAATTGGACCAAAATATGCGCCGCAGTCTTGGGTGCTAGCTTGCATAGTTGCCAAAAGCCACAGTTCGTCCATCCTCTCTTCTCCAATATGTCCTTCGTACACACCCTATTTTGGATATTAACCCATGCGAAGAGCTTGGATTTTGGGAGTGCCTAATTTCCACACACACACACAACAACGCACGTATGTGGCTTCCGGCCCCAAGAAATGAATCTTGTAAGCCGACTTGGAGGATTATTCACCCAAAGTCGTTAAGATTCAGGAGTATCCGTTTTTGTATGCGGATGCTACTATCTAGCCAATATAGTTTGCATCCGTGAACTTGATTTAGTAATACAAAAAGTATTAATTCTATAATCATTTGCAAAAAATCCAAATTAAACCACAATCTTTACTATTAAATGGGAGTTGGTCGTTTGACACTCAACGCACTTTGGTGGTCGTCATTGAAAGCATCCTATCCGTCCAATCTAATCCTACGGTCTCCGGTCTTCGTTTGACATCCAATCCTGCAACAATCATGGAAACAATCGATCACGCTACGAATTAATAAGGAAACAATCTGACAGCCTTCTTTAACGCTCATGCCATCAATCAATCACGATACAAATAATTAGGAAACAAAATCAGGGGCATTTCCTTACTTGGTTTCCTTAGTAAAGATTTTAACCGTCCAATTTTGCTCAACTTGACCCGCACCGTGCGATTGATTTATTTCTTTGTGCGATTTCCCTATCCTGTGTTTCCTTTCCGTCGATGGAGCCCGAAAATTAGGGGCGGGGCATCGATGGCATCTCTCTCCCGACTCCCACTTCTCATGCGCCACCACCCGACATCTCTCGTAAGGCGCCTCCTCAGTCCTCCCCTATCCTCCCCCTTCTTGTTGGGTTGGCGATGCCAGCGCCGCCAGACTCCTCTCCTGGAGTACATCGCGTGCGCCAAGGAGGGTCACGCAGCCAGGCTCTTGTGCATCTGAGATACATCGCACGCACATCAACAGCCGTGCACGGCGGCAGGGACCAGGAAAGGCGGCCAGAGGAAGAAGGACGGCGGGGACGGGATGATGACGACGAGCGCGGCGCGGAGAGGGACAAGCTCCGCCGCCCAGTGGTCCACTTGGGGATTGTCCTCGAGAAGGTAGGATATCGCGGGATCGACGGCGCCATGCAGACGCTGCGGGAGGCCTCCGTGCTCCCCATCAAGTACACGCAGTTCTTCACCAGTACAGGAGGCAACACATGAAGCTTCACCAATTTCGCCTCACTTCGGAATGTGGTGTGATTTGGTGGCTAATTGATCAAAATGTCCCGGCAATTTTCATTATTTGCTTATCTTGATCTTTTGATTGGAACATGCATGAATTTGGCTACCTTCGGTTGAATCTCTGTAGGATATGAGATCACGTTCATGTGTTTCTGGTATGAAACAATGCATCGGCAGATCGGCCGTATCCACGGGCAGAGACAACAAGATGAAAGGGAACTCGGACTGGCAGGGCTATCGATGCCAGCCCGACAGATCAATGCCAAGTGCTCACGGTCGCAGCAGTCAGCCGAGCCCAACAGATCGATGCCAGTGATGGTTCGCTCCCTGCGGGAATGCTTAGCTATGAGTCTTCCGGATTTATCTCTCGAAAGGCCGTTTACCATGGCAACCAGGTATGCTTTTCATGCATTGCCATCACCCTGATAGGGAAACGATGCCTTATTTTGTGCTATCAAGTCAAGTGGGATTTCCGTATGTTACCATTGCAATCTAGATTGAGTTGGGTTGAGCTTTGCCAAGGCCCTGTTTTTGAATGATTTACTGCAATCTAGATTGAGTTGGGTTGAGCTTTGCCAAGGCCCTGTTTCATGGATAAATGCCTGCCCTTTGACTATTTATTGAAAGATCTATGCATACATTATGGATTCGCGACCAGTGAAGGTAGTTAATTTGTTATTTTTCTGTCATAATTCAATACCTTAAGATTTGGGCCTTATATATATTTGTACACATAAGCCACTTCCAGGTTTGCTGAAAGTGCATTTGCAATGATCATGAGAACTGATGTTGATGATAATTGGTAGTCTAGAAAGCAATTTAAATACTCAATGCAATTACACTCAGTACCCTTACATCTTGTTTTAGTAAATCACTTAAGATAGAAATGTGCGCCTATTTGTAGTATATTCGAGGTAGTACAGCTACCAAGTATCTAATTTACCTTATGTTCAGATAAGTTATTCACAGTTAGTAATGCTTTAAATAAAAATTTCAATCAGGTGGTACCATCGACTGAGATCGACTCAAGTCTCACCTTAATTATTTAAAGGGATGAACTCAAGCTTTTCTAAATGGTGTTATATTCTTTATTTTTACGGTGATTTTTTTGGTTAAAAAATGCCAACATCGGGGGCTCTAAAAATGATTTGCTGCACAGAAACTGGGCAAAAGCTGTTGTACTTCCCTTCCTCTGGATCCAGGGAATCGTTGCAAGAAGAGGGTCCCGCCTACTCCTCCTTTTCAGCTGCCAGAGCTACCAGGAGGTGTGAATGACATCAATGGTAATACAGAGGTCGTTAGGACGCTGAGCCGCAAGCGGCTGCTGCCAAAATTAGCTACGCAGAGTATGAGTTCTGTGTCATGGTGGTAATCATGACAGAGACAAGCGTCAGAGGAGTTTTGAAGGCAACGACTCAACCCTGCAGCAACACATTGCCATTGCAATCGATTTTGGATTCAGAATGCAATATGTAGGTGAGTAATGATAAGTGTGATACACCATAGCGATTAATTTTGATCTATAAATCCGATTTAGAGGTGAGTTCTGATTTTGGGGATTTACAAATTTTGATTGTAGGTTGGAGGAGAGACATTGGACTGCTAACAGGGCATCAGACTTTAGTGTGTCCCGAGTTTACCATCTAAACATAGACATCCAGAACGTATATCTGTGACATCTACTTGGCAAATAGTCATACCTCATTCCATTTTATTAGCACGGTAAACATTAAATACGCATAGGCCAGGTACATTGGATGGTGTCGACGCATTTATCAGTGGTGTCTACGCATAGAGCAGGGCAAACAATTACGCATATACCTCCATCCTGGTTTATAGGTCTTGCGCGTATCTCTAGATCATCAATTTAATATAATATATATACTAAAAAAATATATATCATTAGAAAGTTCAGATGTTGTACTTTCTAATAGTATAATTTTTATAGTGTAAAACTTATATTATATTGATCAAATTGTTGATTTTGGGATACGCGGAGGCCCTGTAAACCAGGACGGAGGGAGTACAACATTGAGATCTATGCATACATCAGTGGTGTCTACGCATAGTGCAGGTACAGTGGATGGTCAAAAAGTCATCAAAAGTTTTTGATTTGCGAGTTTTGCATCTAGAAAGGATGGCAGCAAGTAATCTTTGCGGAATTTATTAGTAATCACATGATTGATTTAGTAGAAGAAAGAGACAATCTCTCTATATGAAATTACGGTACTAAGGTTGAAATGATTGCATACATGTTTCTGAAAATTATTGTTGAAAGTATTGGTAGTTCATATTCTTATGTGAGGGAAGTTCAACATTAAACTATTTTCATTCCTTTTTATTGAGTAAATGATATATCATGTCTGCAAGTGATGTGATTCTCAAGTCCTATATTGTCTATCTTTGTTTCTAGAATCATGGTAACATGGCCTATGATCAGTTCTCCCAAGAAGAGAACACATTACTTGTCAAATAATCTTATTTAACCATCAGTTATTGACCCTCAATCCTGAAAATTTATGTGATCATGTTGTTTATTAGTATTGCTGGCAAGCCAATTTTATGTACCACTCTATCTTTACTATAGTCTCAATTTAAATGTCTGCATGGCACAATTTTGCAAATTAGTTCTTCAAGTATTCATTGAATCGATGGTGTGGTCTAGCCACTTCAACATGTTAGAGAGTGCATCTAGGATTTATGAATAGAACACACAAATATCTTGTATGTGATCGTATGAATCTTTAATTAAGATATAACTCAGATGTCACTTATTAAACTCGGTATACCAGCCACTATGGTGCATAAATTCTAGAGATGACATACGACTTAACAGTGTAGTACCGATAAATACTTCAGTTATTTATGATGACGGTTTTTGTCTAGGGAGTCAACTTATACAATATACGCTTTTTTGAGACAACCGATTTTTCTTATTAGTAGTGCGCACGAATGAATTTTCATTGGCAAAAGCTAAATAACTAAAGGACCTTGCTTGAGTATTTTCTTCAGGACCTGATTCTACATGATTAAACTAAAGGACCTTGCTTGAATATTTTCTTCGGGACCTGATTCTACACGATTAAACAGGTAAATCTTTGGTTGTCGTCGATGGAATGGTGGCATGTCATTCTTTCAACAAATAGCGACATCGGACATATATTTTTGTTTACAATGCTACTGACACATTTGAGTGAGGTGTAGATTTGTGTTAATCAAGCCCAAAATATGAAGTAATCCTTTAAGGAATGCTAATATTTATTATTCATGCACTTTTTTGGTGATGTGTTTTGCGAAGCACCAACTTGCAAGGAACTAATGGCATGCCGAGTGAATACTTTTGCTTGCTCTGATCAAGTAGATGTGAAAAACAAAACCGACCTTGCATGCTTCCATCCCTAGGTGTTTCTATTTGTAATAGTAGTAGATGAGGGGTGGTTGATTGAAAGGAGGGTAATTATAAAAACATGTGAAGGGTTGTATGCCACAATGATACTAGAAACTGTACTCATGGTGGCCGAAGGGAAGGACAAAAGGATATACATTCACTTGTCCAAATCTAGCATATGACAAAATATAGTAACTCATGCGAAACTCACATGTATTTCATATAGTATTTTACATTATGCTGTCATGGAATGGTAGAAGATCGGTTCATCAAATATGCACGGTAGAATACCTACGTTGCACATATTTAATTTTTCCACATGAAATGTACATGCTAATGACAAATATTATTGTACAGGATGGTTACGAGCGAAGAATTTTTGATACACTTTCTCAAGTATCAAAATGAAGCACAAGACAATACCTAACAATCAATATTTAAGTAGCATCAAGGAGTAGATACTATAGTTTATAAAAAAATAATTAGTTAATTGCTTATGCTTATTTTATATTTAAACGATGTCAATTATAGTGGTTGTTAAAATATATAATATTTGAAATGAGGTAGAATCTTATGTTTTAAGAATATCTTGTGGCTATCTTTCTCCACATGATTTTTTACATGTATTGTATTGGCATACGAGAAAGAAAAAAACCGTAGCAACGCACGGGCATTCAACTAGTAAATTTGAAATTGCCATGTTGGTGTGGCTGTAAGTTGTACACCACCCGCATTGTCTGCAAGGCGGCAAGTCTGCATCCATTGTTAGAATGGTGGCACCGAGAAAAAGGTAGCGGCCACATAGGTACCCAAATTTATTGTGCACTGAAGGTGGCAAGCACACCCTGGGAATGGAGGGACCATGGGATAGGAGGTGGACGGAAGGCGACATCGATCTAAAATCAGCTAGCCTTGGGATAGGAGGTGGAGCAAGGTGCAAGGCTAGCAGCTGGCATCGACAATAGGAGGCAGGCATGTAAACACCGGGGCTTTGTGGCTGTGGGACCAGTGTGCAGCAATAGTGATAGCGAAATCTATTTGAAGTGAGGTTTGTATAATTTTGCACTCACCGTTGTTTATTATTTGTTTCCCATTTTCTTTTCTATATGTGTTCTACCTTTATTATTACTAGGACAATGCCCGCGCGTTGCCGCGGAATAGGAAACATTTTTGAGCCCCTCTTTTGTCCGGCCCTGGCTAAGCACGCGCCAGCCCCGCGCCTCCCTCGGGGTAGGGATGGAGTGTGTTGTGGCAGCGTTGGGTGCTCAGGAGAGAAAGGCCAGGCGGATTAGGGAATAAGACATATTCCTGCATGTCTAAAACGAGCCGTGGTTATATGTGAATTGGTGGGAGGATAATTAGTCTAAAGAAAATGTTGGATGGATGAAATAAATCTAGATATGTCGGCCGCCCGAAGGTGATAAGCTGCGTAAGCGTTGCCACTATGACACTTTGCTCGTACTCCATGTCGGCAACGGCTACCACCATCTTCCTTTGGTTGACGAAGCGGAGGTAGCCTTTGTTGTGTTTCTGGTGGTGCAACATCTTCTATGAGCACCTTACCAACTCGTGTAATCCTGGTTACGAAACCTTGTGAGTAATCGTTAACGAACGACTCGTCGACGAAGTTAAATCGAGGTGGAGCGAGTTAGTCTTCGACGATAAAGAGCCACGTTTGGGATCTTTTTCCACAACATGAAGGCGATAGGACATGGGACTGGATGGTGTTGTCGCCGATTGAGAGTTCGAGACAGGCGCAACACCTGATTAAAAAACCGGTGCAACAAAAATCAAGTATAATTTACATATTACAAATTGACATAAATTAAAAACTAAAAGTGTAAAGTAAATTAAACATGGTTTGTTCAAAAACACAAACAAATCGTAAGCTAGTTTTTTTTATTGAGCTGTGAGCTAGCTATCTTTTACCAATTTAGCGCGTCGGCCCGCTCACGTACGTGACGATGCACGACGGCCCGCTCGGCGCAGGCAGCCGCGTGTCCTAGTGTCTTTCTCTCACCAACTCTCCGCGCCTCGTGTAGCTCTACAGAGCTTGCTGATGTGCTACTCAGGGCCACTTCTTTTGGACTTATGCTTATAGAGAAGTCAGCTTATAGATTTCGGTGGGGAGCAACTCCAGTGGGGAGAAGCTCCTAGAAACACTTCGTCCCCTTCTTTTGGGCTTATGAAATATAGACTTATTTGTTGTGCAATGTCCATGCTGCCCCTAAATGTAATGTGCAGCTGATTATTGGTTCCATAGTGAGATTTTCTATTTTAGTTAATACATAGAATACACACCATTAGAAAAGCAATTATTATACGTACAACAGGTTAGCCTCCAAACAGCACATGAACAGTTCGTCATGTTCTTCCAAATACATAGTAAAGGAACAATTCGTTCCCTTCTTCCGTAAACAGTACAGAGGAACAACAGGGGCGGGGGAGGCAGCGCCGGCGAGCGGTGGTGGAGCGGCAGGGGCGGCTGCTAGCGGCGGCGCTGGCGGGGCAGCGGGCGACCGCTTGCAGTTTTCTCGATGCGGGAGAGGGTCCTCGATGGATTTTTTTTCGTGGTCAACCGTTTTCTCACGTGGTGGGGTAATCTGTCGTAAATTATACCAAACTAGAGGGCAAGTTGACGTACCGGTTCGGTTCTCTCAGGCAGAAGCTCGGGAAACTGCTCTCCATCAGTTTCTAGAATTGCACTGAAAGTTGGCTTAATGGATTTTTTTTCGTGGTCAACCGTTTTCTCACGTGGTGGGGTAATCTGTCGTAAATTATACCAAACTAGAGGGCAAGTTGACGTACCGGTTCGGTTCTCTCAGGCAGAAGCTCGGGGGCTTAATGGATTTTTTTTCGTGGTCAACCGTTTTCTCACGTGGTGGGGTAATCTGTCGTAAATTATACCAAACTAGAGGGCAAGTTGACGTACCGGTTCGGTTCTCTCAGCCAGAAGCTCGGGAAACTGCTCTCCATCAGTTTCTAGAATTGCACTGAAAGTTGGCTTCTCGGTGGAAATAAGCCTAGGTTAAGCCAGAGAGTTCTTTTGGGCTTCTCCTGTTTGGCACCTCTAGAAGAGCAAAAGAAGTGACCCTCAGCCTTGCTCCCACCAACTCTGCTCCCTCAATCTCTCCCATTCGCTATCACTTGGGCAAAGTTAAATCCTTTCTCATCATTAGATCTTTTAGGGCAAACAATGGTGCTGCTACTTCTTGCTTTTCTCAGGAGGCTTGCTGATATCCAGAGACTTGACGTATATATACTGGTGTGAATCCATATAGGAAAGCGAGGTGGGATTATTATTCTAGGCGTCCGGACGGGTCAATCGTTTGTGTCCACGACGCGCGCTAGACAAATCTTGGCTGGGTCAGGCGTACACTAACCGGAAGAAGCAAATCCAGGACTGAATTAACGGAGAGATGGAGCTGGGCCGGGCCTTTCTAGTCTAGGCTGCTGGACCCACTCAAATGAGGTGATTAGGAGATCTCCAGCTAGCGAGCCCGTTCCAGGTTCAGAGCGATGATCGGAGCGTCCGACTCATGCTAAATTTCATGAGCGGTGGCAGGCTCTGTAAATTGGACGGAATAATAAGGATAATTCAAAAACGGACGAAAATTTTGGGGAGAAACCTTACTATCTACTAGCAGAATGCCCGTGCTTCGCTACGAGCAAACGACCGTTAATATATTTTAGATGTATCAAGGGTGGAAAGTGTTTCATTTTTCAAATTTGGAAGCCCTCCAAATTTTTTGTGGTGATGCCGATGTATAATGGGTGCCAGGCTTCCCCTAAAAACCATGACGAACTTGCGGTTAATTAGATTTTTCAAAGCATCAATTTCATAATGGAGTTTGATATTAATACATATGAGTGTCAACAATACAAGATTCAACATAATGTTCTAACAATAACGAAAAATAAGCTCAGTTTAATCTTTATCATTTCGAACAGATAAAAATGAGAGTCTATAATTTATGATCCCCAAATGTTTCGTGGATTTATTTAATAATGAGAAAATTGTAAACGTATTTAAATTGGGTACATAACCTTTCTATAACTCCTTAAAAAACCAGAGCATGAACATATACCATGGATCAACAGAAAACTTGTTGAGATAGTAAGTAGATGTGACCGAGGCAAAAGTATCGGGAGCGAAGGACGAGAGGGATAATGACTATCAGTTATGGGTGGTATTTGGTTTGTAATTTCTAGATATGTGACACCATACATTCACAAGTTTCACCTTAATAGTAAAGATTTGTTAATTCTAGCCGATTTACACGGAGGGATTTTTTGAGATAGTAAGTCGATGTGACCGAGACAAAATTATCGAGAGCGAAGGACGCAAGGCATAAGGATTGCCTAAGAACGCCTACGCCTACTCGTCGTCGTCATCGCTGTCGATCACGACGGGCTCCAGTACCGGCCACGACCAGTTGGCAAGCGGCGGAACATACACCGGTGTCGTCGGCGGTGGTGGAGATGGAGCAGCCCACGTCTGTGGTGGTGGTTGAGCAGCCCACTCCGGTGGTGGAGGTGGAGCTGCCCACGGGTTGTACGGCGAAGGTGGAGGCGGCGGTTGCACCGGTTGCGGGGCCGAGTCCTCGAGCGCCCGTCGTAGGGCCTCTTCCTCCGTGAGGCCCGGCGACATGATGTCAGTGGCGTACCAGGGCAGCGGCGGCTGCACCGGTCGGTCCACCTCCGAGACGAGGACGCCGAGCCTCGTGATCTTGTCGTCCGTCATTGTCGCCGGGTACTCGAACTCCCGGCCCTCCGCCATGGCCAACTGCCATTCCTGGAAAATGCGGCGACGCAGTCTTGCTGTCATCTTTGGCCTCCTCGTTGTGGTATGCCAGCGCGTAGTTGTAGTTGTCGTCCTCCTCGTCGTCCTGTGGAGGTGTCGGCGGCTCCCGTGTTCGCTGAAGAGGCGGCGGTGGATAGTCAAAAGGGAACTCTATGTCGCCGAGGAAGCCTGCCATCCTCCTCGGATCCTTCTCGGTCTTGCGCAGTGCGCCAGTGTTGGAGTCGATGGAGTAGGCGGGATCAGCGTGGAGGTCCGGCAGGTACCACCGCCGGTGCCGGATCTCGGCGCTCCTCTCTGCTCGCGCGGAGGCACCAGCGGGACGCACACCGGAGGTATCAGCCGCCGCCGCCCGCAGGTGCACGTCCCGCCAGCCCGCGCGCGCGTCCAGTTGTTGTACATGAGCCGCGCCACGTTGACGGACAGCGGCACCCTGTGCGTCCGCTCCGCCTTCTTGGTGCCGCTACGGGACGCCTCGAAGTCGTTCTTCTTCTTCCCCATGGTGATGCGGTGGCGCACGGTGGTGAGGGGTTGGAGTGGAGGTGTCCGTGGTGCGGGCGATTGATACGTCTCCGACGTATCGATAATTTCTTATGTTCCATGCCACATTATTGATGATATCTACATGTTTTATGTATACTTTATGTCATATTTATGCATTTTCCGGCACTAACCTATTAACGAGATGCCGAAGAGCTTTGTTTTCTGTTTTTGGTTTCAGAAATCCTAGTAAGGAAATATTCTCGAATGGGACGAAATCAACGCGGGGCCTTTTTACACGAAGCTTCAGAAGACCGGAGGGAGACGAAGTGGGGCCACGGGCGCCGCCACACTAGGGCGGCGCGGCGGCATAGGGCCCGCGCGGCCTGTTGTGTGGGGCCCCATGACCTGCCCTTCCGCCTACTTAAAGCCTCCGTCGCGAAACCCCAGAGAGCCACGATACGAAAAACCTTCGAGACGCCGCCGCCAATCCCATCTCGGATTCAGGAGATCGCCTCCGACACCCTGGAGAGGGAATCATCTCGGAGGACTCTTCACCACCATGGTCGCCTCCGGAGTGATGAGTGAGTAGTTCCCCTGGACTATGGATCCATAGTAGTAGCTAGATGGTCGTCTTCTCCTTATGTGCTTCATTGTTGGATCTTGTGAGCTGCCTAACATGATCAAGATCATCTGTAATGCTATATGTTGTGTTTGTCGGGATCCGATGGATAGAGAATACTATGTTATGTTGATTATCAATCTATTACCTATGTGTTGTTTATGATCTTGCATGCTCTCGTTATTAGTAGAGGCTCGCGAAGTTTTTGCTCTTAACTCCAAGAGGAGTATTTATGCTCGATAGTGGGTTCATGCCTCCATTAAATCAGGACAGTGAGAAAGTTCTAAGGTTGTGGATGTCTGTTGCCATTAGGGATAAAACATTGATGCTGTCCGAGGATGTAGTTATTGATTACATTACGCACCATACTTAATGCAATTGTCTGTTGTTTGCAACTTAATACTGGAAGGGGTTCGGATGATAACCTGAAGGTGGACTTTTTAGGCATAGATGCATGCTGGATAGCGGTCTATGTACTTTGTCGTAATGCCCAATTAAATCTCACTATACTTATCATATCATGTATGTGCATTGTCATGCTCTCTCTACTTGTCAATTGCGATTGTAATTTGTTCACCCAACATGCTATTCATCTTATGGGAGAGACACCTCTAGTGAACTGTGGACCCGGTCCATTCTTTTACATTAAATACAATCTCTTACTTATACTTATTCTTTTCTGAAACAATCATCATCCACACTATACATCTAATCCTTTGTTACAGCAAGCCGGTGAGATTGACAACCTCACTGTTTCGTTGGGGCAAAGTACTTTGTTGTGTTGTGCAGGTTCACGTTGGCGGGAATCCCCTGTTGCGCCACTACATCCGCCGCCATCAACCTTCAACGTGCTTCTTGGCTCCTACTGGTTCGATAAACCTTGGTTTCTTTCGAGGAAAACTTGCTACTATACGCATCACACCTTCCTCTTGGGGTTCCCAACGGACGTGTGTTTGCACGCATCAAGCTCTTTTTGGCGCCGTTGCGGAGATCAAGACACGATGCAAGGGGAGTCTCCACAATCCAATCTCTTTACTTTGTTTTTGTCTTGCTTTATTTTATTTACTTTCTTGTTTGCTGCATTATATCAAAACACAAAAAAATTAGTTGCTAGTTATATACTTTATTTACTGTCTTGTTCTCTATATCAAAAACACAAAAAAATTTAGTTACTTGCATTTACTTTATTTACTTTTTGTTTATTTCATCATGTTTCCTCCTAAGTACACTCTAAAAGACATACCGTAGGACGTGGGTCTATAATTGGGAGAGATAATATAGAAGATTTTTTCACTCATGTTAGTACCATGAAGATTTTGAAGATAGACACTTGGTAGAACTTGCTCCTACTTATGAAATTGCTGCTGCTTCTTTAGTTCACATGTTGAAAACTAAATTTGTTAATCTTAATCCTATAATCCAACACATGTTTCTCACACTTGGTGATATGGAAGAAGGGGAAAAGAAAGATTTTATTTTAGAAACCCTTCTTAAAGAATTTGGTGGTGTCGCAAGAGAGGCTAGAAAAGTCTTTATTAAATATAAGATGCTTGGTTCTTGCACCAACTTTGCTAGTACCCTTGAAAAGATGGACATTGATAGAATAAAGTACACTAATAATATTAATGATGTAGGGGATATTAAGACATCAATACCTTGCAAGCTCGCAGGAATGTTCGAGGCACTAGAAAAGAATTATGATTGGATTGTTCCTGAAAATTTGTTTAATGAGAATAGCAAGCCTAAGAGTAATGAAAAGGGAACCTCTGAAACTTAAATAGATAAGATAACATGCATTGTTGAGGCAACTCCCAACACCCGAGGTAATGTCGATGCTTCATCTCTCGATAATACTTGATACACACTTTCTGCGCCTAGCTGAAAGGCGTTAAAGAAAAGCGCTTATGGGAAACAACCCATGTTTTTACTACAGTACTTTTATTTTATATTTGAGTCTTGGAAGTTGTTTACTACTGTAGCAACCTCTCCTTATCTTAGTTTTCTGCATTGTTGTGCCAAATAAAGTCGTTGATAGTAAGGTTCATACTAGATTTGGATTACTGCGCAGAAACAGATTTCTTTGCTGTCACGAATCTGGGCCTAATTCTCTGTAGGTAACTCATAAAATTATGCCAATTTACGTGAGTGATTCTCAGATATGTACGCAACTTTCATTCAATTTGTCAGTAATTTGGTGCCACTTTAAAATTCGTCTTTACGAACTGTTCTGTTTTGATAGATTCTACCTTTTATTTCGTATTGCCTCTTTTGCTATGTTGGATGAATTTATTTGATCCATTAATGTCCAATAGCTTTGTGCAATGTCCAGAAGTGTTAAGAATGATTATGTCACCTCTGAACATGTAAATTTTTATTGTGCACTAACCCTCTAATGAGTTGTTTCAAGTTTGGTGTGGAGGAAGTTTTCAAGGATCAAGAGAGGGAAATGATGCAATATGATCAAGGAGAGTGAAAGCTCTAAGCTTGGGGATGCCTCGGTGGTTCACCCCTGCATATTTTAAGAAGACTCAAGCGTCTAAGCTTGGGGATTCCCAAGGTATCCCCTTCTTCATCGACAACATTATCAGGTTCCTCTCCTGAAACTATATTTTTATTCCATCACATCTTATGTGCTTTACTTGGAGCGTCGGTTTGTTCTTGTTTTTGTTTTTGTTTGAATAAAATGGATCCTAGCATTCTTGTGTGGGAGAGAGACACGCTCCGCTGTTGCATATGGACAAATATGTCCTTAGGCTTTACTCATAGTATTCATGGTGAAGGTTGAATCTTCTTCGTTAAATTGTTATATGGTTGGAATCGGAAATGCTACATGTAGTAATTCTAAAATGTCTTGAATAATTTGATACTTGGCAATTGTTGTGCTCATGTTTAAGCTCTTGCATCATATACTTTGCACCTATTAATGAAGAAATACATAGAGCTTGCTAAAATTTGGTTTGCATGTTTGGTCTCTCTAAAGTCTAGATAATTTCTAGTATTGAGTTTTGAACAACAAGGAAGACGGTGTAGAGTCTTATAATGTTTACAATATGTCTTTTATGTGAGTTTTGCTGCCCTGGTTCATCCTTGTGTTTGTTTCAAATAACCTTGCTAGCCTAAACCTTGTATCGAGAGGAATACTTCTCATACATCCAAAATCCTTGAGCCAACCACTATGCCATTTGTGTCCACCATACCTACCTACTACATGGTATTTCTCCGCCATTCCAAAGTAATTGCTTGAGTGCTACCTTTAAATTTCCATCATTCGCCTTTGCAATATATAGCTCATGGGACAAAATATACTTAAAAACTATTGTGGTATTGAATATGTACTTATGCACTTTATCTCTTATTAAGTTGCTTGTTGTGCGATAACCATGCTCTGGGGACGCCATCAACTCTTTGTTGAATATCATGTGAGTTGCTATGCATGTTCGTCTTGTCTGAAGTAAGGGAGATTTACCACTCATTAAATGGTTAGAGCATGCATAATGTTAGAGAAGAACATTGGGCCGCTAACTAAAGCCATGAATCATGGTTGAAGTTTCAGTTTTGGACATATATCCTCAATCTCATATGAGAACATTAATTGTTGCTACATGCTTATGCATTAAAGAGGAGTCCATTATCTGTTATCTATGTTGTCCCGGTATGGATGTCTAAGTTGAGAATAATCAAAAGCGAGAAATCTAAATGCGAGCTTTCTCCTTAGACCTTGTACAGCATAGAGGTACCCCTTTGTGACACTTGGTTAAAACATGTGTATTGCGATGATAATCCTGGTAATCCGAGCTAATTAGGACAAGGTGCGGGCACTACTAGTATACTATGCATGAGGCTTGCAACTTGTAAGATATAATTTACATGATACATATGCTTTATTACTACCGTTGACAAAACTGTTTCATGTTTTCAAAATAAAAGCTCTAGCACAAATATAGCAATCGATGCTTTCCTCTTTGAAGGACCTTTCTTTTACTTTTATGTTGAGTCAGTTCACCTATTTCTCTCCACCTCAAGAAGCAAACACTTGTGTGAACTGTGCATTGATTCCTACATACTTGCATATTGCACTTGTTATATTACTTTACATTGACACTATCCATGAGATATACATGTTATAAGTTGAAAGCAATCGCTGAAACTTAATCTTCCTTTGTGTTGCTTCAATACCTTTACTTTGATTTATTGCTTTATGAGTTAACTCTTAAGCAAGACTTATTGATGCTTGTCTTGAAGTACTATTCATGAAAAGTCTTTGCTTTATGATTCAGTTGTTTACTCATGTCATTACCATTGTTTTATCGCTGCATTCATTACATATGCTTACAATAGTATGATCAAGGTTATGATGGCATGTCACTCCGAAATTATCTTTGTTATCGTTTACCTGCTCGGGACTAGCAGAACTAAGCTTGGGGATGCTGATACGTCTCCGACGTATCGATAATTTCTTATGTTCCATGCCACATTATTGATGATATCTACATGTTTTATGTATACTTTATGTCATATTTATGCATTTTTCGGCACTAACCTATTAACGAGATGCCGAATAGCCATTCTTTTTTCTGCTGTTTTTGGTTTCAGAAATCATAGTAAGGAAATATTCTCGGAATGGGACGAAATCAACGCCCGGGGCCTATTTTTACACGAAGCTTCGGAAGACCGGAGGAGGGACGAAGTGGGGCCACGGGCGCCGCCACCTAGGGCGGCGCGCCGGCCTGGGCTGCGCGGCCTGTTGTGTGGGGCCCCGTGACGCCCTTTGACCTGCCCTTCCGCCTACTTAAAGCCTCAGTCGAGCCCCCGAGAGGACGAAAACCTTCGAGACGCCGCCGCCGCCAATCCCATCTCGGGGATTCAGGAGATCGCCTCCAACACCCTGGAGAGAATCATCTCCCGGAGGACTCTTCACCGCCATGGTCGCCTCCGGAGTGATGAGTGAGTAGTTCACCCCTGGACTATGGGTCCATAGCGGTAGCTAGATGGTCTTCTCCTTATGTGCTTCATTGTTGGATCTTGTGAGCTGCCTAACATGATCAAGATCATCTATCTGTAATGCTATATGTTGTGTTTGTCGGGATCCGATGGATAGAGAATACTATGTTATGTTGATTATCAATCTATTACCTATGTGTTGTTTATGATCTTGCATGCTCTCTGTTATTAGTAGAGGCTCGGCCAAGTTTTTGCTCTTAACACCAAGAGGGAGTATTTATGCTCGATAGTGGGTTCATGCCTCCATTAAATCGGGACAGTGTGAGAAAGTTCTAAGGTTGTGGATGTCTTTGTTGCCACTAGGGATAAAACATTGATGCTATGTTCGAGGATGTAGTTATTGATTACATTACGCACCATACTTAATGCAATTGTCTGTTGTTTGCAACTTAATACGGAAGGGGTTCGGATGATAACTGAAGGTGGACTTTTTAGGCATAGATGCATGCTGGATAGCGGTCTATGTACTTTGTCATAATGCCCAATTAAATCTCACTATACTTATCATATCATGTATGTGCATTGTCATGCTCTCTCTATTTGTCAATTGCCCGACTGTAATTTGTTCACCCAACATGCTATTCATCTTATGGGAGAGACACCTCTAGTGAAGCTGTGGACCCGGTCCATTCTTTTACATTAAATACAATCTCTGCAATACTTGTTGTCTTGTTTTAAACAATCATCATCCACACTATACATCTAATCCTTTGTTACAGCAAGCCGGTGAGATTGACAACCTCACTGTTTCGTTGGGGCAAAGTACTTTGGTGTTGTGCGGGTTCCACGTTGGCGCGGAATCCCTGGTGTTGCGCCGCACTACATCCCGCCGCCATCAACCTTCAACGTGCTTCTTGGCTCGTCTTGGTTCGATAAACCTTGGTTTCTTTCGAGGGAAAACTTGGTACGCATCACACCTTCCTCTTGGGGTTCCCAACGGACGTGTGTTAACTGCACGCATCAGCGATGCCAGAGACGATGTCGTCGACTTTTAAGGCGGGGCCCGCGCGGGACACGATGTCATTGATGGCGACACAGAAGCCCAGCCGCCGCCCGCTAGTGCGTGTGCAAAAGAGGCGTCGCGACATTGATGGCGAAGGCTGCGGCGAGGGAGCGATGCCCTCGATGCCCCTATGGCTCTGCCGAGCGGGCTCGGTGGAAAAGTGAGCGGTCATTTGGGGCCGCATCCCAGGCGCAGATATGCGCCGCATTTGCGTCGCGGACAGCCCGATTACTATGCGTTGCTGGAGCTGGTTCTGACACATTTTCGGCCCGCTCAGATACAAATGGTGCCTTAGCGTCTGTTTGCGTCGCCCGCTCGAGCTCCACAAAACACATGCGCACATGTACATTAGTGGAAAACTTGGCCTACATGAGATACCCAGCCAAGCCGTGGACAAGAGCAGTTCCCACCCGTCCTTCCTGCCGCCGCTGCTTCTGATTTGGCTGCCCATCGCTGCGCTCCGTCAGAAAGGTTCTTCCTTGCCAAACTGCGTGGTCGCCATCCCGAACCCGCGATTCCATTTTCGCTAAGTAGCCTGCCTGCCTCGCTGGGTCGTGGGTATGTGCTTCGTTGTGTCTAAGGAACGGGAAAGAAGGAACTGAGATTGAATTAGGAAAAGGGAGAGCGTGGCAAGAAAATCGGAGGCAGTTAAAATGCCTTATATCACGAATGTGCTAACGCAGAAATTCAGAGCCAACAGCCACCCCGATTTTTCTTCGTCAGGTAGGGCGCGCAGGTTTTTTTTTCAAGATTGCGTTGAGATAAATCATCTTGGTAGGATAAAGACGTGTTAGTTGAGAAATAGTAGGTGTTTGTTGTGCCATTTGAAATTTTGAAAAGCTACGCCTAATGGTGTGGAGTTGTTTGTTGCGTTGAGATAAATCATCTTGGATAGTAGACGTGGGGGTATTATTGTCCATCCTGAAAATGTGACATCAGGCATTCACCAGTTTGCTCTTAATAGTAGAGATTATCCATTGTCAAGAAAAGGTCAGCCGTTATTGCACTGAAATCTTGGGTTCTAGGTTCAGTTAAGCTATTGTTAGTTCGTCAGCCTGCCACCTCTATGATTTCTTCAGTTTTGTCACAGCAAACAACCATTGAGCACACTCGTGATCTCTTTTTTTTTTTTAGGCTGAATCAGTGGGTTTCCCCACTGAGTTATATTTATTTAATTTTCAATAAAAAAAATAGCGGGCTATCTCTTTTTTCTTTTTTCTTTGAATAATACTCTCTATGGATCATAGTTTAAAATAGCGGGCTATCTCATTTAGCCGCAATTTTTTTAGAGTCTATAAAAGGCTATAGCCGGGTTATAGCGGGCTATTCCATTTAGCCTTTTTTCAAAAATTTGAAATATTTTTATCATATCTTACCAAAAGAAGAGGAAAACTATGACTCAAATACGATTCTTCGTGATACAACTTATTTAACTATTCAAGGCAAACAAGTATTCATATATTCAACTCACAAGTTTTATCTAATCATACTGAATGCAATTCGGAAAACAAGAAATAAAAAATAAAAGAGAAGATAAATTCAAATACAGGAGGTTTAACGGCTAAATTAGAGGCTAAATAGGGGCTAAATTAGGCTATAGCCAGCTATTAGCGATTTTTTCTCATTTAGCTTATAAAAGTCATAGCCGTAGCGGCAGGTCTCCTGAAAGACTATAGCCATGTACGTAGTTCACGCGGTGATTCTGGTGGCGACGGCAGCGTGCAGAGGACCGCCGAAGCAGAGATGTATATTCAAGGAGCTGGTATGCCATGCAGTGTCTGGTGGTCTTGACTCTCGACTGAGGAAACACGGACGGAGACTACGTATGTCCTGAGGGGCACGACCAGCACCCTACCTCGCTCCGGCTGTCTCTCGATCCGGCTGTCGCTCCGGCCGCCGCCGTCGGCCTCTGGACCACCCTTCGCCGCTGCTAGCTAGAGCTCACTGCCCGCTAGGCTCCCGGTGTCCTCTGCTAGCTTGCTTAACCCCGCGCGCCATGGCCGTAGTGGGAGGCGACGGTATGCAAGCTCACTTGCTATCACGGACCCAGTCTGGGTCAACCAGATGATTCTGTGGTGCGGACCTGCCGACATTCTCCTGTCAGCTAGATGTTGCACGGCGCTGAACACGGGCCGCCGAGATTAGATCGTCGTTAAGCGAGCTGGCCACCGTGGAAGCCTACTGCTCGGAGCTCAATAGAAGGCCCTGAGGCAATCCATGGACAACACCGGTGGGACGCAGCCTCGCTCGTGGTGGTCGTCGCATCGTCGAGATCAAGATCAATCGAGGTAAGCCGAGAGATGCCAGGAAGCACGTCGGTCAGCCACGAGGCCCTGGTGGAGGGTTCATGCAGATCGGCGTCAGTTGTGGGATAGGGCAGGTTAACACGGTTAAATAATCAACAATAAATTAACAAAAATTTATACCTAACATCAATAGACAGAAAAATCACACAAAACCTAATAATAAAAGCAAAAGCGTTTCCTTGATTTCGTCCGTATGGTTTGGTCCGTTGGTCGTCGTCCGTCCGGAGAGATTTCCTTCGTCACGCCCACTGGCCGAGAGTCCGAGATCCAGACAAATAGTAGTCCTGAACTTATATCAAAGATAGACTCCGTTTGTACCATGCCCTGAACTTTCCATCGACTCGGCGCCGATCTCTCCATATTAAGCCATCGCACGGAGCCATCGCACGGAGCCGGCCGGCCACGATCTCTCTCGATGATTTTCGTGGTCCTTTATTTAGATGATAACGCGTGGTGCAAACTCGATCGCTATCGCCGAAGTCACCGCTGCCGCCAACTCCATCGTGGAGTTCGTTCTGGCGGATGGCGATCCCGCAGGCAGTGGGACTGTGTTGGCGCGGCGGCGGTGCAGCTGGAGTTCCGATGAATCTGCCAGACTGACCTCCAACGACTGAATGAGTGGGTGTGCCTGGTGGAATTCAGGTGCTGGGATGCGGCGAGTAACGGAGGAGCACACGGCGCCAGATACTCGCCGGATTTTAGGAGGGTGACGGCCGGGATTTGAGCTGCGGGCGAGTCGGCGGATGTTGTTCAAGAAGTTGGAAGGGATGGACGGCCGAGGTTCTCCCTGCCGGCAGGGAGGGGAGGGGATCTCGCGAAAGAAGTTCTTCACGATCTTGCGTTCACGGCTTGCTTTTTTTCTTTTCAGAAACGGCCGCACATCCTAGAACAGCGACGCAATCTCGAAACATAGCTGATGCGGTGCTGCCTCCTGCAAGTGTGGAGTTATCTGTTTAGACTTCTCTCTAGATCGATCGGGGAATTCAGCATTGGAGACGACCAACCCAGATAGGCTTTCTACGTGTCAGGCAATCAGGCTAGGATATAAGTAGGTGGCCTTTGGGAAAGATCATGGTTGCCCGTTCTTGGATGAAAGGAGTGACCAATTAATTTTCGATTTGTTACAGCTATCATCGCACATCAAGCTAGCTGTTGCATGTGCTGGTTATGCCTGTGCCTACAAACAAGAGTACAGGTCCTTAAAGAAAAACACGGGATAGTTAGAATTTTAGTGTTGATTCTTGGATTTTAGATCAGCAGTTATTTTCAGGGCAAACAAATCGATGAGGCCGGTTGGAGAGGGAGGCCACTCGGCGAGAGCCATCCATCCCGATCGGGCAAACAAAGAGTTTCTTGTTGGTCCGTCTATTTTTGCCCCTGATTTTCGGTTGAAATTACAGGTAATGCCACCGCTTAGTTAAAAAATGATTGGTTAAAACGTCCCTTACGCCGAGTCAACGCCCGTGGTGTTCCAGGTCGACTTCCTCCAGAAGCGTTTCTCTCACGTGGAGTTCTTGCCGAACTCAAATCCCCGTCGATGTTCCGTTTAATGGTTGCCTCCTCCCACGAAATTCCGCCCTTATATACATCCTCTCCTGTCCAATGTTGTGAAATCGCTCTGTTCTTCCCGTTCGCGTCAACCTTCAGCGTTTCTTTGTACCGGTCCCGATCCAGAAAAATACCGGTGGTATGGCGAGTAGCGGCGGCAGGACGAGGGTTGACCGAAGTGGTAATTCTGATGGCGGGGACGCCGGGATGGAGATGTGGCAACCGGATCGGCCGTTGCCGGCGCTGGGAGGAAGCCAGGGCGCTGAGAGTCTCGATCTGAAGCTTCCCTGACAGTACAAGTCATCCTCAGGGATGCAAGGATTGGTCCCGTGCTGCTGAGTTTCCATGGGCCGCCATGTTGATTGTTGGGGTTTTCACCCCCAGCGAGGTGGCCGGCGGCGCCGCTCCGCCAGCTATCGCCGAGATTGAGGTCGAGGTCACCTAGCAGCGCAATGGCAAGCGTGGGTTCCGCCGAATCAGAAAGCAGATCGGAGCGGTTTTCTTTCGTATGTCGACAGAAATCAGATCGAGCGGTTTTCCTCCTTGCAGGCCGCCCTCGCACTGCCGCTTGTGAGACAACCCAACTACAGCACTGCAATCACGATTGAGACGACTGAGAAGTTTTGCTAGGCCCGATCTGCAGGCCAGAGATGGGAAACATCTGTCAATCCAATATGCTCAATCCAGACATATGAATCAAGTAGGAGGGAAATGGCGATGGAGATTTTTATTGCTGCTCTATGTGGTTTATCTACGCGAAGGATGTAGCGTTTCGTGTGATCGTGTCCATGTCCCAACTTCACGGCCTTCAGGCAAGCGCCAGGCACAGGGACCTCGCGGAACGCATCTACGGACCAAAGATGTACCAAATCCCGTATACTCTGCAGTATGAGACCCTGATATGTCAAGCTCTTCATGATCAACACTGGGTTCGCCATACTACTAGCAGGACAAGCGCGATGAAGCTGCCGTATTGCGTCCCTCATCTACGTTGTGTGGCGGCATGTACGCCGTCGTTCAAAGACAGCATGCTCGCACCACGTCGGGACTACAACATCAGCAGTACCGCGTCGAGCAGGGTGTTCTGCGACATACTCCCATCGACGATCCTGATGTTCGTGTAAAACACTGGCATGCTGACGGAGATACAGGTTACCATCCGGCCACCAGTGATCAAGTCCTCAATAACATGGAGAAAGCGTTGTGGTAGTGTGGTTCCAGTTTACCATCGGCACCGTTCCCCCTGTACGCCCTCATATTCATGTCTTACTCAGCGTAAGACAACGACACCTCCAGCTAGCTAATAAACAACATTCACGGACAAGCCAATTACCAACCGTCCATATATATTGTCATAGCACTGCACGTAACTATGCCTTCTTTCATAAATCTCCTTCTTTATTAGTTTATAGAAGTAGCGGAAATATTTATACGGTTGAGTGATTGAAAACTATACTGTCAAAAAATGTAAGTAGCAACAGAATATGTATTCGATGATCAGTATATGCAACTGGATCCTAAAGGATTTTTGTTATTAACTCAATAATTTCTACATTATGTTTCATACTTTTGGATATCCATGATGCAATCGAATAAGATTCAAATATCGATGATTCAATGGGTAATAAAATAAAATCCGACACACCTATAAAGTATAGTACTTTAAATTGCTACTCAATTCATGAGCATGTATATTTAGATTTATATTCTTGAACCGATGCAATCGCACGGGTATTTTTGTATTAGTTTGCAATAGGTGGTGGTCGTACGTAGTAAAACCATGGTACGTCAAAAAAAACCCGGTGGCGATCGTATGTCCCGTGCGATAGAAAAAATCGGCCCCGTCCCGTGTCGTTCTGTTCTATCGTCACCACAAATAACGCTTGAGAAAACCGGAAACGATCGTGAGCGAAGCTAATAAAACCGGCAGCCAACTAACCCACGCACACGATCGATCGTGCACCGAGCGCTCCGAGCACGTCTATGCGTATTGGGCACGGTTTCTAGCCCCGGCCACACCCTGGTTCCCTATATACGGTAATAATATTGAGTAGAGACGTGAAATACAGGGGGCAAGCTCGATTATGACGAGAACGACGTTTTCCTGTACGATGGTGGCGGCGCGCGAGCTAGGCGCTCGATCCTTGTCAGTCGGCCAGGCGAGGAACCGACGGCGTGGGTCACGGGAGCGCGCACGACTAGAAGCTCGGGGACGACAATTTTGGTAAACCAGATCGATTCCACCGTGTCTTCTGTTCCGGCGTTTGCGTTTGTTGCAGGTGAACTCAAGCAGATCGGATCGACGAGTATAGTCCATCGTTCTCTGGCGACATGCAACCTGGTAATTCGAGTCCGAGTGGTGCAGGCGGACCACGGCGCGGGACGTGACGAGGCTTGTCTGTAAGAGCAGACGGCGGCCGCCGGCGACGTTGCGCAGCAGGCGGCGGGTGGACAAGGAGAATTAGATGTGCACGGCGTACGTGTGTTTGTCGCCGACGGAGCTAAGGACATGCTTACTGCCACCGCTCGATCGTGTCCTGCTGTTTCATCAGGATCCTGCTGAGGACAGTAGTTGCGCGGCGAGGATGCAGGCCAAGGGACGGAGACGTGGGGCTTTTTGGCCACGATATCTCCATATTGATTGGCACCAGCGAACGGAGACGGCAGGCCGCGATCTCTGGATGCTTTTCGTGATCCACGCTCTACAGCAATCTCATAGACGACGTGGGACTGTTCTAGCTTAGCATTGCATCATCGATCCATCATCCCGCTCAAGGCAGTGAAATTCTACCTGCTTCTCTCGGACGCCAAACTCACCCATGACTGGGATATCATCGGATGGAGCCTAAGGGCCAGGTTTGAGGCAAGGAGTTAGGTTTATTTGTGCTTTTTTATACTTTCTGGACAAAAAAGGATTGATGTACTTCAAGCCCTTGGACGTGAATTTGCACCTCAGGCATGGAATTTACTTCATTTGTGTTTTTATCATACTTTCTGGATAAAAAAGATTGATACACTCAAGCTCTTGGACGTGAATTTGCATATGCTCCTTACAACGAACAAGCCCATATTTTCCTTTTGCACTAGGTGGATTTTGTTTGTGTATGCATCAGCAATATGATAGGTTTCAGAAATTTGGGGCGCTTTTATTTTGTAATTTTCCCATGCTCCCTCAAGAAAAAGATTGATAGACTTCAAGCTTTGGACGTGAATTTTCCTACGCTCCTTCCAACGAACAAGCCTGGATTTCCTTTTGCAGTAGCGGTGGATTTTGTGTTTTATGTATCAGCACTACAGGAATGGCCAGATACGCCGACGGCCAAACCCTACGCCGAGGGCTTTTTGTCGGGGCCGTCGGCGTACGGCCTCGCCGGGGCAGCGCCGGAAGCCGGCCGTCGGCGTTTAGGTACCGTCGGCGTACAGGTTCCTACGCCGAGGGCAGCCGTCGGCGTCTACCAGGCCCTCGGCGTAGGTACCAGCATAGCTGCTTGCCGAGAGCGCGGCGCGGCGCGGTCACGGCGTCAGGTAAGGCAGCAGGGCCTCGGCATAGGGCATGGCCCCTGCCGACGGCCACCCTCGGCATATAGATTTTTTTTCTTTTTTTTTTTTCTCTCTCTCATATTACTTTATATTATGTTTCTATTATTTATTTACTAGTATGCATTATGTAAAAAATGGTTCTATTTTTTAAGAATTCCCTAACCCTAACTCTAACCCTAACCCTAACTCTAGCCCTAACCCTAACCCTAGGGTTTCCACACACATTGCTAACGCTAACTCTAACCCTAACTCTAACTCTAACCCTAACCCTAGGGTTTCCACATACATTGCTAACTCTAACTATAACCCTAACCCTTACCCTAGGGGTAGATCTGGGGTCCCGCCTAGATTTCCAAGCAGATCCGGAGCGTCAGAATTGTTGGAAAACTTGCTTCTGCCCCTAACATATATGTACAAGTGTGATGTAAGGTTTGGCTAACCTTGGATGTACCCGACGTTGACGATTTCCGCATAATGGGCTAACACTTGGTAAAATCCAGGATCTGTATGGAAACCCCACATGGCTCAAACGGAGCCTATTTTATGGTAAAGTATGCCCAACCTATGGTTTCCATGTACATATGTCCTAAACAAAGCAAAATAAATAAAAAGTCCACGGTAACCCTCGCACGGAGAAAGCTATAGGGGTAGATCGTGGGGTCCCATGAGGTTTCAAATTACGGACCACCGGACGTCGAAATCTTGGAAAACTTGTGTGTGTCCACATGGAATGCACAAAAGTGATTTGAGATGGTTCTATATCGAAGGCTACCCCCAGTGTGTCCGGCTTCTCGGACGGGGGTTCCTTAGGCGGATGCATGTATAGGGGAACTCCCTCGGAGTTGAACAGGAGAGAAACTTGAGATCATATGGGATGATCCTTGTTTCCACATGTACCTATGACCTAACCAAGCTCAAATGGAGGCATATGCCCAGGGACCCCATGGGATGGCCAAGGGTAGACCGCGGTCAAGAACTAGGGTTTCATCGGAAATTGAGCATCGGATCTGGGAATGGCCCCAAAACTTGTGTGTGTCCACATGGAATGCACAAAAGTGATTTGAGATGGTTCTATATCCAAGGCTACCCCAGTGTGTCGGCTTCTCGGACAGGGGTTCCTACACTTGGGCGGTCTGCATGTATAGGGGGAACTCCTCGGAGTTGAACCGGAGAGAAACTTGGGATCATATGGGATGATCCTTGTTTTCCCATGTACCTATGACCTAACCAAGCTCAAATGGAGGCATATGCCCCAGGGACCCCAGATGGGATGCGATCAAAGGGGTAGACCGCGGTCATGAGAACTAGGGTTTCATCGGAAATCGAGCATCGGATCTAGGGAATGGCCCCAAAACTTGTGTGTGTCCACATGGAATGCACAAAAGTGATTTGAGATGGTTCTATATCCAAGGCTACCCCAGGTGTGTCGGCTTCTCGGACAGGGGTTCCTACACTTGGCGGGTGCATGTGTAGGGGGAACTCCCTCGGAGTTGAACCGGAGAGAAACTTGGGATCATATGGGATGATCCTTGTTTCCACATGTACCTATGACCTAATCAAGCTCAAATGGAGGCATATGCCCACCGGGGACCCCCGATGGGATGCGAGTCAAAGGGGTAGACGCGCGGTCCAGAACTAGGGTTTCATCGGAAATCGAGCATCGGATCTAGGGAAGGGCCCCAAAACTTGTGTGTGTCCACATGGAATGCACAAAAGTGATTTGAGATGGTTTTATATCCAAGGCTACCCCAGTGTGTCCGGCTTCTCGGACAGGGGGTTCCTACACTTTCTGCATGTATAGGGGAACTCCCTCGAGTTGAACCGGAGAGAAACTTGAGATCATATGGGATGATCCTTGTTTCCACATGTACCTATGACCTAACCAAGCTCAAATGGAGGCATATGCCCAGGGGACCCGATGGGATGCGATCAAAGGGTAGACCGCGCGGTCAACGAACTAGGGTTTCATCGGAAATCGAGCATCGGATCTAGGGAATGGCCCCAAAACTTGTGTGTGTCCACATGGAATGCACAAAAGTTATTTGAGATGGTTCTATATCCAAGGCTACCCCCAGGTGTGTCCGGCTTCTCGGACGGGGGTTCCTACATAGGCGTCTGCATGTATAGGGGGAACTCCCTCGGAGTTGAACCGGAGAGAAACTTGGGATCATATGGGATGATCCTTGTTTTCCCATGTACCTATGACCTAACCAAGCTCAAATGGAGGCATATGCCCCGGGGGACCCCCGATGGGATGCGGTCAAGGGGTAGACCGCGGTCAACAGAACTAGGGTTTCATCGGAAATCGAGCATCGGATCTAGGGAAGGGCCCCAAAACTTGTGTGTGTCCACATGGAATGCACAAAGTGATTTGAGATGGTTTTATATCCAAGGCTACCCCCAGGTGTGTCCGGCTTCTCGGACGGGGTTCCCACTTGCGTCTGCATGTATGGGGAACTCCTCGGAGTTGAACAGGAGAAACTTGGGATCATATGGGATGATCCTTGTTTCCACACCTATGACCTAACCAAGCTCAAATGGAGGCATATGCCCAGGGACCCCGATGGGATGCGATCAAAGGGTAGACGCGCGGTCAACGGAACTAGGGTTTCATCGAATCGAGCATCGGATCTAGGGAATGGCCCCAAAACTTGTGTGTGTCCACATGGAATGCACAAAAGTGATTTGAGATGGTTCTATATCCAAGGCTACCCCCGGTGTGTCCGGCTTCTCGGACGGTTCCTACAGGTCGCATGTATAGGGGGAACTCCTCGTAGGTGAACCGGAGAGAAACTTGAGATCATATGTGATGATCCTTGTTTCCACATGTACCTATGACCTAACCAAGCTCAAATGGAGGCATATGCCCAAGGGACCCCGATGGGATGCGATCAAAGGGTAGACCGCGCGGTCAAGAACTAGGGTTTCGTCGGAAATCGAGCATCGGATCTAGGGAATGGCCCCAAAACTTGTGTGTGTCCACATGGAATGCACAAAAGTGATTTGAGATGGTTTTATATCCAAGGCTACCCCCAGGTGTGTCCGGCTTCTCGGACGGGGGTTACTACACTTAGGCGATTGCATGTATGGGGGAACTCCCGGAGGTGAACCGGAGAGAAACTTGAGATCATATGTGATGATCCTTGTTTCCACATGTACCTATGACCTAACCAAGCTCAAATGGAGGCATATGCCCACCGGGGGACCCCGATGGGATGCAGTCAAAGGGTAGACCGCGCGGTCAACGAACTAGGGTTTCATCGGAAATCGAGCATCGGATCTAGGGAATGGCCCCAAAACTTGTGTGTGTCCACATGGAATGCACAAAAGTGATTTGAGATGGTTTTATATCCAAGGCTACCCCCCAGGTGTGTCCGGCTTCTCGGACAGGGGGTTACTACACTTAGGCGATTATGCATGTATAGGGGGAACTCCCTCGTAGGTGAACCGGAGAGAAACTTGAGATCATATGTGATGATCCTTGTTTCCACATGTACCTATGACCTAACCAAGCTCAAATGGAGGCATATGCCGGGGACCCCGATGGGATGCGATCAAAGGGGTAGACCGCGCGGTCAACGAACTAGGGTTTCGTCGGAAATCGAGCATCGGATCTAGGGAATGGCCCCAAAACTTGTGTGTGTCCACATGGAATGCACAAAAGTGATTTGAGATGGTTTTATATCCAAGGCTACCCCCGTGTGTCGGCTTCTCGGACAGGGGGTTACTACACTTAGGCGATTCTGCATGTATAGGGGGAACTCCTCGGAGGTGAACCGGAGAGGAACTTGAGATCATATGTGATGATCCTTGTTTCCACATGTACCTATGACCTAACCAAGCTCAAATGGAGGCATATGCCCACCGGGGACCCCGATGGGATGCGATCAAAGGGGTAGACGCGCGGTCAACAGAACTAGGGTTTCGTCGGAAATCGAGCATCGGATCTAGGAATGGCCCCAAAACTTGTGTGTGTCCACATGGAATGCACAAAGTGATTTGAGATGGTTTTATATCCAAGGCTACCCCAGGTGTGTCCGGCTTCTCGGACAGGGGGTTCCTACACTTAGGCAGATCTGCATGTATAGGGGGAACTCCTTGGAGGTGAACCGGAGAGAAACTTGAGATCATATGGGATGATCCTTGTTTCCACATGTACCTATGACCTAACCAAGCTCAAATGGAGGCATATTCCCAGGGGACCCCGATGGGATGCAGTCAAAGGGGTAGACCGCGCGGTCAACAGAACTAGGTCTTCGGAAATCGAGCATCGATCTAGGGAATGGCCCAAAACTTGTGTGTGTCCACATGGAATGCACAAAAGTGATTTGAGATGGTTTTATATCCAAGGCTACAGGTGTGTCCGGCTTCTCGGACGGGGGTTCCTACACTTGGGGATTTTGCATGTATAGGGGGAACTCTCTCGTAGGTGAACGGAGAGAAACTTGAGATCATATGGGGTGATCCTTGTTTACACATGTACCTATGACCTAACCAAGCTCAAATGGAGGCATATGCCCGGAGACCCCGATGGGATGCGATCAAAGGGGTAGACCGCGCGGTCACAGAACTAGGGTTTCGTCGGAAATAGAGCATCGGATCTAGGGAATGGCCCCAAAACTTGTGTGTGTCCACATGGAATGCACAAAGTGATTTGAGATGGTTTTATATCCAAGGCTACCCCCAGGTGTGTCCGGCTTCTCGGACAGGGGGTTCCTACACTCAGGCAGATTATGCATGTATGGGAGAACCGGAGAGAAACTTGAGATCATATGGGATGATACTTGTTTCCACATATACCTATGACCTAACCAAGCTCAAATGGAGGCATATGCCCACCGGGGGCCCCCGATGGGATGCATCAAAAGAGACCGCGCGGTCAACGGAACTAGGGTTTCGTCGGAAATCGAGCATCGGATCTAGGGAATGGCCCCAAAACTTGTGTGTGTCCACATGGAATGCAAAAGTGATTTGAGATGGTTTTATATCCAAGGCTACCCCCCAGTGTGTAGGCTTCTCGTGGGTTCCTACATTCTGCATGTATAGGGGGAACTCCCTTGGAGGTGAACGGAGAGAAACTTGAGATCATATGGGATGATCCTTGTTTCCACATGTACCTATGAAACCAAGCTCAAATGGAGGCATATTCCCACCGGGGACCCCGATGGGATGCGTCAAAGGGGTAGACCGCGCGGTCAACGAACTAGGTCTTCGTCGGAAATCGAGCATCGGATCTAGGGAATGGCCCAAAACTGTGTGTGTCCACATGGAATGCACAAAAGTGATTTGAGATGGTTTTATATCCAAGGCTACCCCCCGGTGTGTCCGGCTTCTCGGACGGGGGTTCCTACACTTAGTCTGCATGTATAGGGGGAACTCTCTCGGAGGTGGAGAGAAACTTGAGATCATATGGGGTGATCCTTGTTTACACATGTACCTATGACCTAACCAAGCTCAAATGGAGGCATATGCCCAAGGGGACCCCGATGGGATGCGATCAAAGGGTAGACGCGCGGTCAACGAACTAGGGTTTCGTGAAATCGAGCATCGGATCTAGGGAATGGCCCCAAAACTTGTGTGTGTCCACATGGAATGCACAAAAGTGATTTGAGATGGTTTTATATCCAAGGCTACCCCAGGTGTGTCCGGCTTCTCGGACGGGTTCCTACTCAGAGATTATGCATGTATGGGGGAACTCTCGGAGGTGAACGGAGAGAAACTTGAGATCATATGGGATGATCCTTGTTTCCACATATACCTATGACCTAACCAAGCTCAAATGGAGGCATATGCCCAAGAGGACCCAGATGGGATGCAGTCAAAGGGGTAGACCCGCGGTCAACAGAACTAGGGTTTCGTCGGAAATCGAGCATCGGATCTAGGGAAGGGCCCCAAAACTTGTGTGTGTCCACATGGAATGCAAAAAGTGATTTGAGATGGTTTTATATCCAAGGCTACCCCAGTGTGTCGGCTTCTCGAACAGGGGTTTCCTACACTTTGGCGGTTCGCATGTAGGGGAACTCCTCGGAGTTGAACCGAGAGAAACTTGAGATCATATGGGATGATCCTTGTTTCCACATGTACCTATGACCTAACCAAGCTCAAGTGGAGGCATATGCCCGGGGACCCCGGATGCAAAGGGTAGATCTGCGGGGCTCCAGATTAGGGTTTCTTGGGAATATTGATGCCCAGGGTAACTATTGATACTACATGTTGATGACCTAACACAACACAAGGGAAGAGAAAGTCCATGGGTCATCATCGGAGGTCGGTCAAAGGGGTAGATCGGGGCTGGATTAGGGTTTCTCAGGAGAATGTGATGTAAGATAGGTGTATTGTTGGTGTTCCTAACACAACACAAAGTAAGAGAAAAGTCCATAGTTCAGCTGTTATCGGAGGCCGGTCAAAGGGTAGATCTGCGGGGCTCCGGATTAGGGTTTCGTCTACCGGGGGAATATTAAGTTAAGATATGGTAAAAATATTTATACGCATAGCTTGGGAATGTAGAAGATTAAAACAAATTTGCATGGAAATATATAATTTAATAAATATAATTGACATTAATAAAATTTAAATACAAAAAAAATTGAAAAATAAAAAAAGGGTCTATGCCGAGGGCTGCCCTCGGCATATGCCTGGCCCTCGGCATAGGGGCGGTCGGTCGGCCGGGTCAGTTATGTGCTGGTCGAGCCAGACCAGCACCTAACCCTAACCACGCGCCCTCCCCCGAGCCCGAGCCTGCCCGCCGCCTCCCGCCTGCCCGCCGCCGTCTGCGCCTCCTCCCGCGCCGCCGTGCGCTCGCCTCTGCCGCCTGCCGCTGCCAGCCGCTGCGCCGCCCCGCCGCCCTCCCCCTCCTCCTCCAACTCGCGCCGCTGCCGCCTCCACCTCTCCCGAGCTCCGCCTCCACCTGCGCCGCCGCCCAGCCGCTCTCCTCCTCCTCACGTGCCCGCCGCCTGGACGGGCGCCCCCGCCCACCGAGCTCCCTGGCCGGCCTCCTCCTCGCGCCCCCGCCCACGGTAAGATTTCTTTTTTTTATTTGTGTATTGGTTTTAGTTGTTGAAATTGAAATGTGTAAGAAAATAGTAATTGAAATGTGTAATTGATTTGAAATAGAAAGAAAGAAATAGTAATTGAAATTGAAATTGAAATTGAAAGAAATAGAAATTGAAATTGAAATTGATTTGAAAATTGGAAAGAAATAGAAATGAAATGGAAATGTGTAATAGAAATAGAAATGAATTTGTTTAATAATGGAAATAGAAATGCAAATGTGAATTTGTTCTAATAATGTGAATTTGTAATAGGCCATGTCGTGACCGCCTCGTCATGAGCACCCCGGCGTGACGATCCCGGATCTTGACGCGCTTCTCGACGTTCGCCGACATCGACACTCGGTTGTTGGACTACTTCCTCTTCATCCGAGGGTGAGCTAAATTTCCAACTTCTTCTCCGCATTTTCTTATGTCACTAGATTCATTTTCCAAGTCCGTTGCGTAACCTAGGTGTCACTTCCCGTCCGCGAGCGTTACGCGGATAAATATGCATTAGTGGTCCGCATATTTTGAACCGTAACGCTTGCGGCATTTACGGGACAGTCGGCGGATGCGTAGTTGTCTACGTTTTCCATGTTCTCTCCGGTCCGAGTCAGGATTTCGGTGGCGCCTCCCGTTGTTCTCCGGATGCACATCCTCTCGGCTTTTTGCCGAGACTTGTATCGGGAGAGCAGCGGGAGAGTCTTGAAAACGACGGGGTCATGGAGAACGTAGCCAACTACGGATCCGGCGGCTGCTAGGAGCCCACCTAGTAGAGATGTAGGTTGATGCATGCGTTTTGCCCGGTAAAATAAATAAAAATATGATGCATTTAATTTCCTATTTGATATAAATGCTATGTCTGTGGTTTGGCTCCCAATAAAGCAGAGGATGGCTGATAATGGATGGATGTACAATGAGCGTGTTAGTGCGACTGAGAAAACAGATGAGTGGACAAGGAAGACCCATTTTCTAGTGAATGAGTTAGCGCGTGGTACAAAGGGGCTGGTTCGGGCACTTTGCCCCTGTGTTCGCTGCGTGAAGCGTCAACGTCGTGGGAAGGATGAAATGTATAGACACCTTCTGCAATATGGGTATATGCATGGGTACGTCACGGAAATCGACTTTGATGAGCGCGAACGTGATAGAGGTGAGGTGATGCGGCAGCGGCTTAATGGCAATGCGTACGATGGAATTAGAGACTTTCTAGATGATCTCGTCCATGCCGATGTCCGGATTCGCCACCTCCAGAACCGGAGCGCCGGAGGCCGGAGGAACCGAGCCAACCGCGAAGGCCTTCTATGATATGATTGCCGCGGCTAAGAGGCCTCTGTACGAGGGCGCCGCGATTTCTCAGCTCGATGCCATCTCCCAATGTCTAGCCGACAAGACCCGGTACAACACCACCGTGAGGGCTTTGAAGCAAGTCTGAAAACAACGGTAACATGTTGCCCAAAGATCATTGTCTGCCTCAAAGCCTGCACGACGAGGAGAATGATGAAGGACCTCAACATGGATTATCAAAGGATAGACTGTTGTCAGAAAGGCTGCGTTCTATTTTGGAGACAGTATGCGGAGGACAAGTACTGTCCCATCTGTAAGCAGTCTAGGTATGAAGAGTAACGGGAAAGGATGGTCAGGTGAGGCGTCAAGCACCGCAAAGTCGATTCTTCGATATCTCCCATTCATAAAAAGAATCCGGCGGCTTTACATGCACGAGACAGCCAAACAGATGACGTGGCACAAGTATGGGAAGAGATTCGTGGACGAAAACAAGAAGTTGAAGATGGAACATCCATCCGATGGTACGGCATGGAAGAACTTCTATACAAAACACCGCCTTAAGGCAGCCGAGGCTCGGAATGTCAGAATTGCGATAGCACAGATGGCTTCAATCCATATGGTATGTCCAATGCCAATTACAGTTGCTGGCCCGTGTTTGTTATTCCGCTCAATCTCCCTCCCGGAGTCCTAATGACGAGGAAGACCATGTTTCTGTCGCTGATCATTCCAGGCCCTCATTACCGGGAAGAATTTGAGTGTCTACATGCAGCCGATTGTGGAAGATTTGAACCACTCTTGGCACCACGGGACATTGACGTACGACCGAGCATCGAAGAAAAAACTTCTACATGAGAGTTTGGTTGCAGTATACCATGCATGACATGCCCGGGTACGCCCTAACATGTGGATGGTGTACAGCTGGTAAGTGGCCATGCCCAGTGTGCAGGCATCGGCTTGAGTTCCTTTGGCTCTGAAGGGTCGCAAGTATGTTGTGTTTCACACGAATCGACAGTTCCTGAAAAGGAGGCATCCGTTTAGAGAAGACAAAAAGAACATCAAGAAGGGCAAAGTTGTGCATGAAAAAACAAGATGTGCCAAGTTTGATGGTACACTTGTTAAAGCCGAGCTACGTGCTCTCGTGCGGCAGCGCCAACTGGCCATCAATTTGAGGGATATGGTGTAACGCACAACTGGACTCACGAGGCGGCTTTAACGAAGCGAGTATTACAAGGACCTCGAACTTCCCCATAACATCGATGTGATGCACACCGTAAAGAATGTCGCGGAGTCCGTCTTTCACACATGCCTGAACATTCCCGGGAAGTCAAAGGATAATGTCAAGGCTAGAGTCGATATTGAGATCCTCTGTGATAGGGAAAAATTACACATGAAGCGTCCTATTGGCCGTCAAAAGAATTGGTTCAAGCCGCATGCCAACTTCTGCCTTGATTCCATCCAAAAGAAGGAGGCATTCAGGTGGCTCAAATACGTCGTGATGTTCCCGGATGGTTATTGCTCGAATATGAGTAAGGGAGTTAATCTTTCGACGGGAAAAGTCACCGGGCTCAAGAGTCACGACTATCATATATGGATTCGCGGCTCATGCCGGTGATGCTTCGAGGGTATATCCAGAAAGTCTGGCGAGTGCTTGCGCAGTTGAGCCATTTCTTCCGCACGCTCTGTGCTAAGGATATGTCCCAAGGTTATTGCAAAGCTACAACATACGTCGGAGTTGCTATGCAATTTGGAGATGATATTTCGCCAGGCTTCTTTACTCCGATGGCACATCTCATTGTTCACCTCGCCAACGAGGCACTCTTGGGTGGTCGGTGCAGTTTCGTTGGTTCTGTATTGAGAGAGAGTTTAAGTATATTCGAAAGATAACTGGAAACAAGGCCAAGATTGAAGCATGCATAGCTGAGGCAATATGCCTTCGGGAGATGGCAGATGCCGCGACAACGTACTATCCCGATGATGTTCCCACTCAGCATAACCCGGTCACTCGTTACAATGTCGACGTGCCCGAGAATGACCCCAAGCTAAAACTATTCCAATTCCCCGGTGGCAAGGCTGGTAAAGGAACAAAATATAAATTGGAGAACGAAGAGAAGGATTGTATAATGCTATATGTGCTTATGAACATGGAGGAAGTGATCCCATTCGTAAGGTAAAATGGTGAACACATTACTTTGCAGCTAGTAACCTCGTCTCGGTCTAATGCTTATTTTCTCCTTTCAGCGAATTCACGGATGAAATGTGGCCGTATGATGAATTGCCCGAAACCTCGGAGATGGACACTCTACTGAAAGACGGTGCTCCCGGAATTAATAAAAACTTTGTGACATGGTTCATGGAAAAAGTAATTTCTAACCTTTCCTCTTACATTGCAACATGTGACTTGTCCCTCTTATTACACGTAACTAATGCACACAACAAATTTGAAATGTTCTTGTAGGGCCGTGAGAGAAACGTTGATATGATAGATGAGTTGAAATGTGTTTCCCAAGGTTGTAGCCGTGAGGTGACCAAGTATGAGAAGTATGATGTGAATGGGTTTCGCTTCCACACAGAGACGCACCAGAAGGACCGGGTGAAAGGATCGTATGCCGCACCTAGAGGGGGGGGGTGAATAGGTGCTAACCAATTTTTAGTTCTTTTTCAATTTAGGTTTGACACAAAGGTAAATTCTCTAGATATGCAACTAAATGAATTCACCTATATGACAAGGTTATCAACTAAGCAAGATATAGCTACGCAATATATAGGAGATAGAGTGGGATAGAGGTAACCGAGTGTAGCACGCGTTGACACGGAGATGATTCCCGTAGTTCCCTTCCTTTGCAAGAAGGTACTCTACGTTTGGAGGAGTGTGGTTGCTACGCAAGCCAAACCAACAGCCACGAAGGCTTCACTCGGTCTCTGTGAGCAACGCCACGAAGGCCTAGCCCACTTCCACTAAGGGATTTCCTCGAGGCGGAAACCGGGCCTTTACAAGGTTCTTGGGGCACACATCCACAACTGAATTGGAGGCTCCCAAATCTGTAACAATACAACAATCAACAACAACACATCATCAACAAATCAACTAGGGAACCAAATAGGAACACTAGCATGAGATCCCTCGAACAAGTGAGGGGAAATGAAGAACGCTTCGGTGAGGATGTAGATCGGTGGCTTCTCCTTCGAATCCCCAAAGATTAAGAGCTTTGGTTGGGAGGAAGGAGATCTTGCAAATCTTGACTTTCTTGAGGTGGCTCTAATGGAGGTGGCTTGGCAGAATTCTTGTGTAATGATTGAGCAAGCAACAAGGTAGAAGAAGGGGGTATTTATACCCCCTCCCAAAATAGAGCCGTTGCTGCTTCCGGGGGGCGGATAATCCGGTCCAAGTAGGGGCCGGATAATCCGCCCCGGATAATCCGGCCTACGGGACAAAAGTGTGACATTGTCCGGCCAAATGTCCGGCCCACAACCAGAGAGCCAATTCTTCAGGTCCTTAGCCAAATTCGAGGGGGCCGGATATTTCCAAAATATCCGGCCCGGATATCCGCCCTGGTACAATGGGACATTATCCGGCAAATGTCCGGCCCACAACGAGCCAATTCTTGAGTCCTTAGCCAAATCGAGGGGCCGGATATTTCCAAAATATCCGGCCCGGATTATCCGGCCGGCCAAACTTTCTGTTGCCTTTTGACAGATCGACCAAATCCAACACACGCAAATATGAAACTATGTAATCCCTGTACCACTTAATCCAACATTAGTGTATCACATATATTGACATCAAACATACAAAACATAATGTGAGAGATGTTCTTTCAATCTCCCCTTTTTGGTGTTTGATGACAATATACGGATTTGCAAAGGAATCACTATAGAGATAAGCATGATGGCAAAACATAGAGGCACTCCCCCTACATGTGTGCATATAAGTAGTTTGCATTTGAATACAAATACACAACACATAGGAGTATTGTGCCTCAACACAAGAGATATCCAACATGAGCTCTAACAAAAGACATTGACACATATGAAGTTGAGATAGGATGCAAGAAATCATACCCATGTGTAGATATAAGATACGGAGATATAACATCACACATAATATAGCATCCTTGATCTCAACATTTAGAAATCCGAAAACCATAACAATGTCTCACACTTAACAATGTCTCACACCACATAGCACATAGTTTTAAACGACACAACCAAAGCAAATAGTGCAAATACGAGGGAACACAAGCAATAAAGGCATGGTAAACGCAAATGCTTGTGCCCAAACCATGCAAATCCCCGAGATAGTTCCTAATAGAACACTTCTCCCTTTGGCATCGAAACGCCAAAAAGGGGACAAGCGCGATGCTACTCGTCCCATGAGAATCACTCGGAGGCATAGTCATCATCGGACTCGTCTGCCGCTACCTCTTCATCCTCATCCTCATCGTGTCGGAGCATCGGGGAGCGGCGGTGTTGGACCTTTGAAGGCAGTCATCAAGTTCACTCCATGGAACCTGTTCGAGTGCCATCTAACCCTGGTGAGCTGGAGGCTGAGGCGGGGTCCTTGATCACCACCGAGCTTGTGAAGAATAACCGCCGAGTGTGCTTAATCTCGAAACGCTCTCGGCTAGCGCATAGTTTTCCTTGTGTATCTCAATGTTCATGCACAAGATGTGACGCTGAAACCAACTAAGCCGACTCACTTGCTTCCTCATGGCCGGGACATCAGGGTGACGTGCAGGAGCAAAGCCTTTGGAGCGAGCATCACGCATGAAAGTGTCGGGAGCAGGTGCTGAGGAGACTGGCTTGAGCTTGTAGGGCTTCTTGACATGGTGCTTCACCAACGGGTACCCACTAATGTCTTCACCAACCTTAGCAACACAGTTGTTGATGAGGAGCTGAATGTAGGGAGCATAGGGATGGTGGTCCGAGAGACCATGGCATCATGGATCTCATGGAAGATAAAGTCCATTATATCAAGAGTGTAGTCATGTTCTTCATTCTCATCACGAGCACTCTTATAGCTGAGGTGCATAAGGTCCACAAGGGTTCCCCGAAGAGCATCATTGTTGCCACCACTTGGGCAAATGGTGGCCCGAAAGAACCTGACTGTATATAGGAAGCAGCCCCTTAGCTTGACCAATCTTTCCCGTGAGGTGTAGAGATGCACAAGAGCATTCTTATCTCATTGTGGTCCATGAAGTCGACGACCCCCATCAGAAACTCCAAGAACACCAACAAGCGGCCAGAGTGGCACTGCGGTGAGTGGAGCCAGTCATCCACTCCATGGTGTGTTCCTCATCTTTCCTGATTGCCAAAGTGGCAAAGAACTGCTTCACCAAATCTGGGCTATAGTCACCTGAATCTTCATGATATCATGCAAACCCATCCTTCCAGCTACCCAGATAGCATCTTCAAAGTGATTGTTGATTGTCAGAATCTCCACATCAATAGCTTGCATGGGTCTCAGATTCTTCATGGGCTCATAGATGTCCTTGAAGATGAACTCCTGCTCAGCGCACCAATATCTCCTGCCCGCTATGTCTTCATCCCTTGGGACATCATCATACCAGTTCTTCGACGGATAGCGGAGTAAGAAACTGGGTCCATGGTCTTGTAGTTCTCCCTCACTTCCTTGTTCTTCCGCCTTGCGGTGACGGACTTGCGAGGAGCAGTGGGAGCAAACTCATCACTAGAGCGATCATGCCTTTGGCGTCTCCGCCCACCCCGAGTGAGAAGCAAAGGCGGGTAGCAAAGGAAAGGTAATGCTCATAAGTCATGTAAGATACATAATATACTCGAGAAACATGCAAACAAGTCGGTACACATCTAGACATGATAGATTGAAGCAAACTGCAGCGGCGATGAAGCTCCAGGCCGGATAATCCGGGGTCCCCGGGGGCGGATAATCCGGCCGGGCCGGATAATCCGGCCGGCTCGAGGGGCGGAAAATCCGGCCCTTCGAGATGTGCAGTTTTCCAATCAAAAACATATCTAAAACTAGATCGGCCTCATAGCATGCAAGAGGAGTACACTACACAAGATTTGGAACAGCTAGACACCAATTCCACCAAAAAAATAGCACATATAAAACACAACATCTAGGGTTAGAGATTGTGAATCATACCCACATCCATTGTGGAAACCGCTTGGAGGAAAGGTAGCTAGGGAGGAGATCCACCCGATCCACCCAAGAACTCCGAGGGGGGCGGACGGAGCGGCTCCGGCGAGGAGGAGGCGGCTTGAGGAGGAAGAAGGGGGCGCGTGGGGGAACTGATTGGGGAGCCAACCGTTCACCCCGCGGCCTCCCTTAGTCCTCAAAACGCCTGGCCGGATAATCCGGCCCAAAGTGAGCGGATAATCGGCCCGGCCGGATAATCCGGGGTGCCGGGCGGATTATCCGGTGTTGGAAAATTCCAGAATACCGTAAATCCAGCTTATCTTTAGTTGGATATTTGCGAACCCATATGTGATGCAATATACTTATCACGTCATATATGAGATGCATATTTACCAATAAGATGGGGCAACCTAGATCATCCGACCGAGAAACCTCAAACTCCAAGTTTTTACCAAACATGACAAATGAGCAAGATGGAAGTGGTTTGTTGGAGAGGTAGGCTTAGGTTTAGAGAGTTCAAACTGTTAATGGTACATGATCACTTAAGTTTGCAAGATATGAGCAAATAAAGCCAAACTTGAGTGATTTCCCATAAGAACATGGAGTTGTCAAATAAGAGGCAATAAGATCCAAATAACTCCAACTCTTCACAAAGAAGAGTGTGGTGGCCTAGGCCACCATATATGAGTGTTATGGCATGGCACCGCGAAGATGTATCTTGGGCCCAAAACCACTACTCATCATTGAAGCTCACATATCATTATATGATATAAAGAGAATGATTTCTTTTAATTTTGGCATTATGGGGGGAGGGATAGCTCAATAGTTTAAACCGCACTCCCCCTATTTCCATGCCCACATCTAAACCAAATAAAGTTTTGAGACAAAGGTGTGTTTGCAAGATGGTCAAGCTATACTCCTTGAATCAATGATATTTAGCTCATTCCTCAAATAAGAGAACCTTGCTTCATCAAGAGGCTTCGTGAATATATCGGCAAGTTGATCTTTGGTAGGAACATAGATGAGCTCAATATCACCACGGGCAACATGATCCCTAATGAAATGATTCCGGATCTCAATATGCTTCGTTCTTGAATGTTGCACCGGATTATAGGCAATCTTGATGGCACTTTCATTGTCACATAATAGAGGCACTTTGTCACAAATGACACCGTATTCCTTTAAAGTTTGCCTCATCCATAACAATTGAGTGCATCCACTTGCGGCGGCAACATATTCGGCTTCGGCGGTGGAGAGAGATATACAATTTTGCTTCTTAGAAGACCAACACACCAAGGACCTACCAAGGAATTGGCAAGCCCCGGAAGTTGATTTCCTATCATCCTTGTCACCCGCCCAATCCGCATCGGTATAACCATTGAGAATAAAACTTGAGCCCTTGGGGTACCAAATACCATATCTTGGGGTATCAACCAAATATCGAAAGATTCTTTTGAGAGCCATCATGTGGCTCTCCTTAGGAGAAGCTTGATACCTTGCACACACACCAACACTCAACACTATGTCCGGTCTAGATGCACAAAGGTAAAGCAAGGATCCAATCATGGAGCGGTATACCTTTTGATCCACCTCTTTACCATTGGGATCAAGTGCAAGATGACATTTGGTGACCATAGGAGTGGCCACACCCTTCAACTCGGTCATCTTGAACCTCTTGAGCATGTCTTGGAGATATTTTGCTTGATTGATGAAGGTTCCCTCTCTCAATTGCTTGATCTCAAAACCAAGGAAGAACTTCATCTCTCCCATCATAGACATCTCAAACCTATCGGTCATAAGCTTTGAAAATTCATCATTAAAAGCTTTGTTAGTAGAGCCAAAGATGATATCATCAACATATAATTGGCAAACGAAAAGCTCCCCATTAACCCTCTTAGTAAAAAGAGTGGGATCGATTAGCCCAACATCAAACCCACGGTCTACCAACAATTCTTTAAGGTGCTCGTACCAAGCTCTAGGAGCTTGTTTGAGACCATAAAGTGCTTTATCAAGCTTGTAGACATGGTTAGGAAAGTTGAGATCCTCAAACCCCGGGGGTTGCTTAACATAAACCTCTTCATGCAAAGGACCATTAAGAAATGCACTTTTAACATCCATTTGTTGTAACTTAAAGTTATGATGCGATGCATAAGCAAGAAGGATACGGATGGACTCAGGACGAGCCACGGGAGCATAGGTCTCTCCAAAGTCAATCCCTTCAACTTGAGAGAAACCTTGAGCCACCAATCTTGCCTTGTTCCTCACAATATTCCCAAACTCATCTTGCTTGTTCTTGAATATCCACTTAGTGCCTATAACATTGCGGCACTCCTTTGGCTTCTCTACTAAGGTCCACACTTTGTTGCGCTTGAAGTTGTTGAGTTCCTCATGCATGGCATCCACCCAATCCGAATCTTCAAGGGCTTCAAATACTTTCTTGGGTTCCACAACGGAGATATAAGCATGATGATTGCTAAAGTTAGCCAATTGCCTTCTTGTGGAGACCTTTGCTCGAACATCACCAAGGACCTTGTCATGAGTGTGTCCACGAATTTCAAGGATCCTATCTCTTCTTGCTAGACGACGGGCCTCGATCTCCTCCTTGGTCTTTCTAGGCCTTGGAGGTGTCACTTGATCAACTTGATCATTTGGGTCCCCGTCTTGACCTTCAATTTGAGCTTCCTCAATTTCTTGAGAATGCTCAACCTCATGTGCTTGATCTTGGACAATGTTTGGTGAAGTGCAAATATCAAATGGTTGATCTTGAATGCTTGGTTGATCTTGTCCTTGATCTTGTACATGAGAGGGAGGGTTTTCTTCTTGTTCTTGGGTTGGTGCATCATTAGCTTCACTTGATGGGGTTTGTTGATGTTGAGAGGATGAGGGCTCCACCGTGGTAGAGCATAGTCCTTCCCGAGACGCCACACCGTGTCCCTCAATGGGGCGGAAAAATCCCACACCCATTCTTACTATGGCATCTTGAGGTATTTCATCACCTGCACATACATCAACTTGCCCCACTTGGGAGCCATCATTTTCTTCGAACTTCACACACAAGATTCAATGATAATCCCGGAGGATACATCAAAGACTCTATAAGTGTGAGATTCGCACCGTAACCAACAAATATACCCTCCAAAGCTTTAGGAGCAAATTTAGACAAACGAACTCCTTTGATTTGGTAGAAACACTTACAACCGAACACCTTGAAGTATGAGATGTTAGGCTTGTTGCCGGTGAGTATTTCATATGGAGTCTTGTTCAATCCCTTGCGGAGATAGAGCCGGTTAGAAGAATGGCAAGCGGTGGAGATGGCGGCCCAAAAGTTATAGCGGGATTTATACTCCGCCATCATAGACCTTGCCATATCCATAAGAGTCCGGTTCTTCCTCTCCGCAACACCATTTTGTTGAGGGGTGTAAGCAGCGGAATATTGATGACGAATCCCCTCATCACTAAGAAAATCATTGAGTGTGTAGTTCTTGAACTCGGAGCCGTTGTCACTTCTTATTGCCTTAATGAGGAGGTTGTGTTGGCGTTGCACCTCGGTGGCAAAGTCAATGAATATTTGTTGAGTCTCATCTTTCGTCTTGAGAAAGTAGACCCAAGTGTATCTTGAGTAATCATCAACAATCACCAAGCAATGTTTCTTCGCACCAAGACTTGCATGAGTAACGGGACCAAAGAGATCCACATGAAGGAGCTCCAAGATCCTCTTGGAAGAGATGATAGTCTTGCTTGGATGCGGAGAGTCATGCATTTTGCCTTCAACACAAGCCCTACAAACACGATCTTTGGCAAAAGAAACACTTTCCATTAGTCCCACAATATGGTTCCCCTTGTGAAGACTTTGCAAAGTTCTCATGTTGACATGGGCTAGGCGGCGATGCCACAACCAACCCACATCCGCCTTTCCGAATAGGCACATCGCACTTGAAGTGGTGGTCCCCGAAAAGTCCACCACATACAAGTTATGTTCGCGATACCCAACGAAAGCGACTTTTAGAGTCTTGCTCCACAAGAGGACCACAATATCATTATCAATAAAGACGGCGAAACCCATCTTGCCAAGGGCGGAAACGGAAAGTAAATTGTAACCAAGGGTTTTGACAAGCATGACATCCACAAGTGTTATGTTGTGTGCAACCACAACCTTGCCAAAACCCAATACCTCGGATGTAGAATTATCGCCAAAGGAGACGGTGATATTGTTTATGTTGGGCCTCAACTCCTTGACGAGGTTCTTGCCGCCGGTCATATGACTTGTACATCCACTATCAAGTACCCATTTTGAACCTCCGGCGGCATAGTCCTACATGAGATCAATTCTTGGATTTAGGTACCCATTTCACAATGGGTCCTCTTTTGTTAGCAACAAGGGTCTTTGGGACCCAAATAGACCAAGCAACATAACCATCATATGGGCCAACATATTTAGCATAAACATCACCATAATAATCTTTAAATAACACATAGTGAGGGTTAGCATTTCCCGCATTATCATCATTAGTGGTGTTGCCCTTAGGGGCTTCACCATTGGTGATATCTTTCTTCTTTTCTTGTGCGGGCTTGGCCTTTTGCTTGTTTGCCTTCTTCGCCTTGGCGTTGTAACCTAGGCCCTCCTTCCCATTGTTTGATCTTTGCTTACTCAAAAGATCATCCAAAGAAAGTTTACTTTGGGGAGAGGAGGCCTTAGCAAGTTCATCCTTCAACCTAGCATTTTCCTCAATAATATTTGCATGATCACAAGAAGGGGTAGAGGAACTAGGTACATCATATGAAGCAAGCCTAATTTGAAGTTGCTCATTTGACTTGGATAGGAGAGAGTATTCACTCTTCAAAGCTTTGTGAGCTTTGTCTAGTTCATCTAGATCCTTCACAAGTTTCTCATGATCAACACCAAATTTGGCCTTTTCCTTTTTAAGCAATTTAGTCTTAGCCCTAGCATGATCTCTAGCTTTAGTGAGCTTGTTAATTTCATCTTGAGGCTCTTCAAGACTTTCTAGCCTCTCCTCAAGAGAGGCTATAGTTTCTTGACTTTCCTCAAGGGCATTTTTAAGAGCATGGATTTCAAGAGAGTCTTCTCTCTCTATTTGACCCTTTTTCTCAAGCATATCATTTTGTTGAGCTAAACGAGCCATGAGATTTGAAACATGCTTTTTGTTGATACCTTGTAGGTTAAGCAAGAATTCATCAAATTCTAACATTTCTTGTTTTACTTTTAGACTAGCATCATCAACCCCTAGATCACTTGATATGTTAGGCATAGAGGGGCTAGGAGATGATACCTCGGAGGATTTGGCCATGAGGCAACTTTCTTCCTCCACATGAATAATCTCATTGGGGGATTCACTTGGTGATGAAGAGTTAGTGGATAGGGAGGCAGAGCGACCAATCCATTAGAGGTTGCATCTTCTTCATCATCAACTTCATCATCCCCGGAGGAATATTCTTCTTGAGTTGATAGCACAATAGATGTGTCCAAGGAAGATGTTGCCATGAAGCAATGTGCATTCTTGATATGAGGATTCTCATTGGGGGATTCAAAGAGAGATGAAGAGGGAATGTTGGTAGTGACAATGGCGGCCATTTCTTTTGAGCTTCCTTCTTCATCATCACTAGAGCTCGCAACTTCATCGGACGAATATTCTTCCCTAGTCACAAGCACAACTTTTGGGTGCCTCTTGCCCTTCTTGGTCTTGTTGTTGTAGAACTTCTTGTTGGGGGCTTTTGAGTATTTGCCCTTTGATTCTTTGCTCTTGTCCTTGGGAATGAGCCTTCCATTATGAAGCTCTCTATTTTCATAGGGGCATTCGGCAATGAAGTGGCGCTTGTCATCACAATTGTAGCATGATCTTGTCTTTGGACCAAAGCTAGTGAACCCACTCTTGTGGTTTCTCTTGATGTTGTCTTCCTTGGCCTTGGAGGGATCAACCCAAAAGGACTTTGCATGGAAGGCCATGTGATCATGATAGTGGCATTCCAAATCTTCCGGATAGGACATACTCCAAGATGCCCTATATTGCTCTTGAGGGTGCACTTCATCTAAGGGGTTGACCACCAAGGCAAGATTGTTCCCTTTTGACATACCAATGGCACGATTGAGAGAATCATGAGAGTTTTGCTCGAGCACCTTGAGGGCTTGCATCTCGTGCACGGCATCTTGAGAAGAGAGAGAGGAATAGCATTCTCTCCCAACAAGGGTCTTGACATCAATGGGTACATATGGCATCATGCATTCAATGTACTTCTCCTTGATCCAAGAGTCATTGATGTGGGTGGCACCAATAAGACGGAAGGCAACAATGAGGAGTCTTGAATACATGTCTTGATGATCTTCATCCGGTAGCCTCATGAACCTTCGGCTTTATTCTTAAGAGCATTATACTTGTTCCTTCTCGTGCTCTCACTTCCAATGCAACTAGCGGCCAACCCATCCCAAGCTTCCTTGGCGGTGGTGTAGTTCCGAACACGAGGCAAATCCTTTGTCCCCACACTAGTTTGAATCATGTGCAAGGCGGTGTTGTTGAGTTGACTATCAACCGCTTCTCTTCTAGTCAACTTGTCGGGGTTGTAAGGTTTGAAGCCTTCTTGGATGATTCTCCAAAGTTCATTGGAGGCACTGCAAACATGAGAGCGAAACTCAAACCGCCAAGTGTTGTAATTTTCAATGGAAAACTTAGGTGGGTCGCCCGAATGTTCAAATGAGGATGGGGAACCGGTATATCGGGAGATTGAAAAGGTGGAGCTACTCGATTGTAGCTCTCACCTCCACTAGTATCCCTAGGAGATGCAATGGGAGATTTGTTAGTGTTTAAGTTATCACCTTCCACGGGTTTGGTAGAAGGGGGTGGTGCCGAAGCACCTCCCTCTTGACACACCCGCGTCCTTTACCTCTAGACTAGGAGCCTTGGGAAGGGCCGGAGCCAAAAGCTCGGCAATCATCTTTTTCATGCTTTCCATTTGGGCTTCCATTTTGGCTTCCATGAAGGACTTCAACGAATTGAATTCTTCCATGGAGACCGTATTGGCGGCCCCTTCCGAGGGCTCCTTGTCGGCATACTCTTAGGCGGTTAAGCCCGAAATAAGAGCCGAGGCTCGATACCAATTGAAAGGATCGTATGCCGCACCTAGAGGGGGGTGAATAGGTGCTAACCAATTTTTAGTTCTTTTTCAATTTAGGTTTGACACAAAGGTAAATTCTCTAGATATGCAACTAAATGAATTCACCTATATGACAAGGTTATCAACTAAGCAAGATATAGCTACGCAATATATAGGAGATAGAGTGGGATAGAGGTAACCGAGAGTGTAGCACGCGTTGACACGGAGATGATTCCCGTAGTTCCCTTCCTTTGCAAGAAGGTACTCTACGTTTGGAGGAGTGTGGTTGCTACGCAAGCCAAACCAACAGCCACGAAGGCTTCACTCAGATCTCCTGTGAGCAACGCCACGAAGGCCTAGCCCACTTCCACTAAGGGATTTCCTCGAGGCGGAAACCGGGCCTTTACAAGGTTCTTGGGGCACACATCCACAACTGAATTGGAGGCTCCCAAATCTGTAACAATACAACAATCAACAACAACACATCATCAACAAATCAACTAGGGAACCAAATAGGAACACTAGCATGAGATCCCTCGAACAAGTGAGGGGGAAATGAAGAACGCTTCGGTGAGGATGTAGATCGGTGGCTTCTTCGAATCCCCAAAGATTAAGAGCTTTGGTTGGGGAGGAAGGAGATCTTGCAAATCTTGACTTTCTTGAGGTGGCTCTAATGGAGGTGGCTTGGCAGAATTCTTGTGTAATGATTGAGCAAGCAACCAAGGTAGAAGAAGGGGGTATTTATACCCTCCCAAAATAGAGCCGTTCTTGCTTGGGGGCCGGATAATCCGGTCCAAGTAGGGGCCGGATAATCCGCCCCCGGATAATCCGGCCTACGGGACAAAAGTGTGACATTGTCCGGCCAAATGTCCGGCCCACAACAGAGAGCCAATTCTTCAGGTCCTTAGCCAAATTCGAGGGCCGGATATTTCCAAAATATCCGGCCCGGATAATCCCTGGTACAATAGGGACATTATCCGGGCAAATGTCCGGCCCACAACGAGAGCCAATTCTTCAGGTCCTTAGCCAAATTCGAGGGGGCCGGATATTTCCAAAATATCCGGCCCGGATTATCCGGCTGGCCAAACTTTTCCTGTTGCCTTTTGACAGATCGACCAAATCCAACACACGCAAATATGAAACTATGTAATCCCTGTACCACTTAATCCAACATTAGTGTATCACATATATTGACATCAAACATACAAAACATAATGTGAGAGATGTTCTTTCACCGGGCGAATCCCAAAACGATAAATACTGGGGTCTTCACCAAAGGAGCCAACAACTTTGATTACTACGGAAGGTTACAAAGTGTATACGAGTTGACATTCAATCGTACGAACGTGCAACTCAATATCGTCGTGTTCAAGTGTCATTGGTTCGACCCAATAGGTGGACAGAGAAGTGATAAGTCCATTGGGTTAGTTGAAGTTAAGCCTTCAACCACCTATAGCGGAGCCGATGTCTTTGTTGTGGCTCACCAAGCCAAGCAAGTTTATTATTTGCCCTACCCATGCCAGAAAGCGGAACTCAAGGGTTGGGAAGTCATCTTCCAGGTATCGCCACATGGATTCCCTCTGAGGATGATTACAACAACATTGACCCCGTGACATACGAGGGGATTTTCTATCAAGAGGAACAGGACTTCGGGGAATATATTTTAGAACCGTTTGTTCAAAAGGACCTCGGGAACGATGCAGAAACTCGTGGTGAGTCAGTGGTGGATCTAAAGGACATATCTATGCTCGAGAAGTTACTTGAGGCGAATGACAATTATGATGAGCCTCCACCCGTCGACCCTTCAACTTTGTACTCACAAGATAGTGATAGTGATAGTGGGCCAGAGAAAGAGAAAGAGAAAGAGATGGAGTATGAGAGTGAGCGTGAGAGCGATGATGGCTGGTGAGGGTCTTTTATTCTTAGTATTTATTTGTCAACATGCTTCTTAATTGCATTGTGCCTTTTATTCTTAGTATCTTCATTTTATTATGTCAACATGCTTCTTAATTGCATTGTGCGTTTTATTCTTAGTATCTTCATTTTATTATGTCAACATGCTTCTTAATTGCATTGTGTCTTTTATTCTTAGTATCTTCATATAATATGTCTTTGTGCTTAACTGTTTTATTCTTCTCAATGCAGGTGACTGGACAATATGAGCAGCGGCAAGGCAGACTCCGAGAGCTTGCTTAAGACGCTGGCGCAGGTGAAGAGGAATATTCCTAGACCCACTAGACGGAGTGATCGAGCCCCGGTGCAAAATCCGCGTTACGCCGATGGTACCGATGGAGGACGAGGACGACGAGGTGGAGGACGAGGACGAGGACGAGGAGGTGGAGGACGAGGTGGCGGTGGGGTACACATGGACTTTGACGAGCCACCCTCCGCTTCTGGTGACGTGGCTCCTGAGTTGTACCTAGAGGGTCCGTCTAGTGGGGAGGTGGAGATGGAGACGGAGTCTACACACGAGTCGGACTCTAGGGCTGAGTTGGAGGTGATGGAGGATGGGGGTGCGCCGAAGCCCTTGAAGCTTCGTGGAGAAGCTAGAGTCCCCGATGCGAGGAAGGAGCCGAAGACCCATGATGACAAGGCCCTTATCATTCCTTCGAGCGATGAGTAAGTGTACTACTTCAGAAATTTCGAACATGTATTTTCATCTTGGGCATAATAAACAATTTGGCATGTGTACTAATGTGTGATTTATTTGCAGCAACTGGACATGGGATGCCAAGCCCCCCCGCATGCCTAACAGCTTGCTTGGGGCTCTGATTAAGAAGTTCTGGCCCGGCAGATACACTCCCCTTAGCACGGTCCCCGGTGGCGCGACGAAGCTAGCCACTACTTGGGCGGACTATGAGGATGCCCCTGCCGTAGGCTTCGCGACAGCTGCTGAGGCTGTGACCACCAAGTTCTGGGTAAGGCATATATTTCTCGAGCACCGTTCATAGTTAATGACCCTAATGTGCTAACTCATGACTTTCACAACTGATTTATGCATGATTGAAGTGCTTCTATCGTGTGGACCCGGAGCATGAGACGCAGGCGTGTCTCACTTTGCGTGGCGCTTGCGAGAGGTTGACACCGCGCAGTGGTACAACCAAAAGTTCACCAGCGCTAGTGCCTTCTGGGCTAACAAGGGTAAGAGGGTCAAGAAGGAGTACTATGTTGGTAACCAGCCTACGGAGGAATGGGCAATGACCATTGAGGAGTACATGTCGGTGAGTAAAATGTTAATGAGATTCTACATTGCTGCTAAGTTTTCATTGAATTATCTTGAGCTGAGTATTGCGTTTTCAGGTTTGTCCCGAGTGGGCCGAGCAGCATAGGGAGGCATGGGAGGAGCTGATTAGGGCGAGGTGGCTCAGGCGAGGAGTTTGCAGCCGTGTCGAGGCGTAACATGGAGAACCGAGGCACCGGTGGCACACACTGCGCGGGAAACCGTGACTACACCCGCTTCAAGGGGAAAAAGGTATGTATATACATGGAACGACCTTCTTTCATTTCCCGTCATGTCTCATTTGTGGTACGCTTAACTTTTCTTTTCGCGATGCAGGTGGCCGAGGCACCACCTGGGGTGGTGCTTCATGATGCCCAGATATATGACATGATGCGGACGAAGCAGAAGCCCAATCCCGCATTGCCTCAGCCACAGTACTACGGCAATGCCAAGGCCGCCAAGGAGGACTACTGCGACATGGTCAAGTCTCGTCACCCCGAGGTGGATGACCCCTTGAGCATTCCGGTCGACGAGGAGTCGTTGGTCCTGTCGGGGCACGGGCGTCCGCATGGCCGTTTCCCCTTTCGAATAAGGCGGTCAAGCCTACCCACTCCACGAGCTACACGTGTCTCAAGCATACCCTCACCGCCGACTCGTCCCGGCCTGCTCGTCCACCCGCCTACGATGTAAGTTTTCCTCATTTTCATCCTCTTTCCGGTTTTCCTTCCTACATGGCTAAGTGTTTACGAGATTCATTGTTTCTGAAATTGTAGCCTGAGTTCGAGGCGGCCTTCGAAGCCTGCAATGAAGCGTATCAGGCCGCTGCCCAGTGGAATAGGCAGAATACGGCCTACATGGCGTATATAGGAGTAAGTCTGAATCTTTCTTCTCGCGCAAGTAGATGACAAGTCTCAGTTTGATGCTTTATTTCTGCAAAGCCTAACTTGTAACCTATCTTGCAGGAAATGATGATCTCTATGTCTACTGGTACACCGCCACCGGCTCGAGTTACCGTGGCGGGGGACATGCCTATCATGCCATCGAGGGCAGCTTTCGCTGCGACTTACTACGGATCCACAGTTACCACTTGTCTTTGCCTCGCAAGTTGCTAACATGTAGGGAACATGTAGGGAACGGGATGGTCCGGGAACCAGGCATCGCCGGGTGGGCGCGAGGTCACACCGGTTCATGAAGGTGGTCGGTCTCTGGGCGTTCTGCTGGTGCCTCTCCGTCGACTACTCCTGGGACTACTCCCGGTGCCTCTCCGTCGGCTTCTCCTGGGCGTAGCACCGGTCCTTCTCCAGGTGGTTCTTGCAGCTTCTACCGGAGCGCAACCCCGGGCTGCTCGTTTCGCCAACGATGTGGGCGGACACACCCCGCCCGGGTCCTTCCTCCGCTAGTCAGCTTAGAACTAGGGTTTGCTTGCTACTACTATGTATTTGGATGACATGGCACTCTCCTCTTGTATGCATTATGTGCACCATGTATGCTACTATGTGGATCTCATGCTATTTATGTGAATTATGGTGAATTTGGATGAATTTGTATGTGTGAACTGCTGTATTATGCAAACTGATCTGCTGGAACGGTGCAAATTAAACTGCTGAAAACAAAAAAAAAATTGGGCAGGTCTACGCCGAGGGCAATGCCGTCGGCATAGACCCCAGCTGCGACCATATGGTCAGGGCTATGCCGACGGTATTGCCGTCGGCGTATACCCCCACCTGGCAGCCGCGCCCAGCGTGCCGCGTGTCCACTGCATGGGCCATGCAGACGCCGAGGGCCTGGCCGTCGGCGTAGACGCCGAACGTGGCAGCCTCGCGACGCGCCACGTCGCCCCACGGCCCCCAGATGGCGTGGCTACGCCGAGGGGAAAGCCGTCGGCGTCTGGATCACCTCCGTTAACGGCGACGGCGCGCCGTGGCCAGACGCCGACGGCAGCGACGCCGAGGGTCTTCTTCACCGTCGGCATAGAGCGAGGACGCCGACGGCTACTTCTACGCCGAGGGCAGGCCGGGCTACGCCGAGGGACCTGGACGCCGACGAGGTACGCCGAGGGCTGCCGTCGGCGTAGCCTACGCCGAGGGCCAGGCGTGGCTACGCCGAGGGCAGCCGGCCGTCGGCGTAGAGCTCCATTCCTGTAGTGAGCAATATATTTTGCTTCTGAAAATTTGGGCGCCTGTGAGTTTTCAGTTGTGTTAGCGATGGCTCCTCACGGAGAGCAATTTCGGTGCCTCTTTCTCTGTGGAAAGAGGCTCGACGTGACACTGCAACCGCGCCGATCATCACGAGCGTCAGGTTGCCAACTATCATGCTGCTGTTGCTACAATATATACCCGAGTACATCTCAGTGCCGCCGGCACGCAAAACAGGCTGAAACCAGGTAGCAGAAAACCCAAACTAAAAGATTAACTGATCAGTGAAATCCAAAATAAGCGGGCCTGCCTTTCGTTCAATAACGAGCAAGCTAGATCATGAACAAATTAATATATACAGAGCAAAGCCTCATCTAGCGCATGAATTCTTTAATAAGTACACATCGTGGTATTCTCAAAAAAAGTACACATCGTGGTTCCTGATGGCACCATTGCTTCACAGAATAACCGACCTTGGAGCCCTTTGGTAACTAGGAGTACTATTTTGGCTTCCATAAAATTATGTAGATTATTTTATATTTACGAAAAATAGAAACAATGATCCATCAAGTAATATATTGCAAAAAAATAGCGGAAATCAAATTTTATGTGATTTCATAAGAAATGATGTGGTCGTTATTTTTTCAACCGAAATTCTGTACCTATCTAGGTTTATGTCTTCATCTAAGGCATGATCTTCATCGTGGCCTATTTTTAATGTAATTTCTGTTAGTTCTGCTTGTTCCAAAAGAAAAAAAAACATGTTGATTGCAATGTTTTCGTAGCAACGCACGGGTATTGTTTGCGGATATAAAATATGTGTTCTCTTTTTTTTTGCGGGGGAAATATGTGTTCTCTTTAAATATACATATCATAGATCAGCGGATAGCTTTTGTTGCCTCCTTTGCTCTCACAATATTACTCCTTTTGCGGCTCCAGCCAACATGCTCAGTCAACTGTTGTTATATGTTCCCCATGAGACTCATGGGTATGTCGGCTAACAATGCCAATAGCACTCATCCATAAATCAGCGATGGGTACAAATAGGATAAAGATAAAGTCAAATCGAGTTCAAGTCTACCCGAACCCCAAACTTGACACTTTGTTCTCTAGCTAAATCTTGCATGGTACCCTTCTCCATCTTCTAGTGCTGTCATGTTGACCAGAGAAGAGGAAAATATAACATAACAAAACGTGGTACCTTTTTATCTTTTATATCTGCTTATATGTGCATAGTAGATAGTACAAGCATACGGAGAGAAACTGCATGTGTATCGGCTTGGTGCCGGAGTTTGGTTTGATTTTCCAATAATAATACTCTGTTGCTGTAAATATAGGAAAGGATCAGTTCTTTGCCTGTTGCTTTTTCTCCCCAATTTGGATCGAAGAGTCGCGTCCATGATTTCCAGAGTGTACCACGCCGTTGCGGCGGTGCAGAGCAGACGGCCATGTCCGGTTAGAACATGGAACACCAAAGAGTTCGTACACCAGTTTGTGAGTTTGTGACCATCGAACCTGAAGAGTACGCCACACCGATCAATTCGAACTGGCGAAAGCGAGCCGGGAGGTTGCCACCGCCATCAACCATGCAGTTGGCGAGAATGCATCTATTCACGAGCAGCCCACGCGCAAATCTTTCACCGAAGAGGCTGGGAGATTTAGCTCCGTCGAGAATTAAAATAAGTGTTACCAATCCCGTTTAATTACGTACGCCGGATCCTCTCGCCTAATTAGCTCCTCCAATCCCGCACGGCTAATTACAAACATGCAAAGTTCTCTTGTGTATACATGTCAAGGATCATGTCACTTAAATTAGCTCCTCCAATCCCCTCGGCTAATATAGACGTGCAAAGTCGCTAATGCAGCTTTCACGCTCGCGCTCCCGAACCATGGGAAGCAGCAGCCGGTTGGCGATGTCCTTCTGCAGAGTCGTGAACTACTCAGTCTTGGGCTCGATCTTGGCGCAGTATGCCGCGGTGGATCTCGGTGATCTGGTCCCCCCCTTCTGCCTGCGCGGTCGTGTTCTATTGGAGAGACCCGATACCTCGTCATCGTCTTCGATGGTGGACTCCTGGACTTGAGCCTCCTGGCCCTCGCCAAGGAGAGAGTAGAGCAGCCTCATGGCCAGCGATGGCAGCCTTCGGTGGCGCCATGGCCGACTCGCGCCTCTCCACGGTGCGCACCGGCGACGCTTGACCTGTTGTGAGCCTGTGACTCAAGGTCCGGCCTAAGGCTGCATCCGTGTTTCCCGATACCTGTAGATCTTTAGCACCATGAAACCCGCTTGGATCCCATTGGCCGGCAAGCGGTGGTTAAATTCTGATTGAATAGAGGAGAACCAAGGGTAGATGATAGATCAATCAGACGTGTGTATAAGTAGAGAGATACAGCGTGGCGTACCGCGTGCGGCAGGCGGAGGAGCTCTGGTAGGATTTTTTAGCTGGGTGGATGGGTGTGGTCTCTGGAAACTTCTGTCCTAGTTGCACCCGGTAGGATGAACGCGAAGGCTGGTCCCTGTTGGACTCTTATTGCGAAACAAAAATTAACGAACAGAATAAAACGTTACGGCCTCGCGCGGCAGGAAATTAGCGACAAGACAGACGAACCAAAGAGGACGGACGAAATTTGACGGACCGAACCAAGGAAATGCTTTTGCTTTTATTATTAGCTATAGACTAGTAAAAATACCCGTGCGTTGCACCGGGATGAAGTAAAACTCAAACACTCGGAAGAATCATATGCATGGACGAAGATGGTCATGTTTTTTCACTTGCGACCAACATGATTCTGCACCTGCAACCAACATGATTCTGCACCGATTCGTAATACCACATACTTTAATGACTTTATGCGTCACCTATATGTCATTTAAACTTGGTACACGCTCCTTCCCAACATTGTAATTCCATGGACTTGTCGCGAGGGTGTGCAACACATGTGTCTGATTTACATTTGGTGT